>OY728150.1:1016012091-1016462783 GCA_963277665.1 Viscum album
ATAATCCATTTCATATTGTTCTTTATAGAACCACTATCTAAATATGAACAAGGATAACCATATAATAAAAACTATGGTATTTCAATACATATTCATGATGTGTTAGTAGCAAATGAACATCAAGAATTTTTATATTTCTCCATGTGTTAATAAAAGAGACAACATAATCATAACCCATATAAAGACATAATGTGGATAGTCAAACATTGCATAACCAACATGCCAATTATCATTCATATTAGAATAAAAATATAAAAAATTATAATAAATTTACAAATGTTAATAGAATTATATTATTTATTAGTTAATATAATCCAATTTGAATTATGTAAGGAGTGATGTTCACACTATATAGAGAAATGGGTACACAACTAAGTCAATACAAGAATAATATGATCATAAAAAAGTCATATAAAGAATGAGGATAGTTAAAAAATAAAATAATCCCAATGAATATGAGGAAACCAATAAATATTCCAATAAATATAAAACAATATAATGAAAATAATTCATGGAATAGTACCAGGTAAGAAGTTATCAAAAATTGAATTGTTTGACACAATGAGTTTAAACCAAATGATTATAAATAAATATTAGAGATTAAATAGTGTAACATAACCATATTAGGGTAAAAAAAATTAAGCAAAAATTTAAATGGAATTCAAAACATACATTTAATTTTAGAAAAACATAATTACATTGACTCAAAACAGGAAGGTGTATGTCACTTATATAGTTTTTTTCAAATGTGAAAGGGAAAAATATTTTAAAATAATTAATTTAAAAATAAATTTCAATAATTGAGACCCGAAAATAAATATGGTTAAGCTTAGAAAAATTTGGATAAGAAGAAAAATAAATGAAAATTAAATGAAAACTCCCTCTTAATATCACAAAAAACACAATATTCAAAACACATATTATAAAAAGAGTCAAATAATTGTATTGTATAAAAAATAAATTTCCCCACTGTGGTAGTGAAATTATTGTTCAATGAAATATCATGGTTAGAGGATTCAATAATGGATGAAGTATTTTCATAATGAAACCATGTAACTCATGGAATAGAGACTTGTGTTATCTGTATAAAATATTAGGTTCATATACCAAGAAGTGAATAATATTTGAAAATGGATTATGTGGATGGAATTTATATCTATAGAAAAAATATAGATAATAACACATAATAAAATCAAAGAAAAAAACAGTACCCCTGTTATATCAAAAAAGATCAATAGAAAAATTATAACTTAGTGAACTAATGTTGAGATACCAAAAGTCCATACCACTAGGTAACAACTAAATCAATAGACACCTTAATAAGGGATCTTGATTTATATGTTAAATATCATAAAAATAAAATTATATGATAAAAATATATCCCTAAGTTTTTAATATGGAATAAAAAGAAAACATGGTTCCCAAAAAAGAATATTTCTCAAAGAATCATATTTGAGACCAAGGAAACATCTAAATCATTAGAAAATTTTGAATCCAAACCCTTGGAAAGAGATGGAGTATATGTAATCATAAAATAAAATGAGTTAAATATAATTCACTATATTTTATCTATAATATTTTGTATATACTCATAATAAATGAAATTAGTCTCATAATAAAAAACAAGTCTTAATGAGAGTGAAATATTTTTGGGGAAAGAAGATGAAGCATTCTTATGGTGCTGATGGGTTTTAGTCCAAATGCAAGCCTTTCGGAATCCAAGAGATAGTCTGAAAGTTTCTTCCAATTCTGTAAAAACATGCTTGGTTGATTATTGTCAGTGGTTATCTGTAATTTTGGAAATAGAAATTGGAAGGCATTGTTCTCATATTTCCATTCATCCCAGTTCCATGTATCAGTTTTAATGAAGCTGTTGCATATACTCTCTTCATCAATACCACTTTGGGAGATAATCTGAAGAGTTTTTTAATAATAAATGGTTGTCTAATGGTCATGATCATTTTGTTTTTCCTGGATTGACTACAATTGATTTTAAAAATATAATATTTCATTTTTATTCAATAGGTTTATTCTCATTAGGATACATGAGGTGAACTTTCTTGGTTTAAATAGACCCCTTTGATGTTCTTCTCCCTTTTGTAGAATGTATGAAATAATGCCTTCCAATCGAGTAATGCATTCAATATAGAGGGATCAACCTTGCCTCTAGATTCTAGTGTAGTAGGACACCGAACTGTGAGTCCACTATCTACCATTTCATCGACAACGAATGGGTGAAGTTAACATGGAGTTCTTTTGGGATGTTTTTTGGGAAATTGGATGACTTTACAATTGTAGATTCATTCCTAAAACATTGGTTTGAAGATGCATAAAGACCTTGTCTGAAGAAGAAGGCCAGATCACTCTTTTTCACAGTAGGGTGATGGTTCCTCTTGTGGACCATAAACACTATGCACCATCAGTCATCTTTGGGGACTATTTTTGGTATACTATTTTACATTAGTAACATATTTTGAGATTTAAATAGGTTATATAGGGATTCGGTGATTGAACCCTCTATCATGGACCATCGTCTCTAGCTCCCTTGTACTAGTAATGACTTATCTAGTATGGGGAGATAGGTCAAACAGAATCCCCCACTATTGGAGAATAAGAAAAACATATACGGTTCATGTTATATGGGATTAATTCACAAGGGTAGAGTTATCAAGGATTACAAAGGCTCTATTTTGGCATATTTTTCAGATTCCTTCGATAATGGTGACTCTCTTCAAGCGGGGGATCTTCCTATTCTAACTGATTTTCCCCTTTTTGATTAATGGAATATTACAATCAGAGAGGATAAAACTGATTCATACCAAATTTTTAATGCTCTATCCATCCAAGGTCTCATTCCTTGGTCTATTGAGTACTCCATCAGAAGGTGCAAGTATCTTATAAACAATCAGATGCCCGTCCTACAAACCTGGCATGATGGTAATGTTTTTGCTAACTTCTTTGCTCATAAATTGTCTTTGGATAATCGGTATATATATTTTTCTAGTCTTAGTTCCTTTCCCCTAATGGATTTCATTTTTTCTAGGCTCATGAACTCTGAGTTCACTAATTTATGGCCCCTTAACTATCTCTATATAGGATTTTTATCTTTTTTTCTTATAAATTAAATAAAAATATTTTGGTGGTGGCAATTAGAGACATTCAAATCAAAACCCCTAGAAAGAGAGGTATTATACATAAACATCATATACTATGATTAAAATAAATTTCTTAATTGATATCTTAAATTTTTATTATAAGGAAAAAATTTATTAAATTAGTCGGATAATACAAAACAGGTCTCAAAAAGAATAATTTGAGATGAAAAGCCCTTATATTATATTACCTCTCACTTGACCATTCTCCAAAATATTGTGTAATGAAAATAAATATATTAATATATTTTATTTAAAACATTGCAAAAAATTATAACCTCATTATTAATAATAATATTTTATATCCCTATATTTCAAATTTATTCACTTATTATAGATTATGTTCATTATCTGGTGCTAAAACATATTGTTACTTGTTTCATATAAACATCATGTAGACAAGATTGTTTCTCAGTATGCGATTTCAAGTATATCATTCCAATATCATTGAATATAATATAGTAATTTTATGGTAACTTATTTCTCTTCATCATTAGGTGAAAAAATAATAAAAATTCTAAAAATAGAAATCTTTATGAACTATTTTTCAATGTGTTTAATGATTGAATAGTGATATATATATATATATATATATATATATTAAATACTAATAAAAAATCATAAAATAATAAATAATCATAAAAATTTAATTATTACAGAATATTAACATTAAATTAAATCCTTTAATCATTTATGACATAAACATTATAACATTGTTCAAGTTAGGGGTCAAACAAACCGAAATGACAACTTATTGTATTATTTTCGTGGGTAAGAGAATGTATTTAGATAATTATAATATGAAATATAAAAATGATAAAAAATTTATTAATCATCATATATCCTTAGTAAATACTATTTAAAACAATCCATGAAGGGTTGTTATTACAATCAAAATTCATTGTTCCTGGAGGCTGTATCATGCACCTGCACGTGATTATTGATCACATTTCTCAAGAAATAGGAGAAAAAGTTATTTAAAAAATCATAATTTTATAACATTATTTTTTTCATGTGAAAAATATTTTTTTTATTTAATTCCATTTTTGATACAATCGATAATAGGTTGTGATGAAAAAATTGCATCGTGTTGTAGATATGGCACTCTAAACATATACAGGATCAATGTTTTGGTCTTTCATTGTGGATAAAATGAAATGGATATTTTTTAAATTAATATATTTTGGTTTATGTATACTAATGATACTGATTTAGTTATATTTATATGATTAATTAAGGATATTAAATTAAAAAGTAATAATGAAACACTAAAATGATGTGGATACTCACAGAGAAGAGTTGAATTATCACTCTAAAAGCTCCTTTAAAAGAAGGAATTATGATAAATAATAGTTAAAATACGATTAAAAAAACTAGGATACTGTTATGGGAGTATAAATGTTGTATAATTTTAATGAAAAATTCTTAAGGAAGTTCAGTTTTGATGCGGTGAAAGTGTTACCATTTTATTAGTAAATAGAAAGTTACTTTTGGATGTCCCATAAACATTTTCAATAATTTCATGTTACTATTCAATATTCAAAAAATATAAAATGGATAAAATTTTATGTTTTAGTGATTTTTAGTATATAATTATCTCAACCACTCATTTGGGAGACAACATGTGTCTTTCACAACTTTTTATTTTAATATTATTAAATTTTCCCTAGTTTTTTCTTGATAAATAATTTTTAACAATATTAACTGATTTTTATAAAAAACATTAATATTAAAAAATTTAACTGATTTTATCCTTAGGAATAAATTTTTTTAACTTACTAAACAAATAAAATTTATATATTTTTTAATTTTAATTAAAATATTTTCACACATAATGCGTAAAAACAGGTTTTAGAGAAACCGGGTTTCTATTCTTGATATTTTTGTATAATCCATAGTTAATAAAAATATTAAATTCTGTTAAATAATTTTGATTATTTTTTTAAAAAAAATTTAATGATTATTTTAGGGAAATCCAATACCAAAATCTCACTATAAATATACATGATTCCAAAAAAGACATAAAAATGTTTTTAAACAGCTAACAATTTTATTTATTTAAAAAAATATTTAATATTAGATTTATAAGATAAAATAATATATTAAAATGAATAATTTTATTCATTAAATACTATTTTTATTACTTATAGGTTTTTAAAAACATATTGGATATTCTTATTTAATGATAAAATCAATTAAATTATAATTTTCAATTAAAAACTTTTTTTCAAATAAAAATAAATATTTTATTAGAAAATGATAAATTTCAAGTGAAGATAATATATATGAAAAATGAGATTCATATTTCCAAAATAAAATTCTTTAATTTGTTAATTTAATTTTCGAGTAAAATCACAAAATATAATGAAAAATTAGTTTTTCGTAAATAATATTTTCAAATTTAAATTATCATTATTATTACTTCATATAATTTTTCAACTAAAATTGTTTTAAATAATTATTCATATAAATGATTATTTACCAATAATAATCATATATTTATTAAAATATAACTAAATATTGTATAAAAATTAAATTTTTAGGAAAATATTTTCTAAATAATAAATGATATAATTAGTAATATTGGGAAAACTTGTTAAATTTCATTCATATTAAAATTATAATTTATTTAATATCAGCATATAATTCAAAAATCTGTTTCCCCTAAAAATTTCTCTTAATTGAACATCTCAATTTTAATGGTCAAACATAAATATTTACATTTTATTTAAATATATTGTATTTTTCTTTATGTTTTGTGTCACATACTGAGAAATATATTGAATACATTTAATTATGTTAATATTATCATATATTAAAATAATGTGGTGGAAAAAATATGAACTCAGGTAAATTTTAATCATAATGGAAATTTATAAAATGGGTTAATAAGGGAAAAACATTTAGGTAAGGCCAAAAAATCTCATTATATGCCTTATTAGATTAAAGGATTTTGAACCCTAAGACCTTATAGTAGATATTGAATAGATTTATTATGAATTATCCATTAATAAGAGAGTTATAATATTTAATAGTTAAAAAATGTACATGAGTTCAACAGGCTCACTAATAAAAGGGAACCTTCTCTCCTCACATATCCTCACCACATGAGCACTTAACTCAATTCAACATATTACAAATCACTCTGGAACTTTCCTACCATATTCATAGAGTTTATGGTCCCACCAAATTACCAGAATGGAAGGATTGAAGTCTGATCCAAATAAGTTTTTGAAATTAATATTTATAACACTTAACAAGATGCTTTTATCATTATTCATTCTTATACATACATTAATCCCATCATAACCATGATTATATAATATATATATATATCCAACATATATAAATTTTATTATGTTTATAGTAAAACCCTATTTTTTATGTTTTTCAATTTTATAAGAAATGAAAACATCGTTCAGGTGTAAGTGTGGACAAACACCGCTAAGAAGTGAAATGCTTCCCTTTTTATCACTGCATTGCATGGATGGTTATTTTGAACTATTTAATTAATATATATGACATTCCTAAAATAATCATAATTCTAGAATTATAGGATATTTCTTATCTAATTACCATTATATCCTTTTATAAATAATAGTGTCAATCATGTGTACTTTTGGACAACCACCACAATGAAGTGGTGTGATTCGTCTTCCTTTTCTACCATTATTGGATGGATATAAAATTATATGAAATTAATATATATACTTTTTTATGATTAATATTCTATATATGATGGAGCGATTACCCCTTTCACTATCATAATCCTATTAAATTTTGGCATGGTATTGTGAACTAAAAATCCATAAAACATCCAATGTAAACTAAATAAAATTAGCCACTACATATGGAATAGTAATAAATTAAATAAAATAGATATTTAAAAAAAATAAAAAGGCTCTTAGAAGTGTGAATAATTAATATTAATCTATTATAATATATTTTAATAATGTACATTATGATTCAAAATTGCTATAATGGATTATCCGTAAACATGTGTTTTTAAAACAATTAACATCTTATTTTCGATTCGTATTACACAATATTCATGTTTTATAAAATGATTAATGAAACTTATTATTATTCCATTTTAAAAAAAAATTATTTTGACGTAATATATGATATTCCTTAAAATGGTATAAAAGATATCATTATAACATCTTCTATAAGGATTAATTTTTCAAAACCTATGAAATAAAATTTTTTATCTCTAAAACATGAACGGAATATCCCACTTGGGAAAGCAGAAATAGTGTTTAGTGAGGTCTGGGGTTCGATTATAGGAAGCCCGATCTAGGTGTAATTTCATCCTCTCATGTTAAAATTGTCTTATTAGGAAACTGGTGTCTCACTGGGTGTGAATAATGGGAGAACCTCACATGGATGATAGATTATTGTGTCGAACAATCATTTATCAAGGGGTTACCCCATGAGATGCTATGTCATCTCAAATAGCAACGAATCCATCATGATTGGGTAATTACGAACTCTTCATGGGAAGGGGAGTTCCTTGGAGTGGATGGTCCAAAAAGGAACACTTAGGGATTCCCTTTAAAAATAGAAAAATATCCCACCATTACGAGTAATAATATATTATAATATTACTCTATAATATTTCATATATTTTCAAATAGAATAATTTTCCTAATATTCTATATATATTTCATTTTAATATTTTTCCATGGAAAAATTATTTTTAAGAATATTTTTATATAATGCCTGAATATTCATATATATATGTGTGAAATAATAATTTATAAAAAAAATTTTGATAAAAATAATTTAATCGTAAATGTGTTATATCTATAGTATGGTCCTTGAAGATTTTTCAATATAAAAGGCGAACATGAGATATACCTCCAATGCACTAGGGAATGATTATTTTCTCGATAGAATTATATTAGAAATAATAATTTAGCCTATTTAATTAATAAAGGATATTTTAAGGGTTATTTTGTGATTTTTTTTCCAAAGGAGCTACATGACCTTAATATTATCGAATAAGTGTTTTGTGTGAAAATCGTTTTTTCAAAAGTTAAGAAATCAAGTTTATGTTTTAAGTTGGTTGATGACCCTTGTAAGGGAGAGATGTATATTTTTAAAAAATATTTTTTTCATGGATTGTGAGGTTTTCTATAAAACCATATAGATTATGACTCATCATTCATTGTTTATTAAGAAACGTTTTAGAAAATATTTTAGGAAATAAAAAATATTTTATGAGTAAGTAAAATAATTTATATTTTGAATGACTATAATGTAATTAGTTTAAATTTATTTTGTTTTTCTTGACGTTCCCAAGTGACTAACAAGAGTTTTTATTTTTTTACAATTATGAGTTTTTTGCTCATCCAAAATTTCCAAATATTCTTCACAAGATTTAAGTATTACTTGTAACTATATCAAGGTCTATCATTTCACTATGAGGATGTATCCTAAAATAAGGGAATGTGTTTTGAATAAAAAGGATTTTAAATTTTAGAATCCCATTTTTCTTATAAAATGACATATAAGGAAAATTAATCTATAGGTTATATAATCCTGAGAATCCTTTAATGTTTTCCTTATTTAATCATACAATTTATGTTTATTTTAGAAAGGTTTTTGTAGAAGAATCATGTTGGATAAAGTGGAAAGGCACTATAAAGATAATATCCATCATAATAAGAAACCAAGAGTGGTTGGAATTGGATAAAAGAAGATTTTATCTATGTTATATTAGTTTAATCATAATATTAATCGAGGTACCCAGGATATATAGTTACAAAACTATTTAATGAGAAGATTTTCAAGACCGTAGCATTCCATTGAACAACACCCTCCGGAATTTGGTAGAACCTCATACCAAATTTTATATAAATCGTGGATTAATGCTCCAAAAACGATTTACATTGTCTTGGTTTATTCTAATCATCAATAACTAATTTTTCCAATTTATTTTTTTGGTTAAGATTAACAATATAGGATATTGTATTAAAATACCTAGTAGAATAATTAAATTTATGTATGGGACAAGTCATTATTTAATGATAATTTCCTTGAGATGTATTTTCTTAAGGCTATTCTATATAGAACGGAAATGAAATTTGTGGAATTTAAGAAAATGGTTAGTGAATTGTTTCCCTCCTATGAATATAATTTTATAATATTTTTTAGTTATACACCGCATATTATTGTGGAGGATGATAGATAATTATTTAGGTTGTACTCTAGATTCAATCCATGTTTATGAAGATATTTGGAATATCCTAAATTTGAAATAAATGATAGATTTTTGTGGTATGACATGAATGTATAGATATTATGATTAAAAATTTATAAAACTAATGATAGCAAGTGAAAAATATGGAATTAAATGCGCAAGAACCTATATAATAAATTTGTAGATATGTGGAAAAAATTTGGTTTTAGTGATTACTGTTATAAGAAGTATCTAGGTGAGTGTATTGTGAATTCTAGGATTTTTTTCTTATGTATTAAGTTATAACATATAGTTCATGGATAAATATAAATGTGAAATAGTAGCGGTTAGACCAATAATGATAATCCGGATGTAAGGCGCTATAATTTTAACTTGTTTTCCCATTCTGAAAAATGTGTTCTGATGATAAAAAAAATATGTGAATCATCATGACTATAAGTTGAAGGGTTTAGAAAATTCAATTTTGACTACCTTCGGAAATTATGGAACATGAAATTAAGTAGTCAAAGGTACAAATCTTGTTTACATATATTATACTAATTCATTGTTTGATTTAAGGTATAAAAGATCATTTATTTTTGTGAACACTTCTAAAAATGTTAATATAACATCAAAAAATGAGGATATAATTTTTTTTCAAAAATCATGGTTGATGTATTAAAACATCAGGGATTTATAGGAATGTTAAAATAATTATATATATAATGGTATTTTCTATAAATATTTTCTTATTCCCATAATTGCGTTTTTTATTATTTAGGGTATGGATTCGATATGAGTTTATCATTTAAATAATTATTTCAAAGATAAATATCTTGTATAAAACATTTATATTCTATAAAAATTTCTATATAATTATGTTTTCATACATATTGTAACATATTAAAAGATAATTAATTTGTTAATGAAGGAAGTGGGGGGTTACTTTCTTATATTTCTGAATTAAAAGAAATAGTACTTATTACTGATGTACCTGTCGAAAATTTTATCCTCATGTATTTCTTAACGATATTTAATTCTATATTCTTAAGTAAGTGTTTAAATTAATTATTGACATAGGTTCAAAATATAATACTTTTTCAAAAAACACTTATCAGGCATCTTATTTCTAGTTATTAGTTTTGAAAATGATGTTACAATAGTTTCTTGATAAGGTGTTCACTATCCTTAACCCTTCTCTTTAGGGTGATCCTAATTTATTGTTGAAGTTTTTGATAACTCTATGTAAATTGTATTTGATTATATAAAACTCAATAACAACACCTTAAAGTATAAGTATCTATTTCATTATAGATAAAAATTGTTTATTAGCGTTATGATGTAAAATATTTTTCAAATATTGATATCTGGTTAAGATATGATTAGCATCCAATAAAAGAGAGTACAATAAAAGGATAGTGATTTGTGCTATCTATAACCATTATGATATTTTGGTTGTTACTCTATTACTGAAAAATGAACATGATTAATTTATAAAACTTATTAACAGAGTATTACATGAGTATTATGATAAATTTTTAATAGTTTTCATTTATGAAAATCTATTTTATTGTATCATTTATCAGGGAAGATGAGAAACATATATAGATTGATTTTTAGACGTTGAATGAGAAGAAATTGTATGTAAAATGTATAAAATATGTTATTTTATTAAAACAGATTTACTTCCATACATATATTATTTATAAATTTAGAATTACGAATTTTCTATGGTATAACTAAAGTGGTAGAAAATTTTCCAATCCCTATAAATTTCACTGAAATTCAGTGTTATCTTGGATTAGTTTTTTACTAAAAATGGTTTATAGAAACGATATATTTTATGTATCCCCCTATATAATTTGTCGAAAAAATATATATAATTTATATAGATAGTGGAGTGTAATTAATGTTTTCTAGGGTTAAAAATTAGAATGGATAGTGGTCCCATTTGAAACCTACCTACAAGAAATGATAAATAATTCATCTACAATAGTGTTGTATTGAATGCACTTTGTTGTGTATTGATGAGGGTTGATATGTAATTTCACATTATCTAAGTTAATTAAACCCCTATTATAATAGCTAAACTAAACATTATCTCAATATTTTAGTGGTGGTGTTTTATTTTAAATATTTGAATAATATTTTAAATGGTATAAAATATGAAATATATAATTTCCATGAATTTTTTAATAACATATTCACTCAAAATAGAGTTAAAAAATTTGGTAGGGAAGATAGTTGTAACATAAAATGTATATTTATTATATAATTCACTGTCATCTAGGTAAAGGAAACTAAGTAGTATATATATTGATCAGAAATATAATGTATCATTTTCTATGAGATATTTGGAAAATGAACCATTAGTTAATTATTTAATAAATGGGGTCCTAGAAATTGTGCATGAAATAACTCCCTTTATTTTGGTTTAGGAGATATATTAGTCATATTTTTTAGACAGAACTATGTATATTTTGTAGAATGATCATTGTTTGTAAGAAAGTGTTTCTTTTTTAAAGAAGAGTATGTTTCCTAAATACAACATTTTGAATCATTTATAATATTAGGAAATTGGTTTTGGGATCCAAGTGATTCCCATATGATGATGGAATTTTGGAATGATACTCATAGCTCTCTATTTTCTATTCACCCAAAAATCCCTAATATTTGTAAATTACATTAACAATATTATTTGTTGGAATTAATGAATAAATATACTTCTCATTATATCATGAAATGGTTTAATTTCTAATAGGTTAGGCGTGATTGAAAATTTCAAAAGTAGATGGTTTATAATTCTTTAATTCCTAGATAAAAATGGGAGAATATATCCATGGAGTTTGATGTGGATTTTCCCAAGACATATTGAGGCCACAATTAGATTTGTGTTATTCCGGGTAAATTGAATAATTCATTGCATTCTTATCCTTTTAATATTATATTTATTTCGATAAGAAATATCAAATTTATCTTTTTTTTGATAAGCAGGTTTCATGGAGTTCCGTTTTCTATTGTATGTTATTATGATCAAACCTTTACCTATAGTTATTTTGAAGAACATTCAATTGAATGGGGCATTTAATTACATTTAAATATATATTTCGATATAAATTGATGGAAAATCATATTTCATGATTCAAAATTTTAAAGATACTATAAGGCCCCAGCCTTAAACCTTACTTAATCTTGAGTTATTACAAGATTACACATTGAGGATCTTTTCGGGTTTAGAGTTTTAGAGAATTAGATCATAAAACTTGCATTACATTCCACATATAAACAAAGTGGTTACATAAAGATAGTATTCTTCATTCCCATCAATGGAAACACATTTAAAGTAAAACATGGATTATTTCTTGACACATCCTTGACTATATCATCTTATCATGTACCTTTCCCTTGACCTGTGAAAAACATTTCAAAAATTTAGGATGAGCATAAAAACTTAGTATGGGTGTTAAAAAAACATGGAAAGGAAACATGAGTTCATATATACATAATAATGAAATCATACTTTACCCATAAAACATAGGCACTTTAACATACCTCATAAA
This sequence comes from Viscum album, assembly GCA_963277665.1. Taxonomy (NCBI): domain Eukaryota; kingdom Viridiplantae; phylum Streptophyta; class Magnoliopsida; order Santalales; family Viscaceae; genus Viscum; species Viscum album. The sequence goes on from OY728150.1 coordinate 1,016,024,988, forward strand.
ATCATGAATAAAACATAGAAATCATAAGACATAAAGGTAACTTGAGGTATTCATAACATTCTTACGTAGGGAGTAACCCTCTTGGTTACGTTTGGAATACCCATCACAGTATATTCCCTAAAATCTCTTCGTATAAACCTTAACGTTTCACTTCTTCGCGTTACCCAATGCATTGGAGAGCTATAACGGGCTCACCCGCCCTTAGTTTATCAAGGAACCACCCGTCTTCATAATAATGCCCAAGAACCATAACATAATCCTATCACATAAAACATGCATAAAGGAAACATAAAATTTCCACATTTCAATCACGAGATATCAATACAACACATTGATATAAAAACATTATTAAAACCATTTTCAATACTAAAATAAAAGAAAAGTAAAACATGGTATTTATTTTTCTTTTAAAAAGAAGGTATGGCTTGTAGAGGAAGCTGAAACTCAAATAACGGTCACGACGGCGGAGAAGTCGTTGTCGCCGCATACGTACGACAAAAACATTCCCTTTTTTCGTTTAGTAAACGCTTCGTATAAAAAATATTCCTTTTGAATAAACGTAAAAGTCAAAGAGGTTTATACACCGTATAAAAGAAAGTTGTGTATAAAATAAAATATGCCTCAACGAAAAGATATTGAGACGAAGTCCCATACCTCGTATCCGACTTGACCCGACCATTCTTTAATCTCCTGAATAATAAACTTGAGTTAATCTCTACTTGATTATGAATCTTTTTCAAGTTCATTATTCCTTTTATACCATGTTATGAACATCATGTAATCAGTTAAGTTAATAATGTACATTTTGTCGGTATTTGGTTCTTAAGTCAAAAATAGACTTCTTACACTTACATGTTGTTAATTTGGTCAAAGGTTCATTATATCCAGAATGGTATTCATGATGTAGATATCATATATGTCATATATATCCAGTACTTACATGCATTTATAATATTACATAATCATTTAGAGGTAAGAAATGAAATGCACCGTTCATGGAGACGGTAAGTCGTACGTACGCATGAACGCTACTTTCATTTCTATTTCATATCTTCTGGAATAGAATCATAATTATATAAGAGTATATTATAATTCCAGTATAATAACATATATAATATCATTAACTTTATCCCTTACACATCCCACATATGGTAATAACGAATCAAATCACTTTCAGGGGGCGGTAGTCCGCACTTCCTAAAATGAAGATATCGTGTTTACCCATAATGGAAACCATAAAGGTATGCCAAAAATGAAAAAAACAGAAGATTAAGGAAAACATAAACATATCATATATCATATATAAAAATAGTGACATCATAATGGCCACCTTTGAAGGTGTTAAATGAGTGTTGAATAATCATCGTTTCGGGAGGCAGAATTTCGCCATCCACGGAAACCGTATGTTCTTTAACCATTTGATGTAGTTGTGTGAGAGTGTAGCTCAAATAAATATTATAAAAACATCCTTGTATATTGAATATACTGGTGTTGTTACAAAATAAGTAAATAAAAAGAGTTTAGGGGGTTGGAGAAGCAAAATAAAACAAATGAACATGAGAGAAAGAATTACCTTTAAAAGTGTAACTCCTTTTGATTTGAGCCTAAAGGCTTCCTTTGAAAGGATTCTGCCCAAAGGGAATCCTCTAGGATGAGGAGAGGGATGTGGAGAGAGTAAATGGGCAGGGTTTGGCCGAGCCAAAGGCTTGAGAAGTGTGTGAAATGAGGTAGAGGTGGGGGCCTTTTATAAGAGGAGAGGAGGGGAACTTTTGGAAAGTAAAGAAATATTACTTTATTTGAAAATGTGTTTCGGTTTCAAAAGGTCCCACATTGATATAATTCGTGGATAAGGTTATAAGGGTTCTAAATCCAGTCATCCAATTGGTTTTGGCCATGTGTAGTTCATAGATTTTACATTGTCTTTCCATTTTATTTAAATCGTCAAATAATGATGTCATCGCTGCATCATTATTATGTCATAAATAATTTAATTTATTTAATGTCTAAAAATTATAAAAAAATTACTATGATGTAGGAAATCTTTTTAGATTTCCAATGACTATTTATAATCAAAAATATGACTTGTATAACCCTACTTAAAAATTGTTTTAGTAAAACATATCATGTTTGTGTCAATTTTACTTTTCCATTAAATAAAAATATATTATTGTCATTTTCCAACTAAAGTGGCTCCATGGGGTCCCCAAGTTGGCCCATGGCTTGTCTTGGTCGGCCATGACTCACCCAATAGGTGTAGGACAAGTGTCATGGTGTTTTCACATTCCTATAATATCATTTTTACCTTAAACTACACTAATTACCACTAATCGCGATTAAGAACTTAATAAGTTACTATTCACCAAAAAATTATTATAATCTCATTGAACCACATTTTACTTCTTAATGACAACCATGTATGTCGGATTTTCAAAATTCAATACACATTAGTGGTAAACTTTCATTTAACTGAAAAATCAGTTTGCTTGATTACCACTTAGTGGTTTCACTATTCATCAAAAATTGATGTTTTTCAGAAAATTACCAAAAATTCACCCTAAGCTATATTTGATATTACGAATTCAAAAATGAAGTCTATTTTACAAAATTAAATACATATAGGTCACATTAATTAATTTAATAATTAATTCCCGCTGCCAGAGCAAAAAGCGTGTTTTTACAAAACAATAAGTATCAAAAGATTGACACTAGTTTAAGTCTAATTTCAAAGTGAAATTGATTCCAATGACCTCCATTTGATAAAATGGTAAAAATATATTCTAATTTCACTTCAAAACCAATTCAAAACATAATCTAGTCATATAAATAAATTAGGTTAAAAAGCAGTTTTGATGTAAAATGCAGTATTTTTCACTATTCATTAAAAAATGAACATTGTCAGAAAAATACCAAAAATTCACACAAGGTAAATTTTGATGTCCCAATCATAAAGAATAAGTTTATTTTGACAAACATAATTTATAAAATTGTCAAAATATAGATTCAAAAATGGTTTGCCATCAAAAGGCAGTAAAACAATCTTTTAAGAATATTAGTGTATTCCATGCATAAGGTTGTATTTATTTTCATTTTCAGCCTCTATAACACTATCTTAATCATTAACAGACATAGATAAAAATATCTATTATTCATTACTTACTTGGGATGTTACATCCTTCCCCCTTTAGAAAATTGTGTCCCCGCAATTTATTTACTTATCGAATAAATGGGGGTACTTATCCCTCATTGCATTTTCAGATTCCCATGTTGCCTCTTCAATCATGTGGTTTTTCCACAAAACCTTTACCTGACGAATCACCTTATTCCGTAACACTTGCTCCCTGTGGTCAAGAATCTGGACCGATTGTTCCTCGTAAGATAGGTTCTCTTCCAGCTGAACTACCTCTGGACTCAAAACATGAGATGGATCTGGCATATACTTTCTCAACATCGAAACGTGAAAAACATTGTGTACCTGAGATAAACTTGGAGGTAAAGCCACTCGATATGCAACTGATCCAACTCTCTCCATAATTTCGTATGGTCCAATGAACCTTGGACTCAACTTTCCTTTCTTACCAAATCTCATCACACTTTTCCAAGGAGAAACCTTGAGAAAAATATGATCACCTACCTCGAAAGATAGATCATTCCTCCTGTTACCCGCATAACTCTTCTGCCTGATCTGAGCTGTTCTCATGTGTTTCTGAATCAGCTGAACTTTTTCTGCCATCTCTTCTACCAATTCTGGTCCCATCAGCTTCCTTTCACCCACTTCATCCCAGAAAGCTGGAGTTTGACACCGCTTCCCATATAAATCCTGAAAGGGTGCCATCTGTATACTGGAATGAAAACTGTTATTATATGAAAACTAAACCAAAGAAAGATATTGGTACCAACTTCCCTGATAATCCATAGAACAAGCTCGTAGCATATCCTCCAATGTCTGAATTGTTCGTTCTGACTGCCCATCTGATTGAGGATGAAAAGCTGTACTAAAATTTAATTCAGTACCCAACGACTTCTGAAGGCCTTTCCAAAAGTTAGAAGTAAACCTGGGATCACGATCCGATACAATGGAGAGAGGAACTCCATGTAACCAGACTATCTCTTTAAGATACAAACGAGAAAGTTGATCAAGAGAGAAAGTATCTCGTATAGCAAGGAAATGAGCAGATTTGGTCAAGCGATCAACAATAACCCAGATTGCATTATTACCTCGAGATGTCTTCGGTAATCCAACAACAAAGTCCATGGATATATTCTCCCATTTCCACTCTGGCACTGGTAAAGGATGAAGCAGCCCTTTCGGTAACTGCTGCTCTGCTTTAACCTGCTGACAAGTCAAACACTTCACAGTAAAATCAGCAATATCTATTTTCATTCCATCCCACCAGTAATACTCCCGCAGATCTCTATACATCTTAGTACTACCCGGATGAACTGAAAACGGAGAACTATGAGCTTCACATAACAACTCTCTCTTCAACTGTGAATCACAAGGCACACACAATCTCTTCCCAAATCTCAAAACACAATCATTATCAATGTTGAATTCAGGCAACTTACCTTTCTGAACCAGCTCTACCTTTTTCTGCAACTCACTGTCTTGCTTCTGTGCTTGCTTGATTCTATCTGATAGAGATGATCTCACTGATACCTGAAACAAAACAGAAGGACTCCCTGCACCAACAACTTCTATGCCAAAGTTCATCAAATCCTTAACCAAAGGATCACGTTCCAACCGCGACATTGTTAATGAAGCATTACTTTTTCGACTCAAAGCATCAGCCACTTTATTTGATTTCCCCGGATGGTAATGAATTGTACAATCATAATCCTTGATTAATTCCAGCCATCTCCTTTGTCTCATGTTCAATTCTTTCTGAGTGAATATATACTTTAAACTTTTGTGATCGGTATATATTTCACACTTTACTCCATACAAATGATGCCTCCAAATTTTTAAAGCAAAAACAACAGCAGCTAATTCCAAATCATGTGTAGGGTAATTTACCTCATGAGTTTTCAACTGTCGTGAAGCATAAGCAATTACCTGATCATTCTGTATTAGGACGCAACCAAGTCCTTTCAATGAAGCATCACTGTATATGACAAACTCACCATTCCTGGAAGGTAGTTCCAAAACTGCAGCATTCACCAACCTTCTTTTCAATTCCTGAAAACAGTCATCACATTCTTTTGTCCAGATAAACTTAACACCCTTCCGAGTTAGCTTAGTCATTGGACTAGATAACCGTGAAAAATTTCTAACAAACCTTCGGTAATAGCCCGCCAAACCAAGGAAGCTACGAATCTCGGTTACATTTGTGGGTCTTGGCCATTCTTCCACAACTTTTGTTTTTGCGGGATCAACAGTTATTCCATCTTTAGAAACAATGTGACCTAGGAAAGAAATTTGTTGCAACCAAAACTCACACTTGCTGAATTTCCCATACAGTTTCTTTTCTTTTAAGGTTTTCAAGATAACCCTTAAATATTTTTCATGCTCTTCTTTACTTTTAGAAAACACCAAAATATCATCAATGAAAACCACCACAAACTTATCCAAGAACTCATGGAAAATTCTATTCATTAATTCCATGAATACAGTAGGTGCATTGGTTAGCCCAAAAGGCATTACTAAAAATTCATAATGGCCATATCTCGTACGGAACGCGGTCTTCGGAATATCTGCATCCTTTACCTTCAGATGATGGTACCCCGATCTCAAGTCAATCTTTGAAAAAAACTGAGCTCCCTAGAGCTGATCAAACATATCATCGATATGAGGCAAAGGATATTTGTTCTTAACAGTGATATTATTCAAGGCTCTATAATCAATGCAAAGTCTCATAGAACCATCTTTCTTTTTAACAAATAAAACAAGAGCACCCCATGGTGATGTGCTAGGTCTAATGAAACCTTTCTCTAATAAATCTTGCAATTTCTCCTTCAACTCTAAAAGTTCAATTTGTGCCATTCGATAAGGGGGTTTTGAAATTGGCTTAGCATCAGGAACTAAGTCAACAGTAAACTCAACTTCCCGATCTGGTATTATTCCAGGAAACTCATCAGGAAAAACATCAGGATACTCATTTACCACTGGCACATCATTAATCTGAACAGTTCCTTTATTTTCAACGACGTGTGCAAGGTAACATTCATTTCCATCTTTTACAAGTTTCTCGACCTCTTGATATGTTATCAAAAGTAAGGGTTCATTCTTGTAAACAAACTGAAAGTCTTTCTGAAAAGAAACTTCTTTAGCTCTACAGTCAATCTTAGCATGGTAAATAGAGAGCCAATCCATACCCAGGATAACATCAAACTCTACTAGAGGTAGAACAATAAGGTTTCCAAGTAGGTTCTTTCCACAAATAAGGATAGGAAGATTCTTATAAATTCTTTTTGCCTCGACACTTCCCCCAGGTGTTTTTACCAATAGTTCAGGAGTCATTTCTTGAGATGGTATTCCCATTTTACTAGAAAAGGTTTCAGAGATGAAAGAATGTGTAGACCCCGAATCAAACAACACACTGGCATAATCTGAAAAAACAAACAAAGTACCTGATACCACTTCATTTGATGGCCCGACATCTGCTGAAGTAGTTGCAAAGGATTTCACCACCCCTTTCTGCTTGTAGTCTAACTGCTTCCCATCACTCAAGCTCCTTGTCGGACACTCGTTTGCATAGTGACCCATCTCATTGCACTTATAACATTTCACTAACTGTAAATCAAATTTGTTCTTACCTTCACCTTGATCCTTTTCAGTGCAATCACGAGCCTTATGTCCCATCTTACCACATCGGTAGCACTTCCCAGAATTCATAAGACATTCCCCAGCATGCCTTTTGCCACATTTATCACAAACTGGAAACTTAGTTCTCTTACCATCAGACTTTTTTGAAGAATTCTTACCTTTCTCCTGCCACCTCGGTCTCTTCTTCTGCTGGTTGTTATAGAAAACTTCGTCATCGGCAAACTCCATTTCCACCTTCTCAGTACATCAAACAAGCTTTTCATAACTTTTAAACTCACGAGAAGCTAATGCCCTTCGATATTTTGGCTTTAATCCTGAGTAAAAACGATTGATTTTATTTTCAAGGTCCCGGATAAAATTTGGAGCATACCTTGCCAATCGAGTGAACCTTTCTTCATAGGCAGCCACTGAGTCTTCCTCTTGCCTCAATTCCAAGAATTTCTTTTCCATCCTAAGTCGAACAGCCTTAGGAAAATACTTCTCAAGAAACATACCTTTGAATTCATCCCAGTCAAGAGCATCAATTTCATCAGCGTCACTGATATTTTTAACCATAGACCACCACTGATCTGCTTCACCCTCGAAATGGTAAATAGCAAGACTAACCCTTTGATAGTCTGAACACCCCATGACATCAAAAATCTTCTCCAGTGCTTTAATCCACCCTTCAGCTAGCACAGGGTCAGATGATCCTCTGAATGATGGTGGATGTTGCCTCATGAAATGTTCCACCACTGACATGTTCCTCTGCGGTTGATCTGGCTGATCTCGTGCATGGATACCACCGCCATTTATCGCTTGAGTCAACTACGCCATCACTGCAACAAACTGTTCAGTTCCAATTCCGACCATTTCTGGATGCTGATTCGGAAGGTTATTTCCTTCTGTATGCCTTCCTAGCACTGCTTCCCTGTTTCCTCTGCGGAAAACCATTCTGAACAAACATGTCTTAGATGAAGCAACATGGTAATCTTTAAATGCTATATCATTTCAAAAAAATATTTTTGGATAATCATTTAATAGAATTCTAACTCCTAAAGTTATGTAAACCGACCTTTGATACCAACTATAAGGCCCCAGCCTTAAACCTTACTTAATCTTGAGTTATTACAAGATTACACATTGAGGATCTTTTCGGGTTTATAGTTTTAGAGAATTAGATCATAAAACATGCATTACATTCCACATATAAACAAAGTGGTTACATAAAGATAGTATTCTTCATTCCCATCAATGGAAACACATTTAAAATAAAACATGGATTATTTCTTGACACATCCTTGACAATATCATCTTATCATGTACCTTTCCCTTGACCTGTGAAAAACATTTCAAAAACTTGGGATGAGCATAAAAACTCAGTATGGGTGTTAAAAAAACATGGAAAGGAAACATGAGTTCATATATACATAAGAATGAAATCATACTTTACCCATAAAACATAGGCACTTTAACATACCTCATAAAATCATGAATAAAACATAGAAATCATAAGACATAAAGGTAACTTGAGGCATTCATAACATTTGAGGCATTCATAACATTCTTACGAAGGGAGTAACCCTCTTGGTTACGTTTGGAATACCCATCACAGTATATTCCCTAAAATCTCTTCGGAGAAACCTTAACGTTTCACTCCTTCGCGTTACCCAATGCATTAGAGAGCTATAACGGGCTCACCCGCCCTTAGTTTATCACGGAACCACCCGTCTTCATAATAATGCCCAAGAACCATAACATAATCATATCACATAAAACATGCATAAAGGAAACATAAAATTTCCACATTTCAATCACGAGATATCAATACAACACATTGATATAAAAACATTATGAAAACCATTTCAATACTAAAATAAAAGAAAAGTAAAACATGGTATTTATTTTTCTTTTAAAAAGAAGGTATGGCTTGTAGAGGAAGTCGAAACTCAAATAACGGTCACGACGGCGGAGAAGTCGTTGTCGCCGCATACGTACGAAAATAACATTCCCTTTTGTCATTTAGTAAACGCTTCGTATAAAAAATATTCCTTTTGAATAAACGTAAAAGTCAAAGGGGTTTATACACCGTATAAAAGAAAGTTGTGTATAAAATAAAATATGCCTCAACGAAAGGATATTGAGACGAAGTCCCATACCTCGTATCCGACTTGACCCGACCGTTATTTAATCTCCTGAATAATAAACTTGAGTTAATCTCTACTTGATTATGAATCTTTTTCAAGTTCATTATTCCTTTTATACCATGTTATGAACATCATGTAATCAGTTAAGTTAATAATGTTCATTTTGTCGGTATTTGGTTCTTAAGTCAAAAATAGACTTCTTACACTTACATGTTGTTAATTTGGTCAAAGGTTCATTATATCCAGAATGGTATTCATGATGTAGATATCATATATGTCATATATATCCAGTACTTACATGCATTTATAATATTACATAATCATTTAGAGGTAAGAAATGAAATGCACTGTTCATGGAGACGGTAAGCCGTACGTACGGATGAACGCTACTTTCATTTCTATTTCATATCTTCTGGAATGGAATCATAATGATATAAGAGTATATTATAATTCCATTATAATAACATATATAATATCATTAACTTTATCCCTTACACATCCCACATATGGTATTAACGAATCAAATCACTTTCAGGGGGCGGTAGTCCGCACTTCCTAAAATGAAGATATCGTGTTTACCCATAATGGAAACCATAAAGGTATGCCAAAAATGAAAAAAAACAGAAGCTTAAGGAAAACATAAAAATATTATATATCATATATAAAAATAGTGACATCATAATGGCCACCTTTGAAGGTGTTAAATGAGTGTTGAACAATCATCGTTTCGGGAGGCAGAATTTCGCCATCCACGGAAACCGTATGTTCTTTAATCATTTGATGTAGTTGTGTGAGAGTGTAGCTCAAATAAATATTATAACAACATCCTTGTATATTGAAGATACTGGTGTTGTTACAAAATAAGTAAATAAAAAGAGTTTAGGGGGTTGGAGAAGCAAAATAAAACAAATGAACATGAGAGAAAGAATTACCTTTAAAAGTGTAACTCCTTTTGATTTGAGCCTAAAGGCTTCCTTTGAAAGGATTCTGCCCAAAGGGAATCCTCTAGGATGAGGAGAGGGATGTGGAGAGAGTAAATGGGCAGGGTTTGGATGAGCCAAAGGCTTGAGAAGTGTGTGAAATGAGGTAGAGGTGGGGGCCTTTTATAAGAGGAGAGGAGGGGCACTTTTGGAAAGTAAAGAAATATTACTTTATTTGAAAATGTGTTTCGGTTTCAAAAGGTCCCACATTGATATAATTCGTGGATAAGGTTATAAGGGTTCTAAATCCACTCATCCAATTGGTTTTGGCCATGTGTAGTTCATATATTTTACATTGTCTTTCCATTTTATTTAAATCGTCAAATAATGATGGCATCGCTGCATCATTATTATGTCATAAATAATTTAATTTATTTAATGTCTAAAAATTATAAAAAAATTACTATGATGTAGGAAATCCTTTTATCTTTCCAATTACTATTTATAATAAAAAATATGACTTGTATAACCCTACTTAAAAATTGTTTTAGTAAAACATATCATGTTTGTGTCAATTTTACTTTTCCATTAAATAAAAATATATTATTGTCATTTTCCAACTAAAGTGGCTCCATGGGTCCCAAAGTTGGCCCATGGCTTGTCTTGGTCGGCCATGACTCACCCAATAGGTGTAGGACAAGTGTCATGGTGTTTTCACATTCCTATAATATCATTTTTACCTTAAACTACACTAATTACCACTAATCGCGATTAAGAACTTAATAAGTTACTATTCACCAAAAATTATTATAATCTCATTGAACCAAATTTTACTTCTTAATGAAAACCATGTATGTCGGATTTTCAAAATTCAATACACATTAGTGGTAAACTTTCATTTAACTGAAAAATCAGTTTGCTTGATTACCACTTAGTGGTTTCACTATTCATCAAAAATTGAAGTTTTTCAGAAAATTACCAAAAATTCACCCTAAGCTATATTTGATATTCCGAATTCAAAAATGAAGTCTATTTTACAAAATTCAAAACATATAGGTCACATTAATTAATTTAATAATTAATTCCCGCTGCCAGAGAAAAAAGCGTGTTTTTACAAAACAATACGTATCAAAAGATTGACACCAGTTTAAGTCTAATTTCAAAGTGAAATTGATTCCAATGAACTCCATTTGATAAAATGGTAAAAATATATTCTAATTTAACTTCAAAACCAATTCAAAACATAATCTAATCATATAAATATATTAGGATAAAAAGCATTTTTGATGTAAAATGCAGTATTTTTCACTATTCATTAAAAATGAACATTGTCAGAAAAATACCAAAAATTCACACAAGGTAAATTTTGATGTCCCAATCATAAAGAATAAGTTTATTTTGACAAACATAGTTTATAAAATTGTCAAAATATAGATTCAAAAATGTTTTTCCATCAAAAGGCAGTAAAACAATCTTTTAAGAATATTAGTGTATTCCATGCATAAGATTGTATTTATTTTCATTTTAAGCCTCTATAACACTATCTTAATCATTAATAGACATAGATAAAAATATCTATTATTCATTAATTACTTGGGATGTTACAGATACACTTTTATAATTATGAAAAGATTACCAAATATATTTATATCATCAAAATTAATGATTTAATTTTTCTAAAAATTATTGTTTTCACATAAACCAAAAGATGGGACCTAGTGATGCATTATATTTAAAATAGTATATAAGTAACAATGTGAGATTTTATTATATATTTATATTTAGGTAAATTTAATCTCTTAGATATCTTATGATAGAAAGATCCTCAAGTATAAATAAACCATAACATAGAATACCATTATAACCTATCAGTAAAATCATCACCATAAATAGAAAAAACAACATATTAAAAATATGAATAATTTTTTTGATAAAGAAAATATATATTTAATAATGTCATTATATGCTTAAAATATATGTTTCCTATTTTTTTATTTTTTTACAATTATAATATAATTATTTATTAGGATATAAATATTTTTTTTAAATGTCCTCAATTTATGAAATCAACATTTTAAATATTGAATAGAGTAAATATGTGGGAATTTTTGGAAAAGATTAATTTTTTGATGAATAGTAAAAAATAATGATTTTTATTAAAAATTGCCTTTCCAATTAAATAATATAAAACTATGTATTTTTTAAATGGATGAATAATATTATTATTAATAAAATTTTGGTTATTATGAACGGTTTTATGTTAGATTTTGAAATAAATCATTTTTATTCTTGAGAAAACATTTTCTATGTAATCCCTCTTTTTATCCCATTTACGAGTTTAATTTTATTTTAAATTCATAAAATTATATGAATTGAATATATTAAAATGGATTTAATATTTTTAATATAAAAAATTTATCTTAATTAATAAATTGAAATATTTTTTTGTTGTAATAAATAATAAAAATATTAAAAATATGTTATCATAGTTAAGGATAAAATAAGTTTATACAGGGTTAATCTAAAACTATAATGGTTAAATTGATCTAAAAACATGTATAAATTGTATTTTATGTGATTATTTATATTCCAAATAGTATATTATTATGAAATAGTCTATTTGGGATCTATTTGGTCTGAATGAGATATTAATATATTTTATTATTTTTAAAAATTCTTAACGTGTCATCTCCACCAATTACAAAAAGAACATTTTCTCTACTATCAAATACACAATTCAGGAGACCTTTTTACGAAGAAATACCCAAATACACTTCTTAAAGACATATAAATTACTTATATTCATTGGATTTAACATAAGACCTACCTTGGAAAGATTAAGATATAATCCTAACGGGGTCGTTTGAAGAAAAGGTATAGTAATTAACAGCGTGTTTTAATTTCTATTATTAATCATCAACATTAAAATAATATTAATCCATGATGATAAAATAAATATTGAATATTAATTCTAATAATAATTTATTGTGTTAGTGGGATAAATTATATCAATTTCCTCTTCTATTAAATTGGAATCGAGTCCGTTGTTGGTGTGTACAACAGACTGCCAATTCACGAACAGATTTAATTCATTTTACGTCACCATATCTCGTGGATATATATAATTATTGATTTTAAATTATATATATATATATATCATATATATGAATTATTTTAATGTTTATACTTACAATAACACTTCTACCATCTTACCTTAATATCTATTCGAAAATAATAGTGTCTCTCATTCATGTGTATGGACTACCCACTCCACAAATTGATGTGATTAATTTTTCAATTATAATTTAAATAGATGGTAATAATTATAAATATATATATGACATTAATATCTATTATATAATAATTTATATATAAATTTTAATTAATATATTTCTTTCTTTCATTATATCAACCGAAAAGTGAAAATGATGTTCGTGCATATGTACTACAGACCGTCTACATGAATAATGTGATCAATTTTTATATATATGTAACTTTTGGATAATAGTATATATATATATATACTAAATATATATGATAGTTATATCATTATTAAAATTATTTATAAGATAGATCCCAGATCAATGTAAACTTTCAGAGACACTGAACCCTGGATCTCATCAAAAAGAAAAATTTTACACCCAGAAATAAAGAATTTTATAGTGAATTATTAATAAATAGATACTACAATATTATATATGGTTAATTTAAGTTATTATTATTTTTTAAATTATTTTTATATGATTAAAATTAATTTAAATTTACAAAATAGGAGGTTATATTTCTTTCAAATCAAATGGAAATTGAGGTAAGATATTTTCATCTCACTTTTAATTCTGTGAGACATATGTCATATTCACCAGTTATCTCTTTTATGTGGTGTATATAATTACAATGAAAGTAATTTATGATTATAAACATGAATATTATTAGTAAATACATAACCAAGTATTTTTTATCTATATTGTGGTTTACATTTTAATGTTCTCATGATGTAAAGATTTTATGTTGCATTATAATTGATTATTAGGAATCTTTATGATTTTGTTTCTAATAAAAAAATCTTATAATTTATCTCTCAAAGAACTCATGAATTTTCTTATCATATATTTATATATTTATAATAAATTTTTTCTATTTATTTTCGTATATTTGATTACTCAATGTATTAAAATAGTATTTTTATTAAAAAAGTAGTATGGTTTAAAACTCTTCCAGGAATCTTTATATTTTAAGAAATGTTTTCTAATTGTTTAATCAAGAATATTTTTAATATTATACATTTATTTTTAATTTTATATTTACCCATGTATTTCCTTAATGATTTTTTTTAAATTAATCTTCTTCTCAATTTTTAATGAGGTGCATTTTCATTTAAAAAAACGTAAAAGAAATCACTATGTCGATACAACCAACGTGAACAATATTTCAATATTTCATGACCACAAATTTTTTTTAATCGTACATTACATGAATTAAGGTTATTTTCAAAGAAAATTATTTCCTTATATTTTGTAAAAAATTATATTTTAAATCATTCATTTCAAAATTGAAAAGTGTTTGTCCCCATGAAACCTTCTAAGTGAGATATTAAAAGTATTTTATATCTAAGATATAAAAATTTGAGGAATCATAATTTTTTCTATATCTATGGTTCAATAATAACATCCTTAACCTTTATCTTGATGTTTTATGACTACAATGATGAATTTGTTATGAATCCCATTCCTTTTCCAAGGGTTTGACAATAATGAATTGATGAAATTGTTATGCCTGAAATTTCTATTATAAGGGTTATGATATTATGGAGGATTTGTGATCTTGTGTATTAGATTTTAATGATTTTAATTAATTTTTGGTTGTTATATTATTTATATATCCCTCAAATTAATTGGGTAATTATAGATATCTAATGAGATAAACTTAACTGGAATGGGGAGTGAACCCAGCTCAATAGAAAATTATATCCTCTAGGATAGTCTTTAAAGTTAACCTTTAATAATAGTATGGTTATTAGTGTAAAAAAATACAAAATGCTAGTAATTAAAGTGATCCTTGAATATTATAGAAAATATATAATCTATGACAATGGTTATGCTACAAACTTCTGACATCTTCCTGTGTTATTCTCTCATGGATTCTGTTCTTTGATTCCTTTATGATTCATTCCATATAAACTACTAATATTTATTCCATAACTCAATATTATAATCAATCATCATCATGATATGTTTTTTTTCAATTTAATTCTCATGTAATCATACCCATATGATCTTTTTATGTTGATATCTCCCTTGTATACCATTACTAAGAATCTGAGTAAACTCTTTTTTATGATTAATTTTCCCCTTGTTATAAAAAAATGTGATACATAAGATATTTATTAGATGTGTGAATAATTTTTAGAAAATTATGGGAGATGATATATATCAATTAAGAATAACTTTTTATGTAAAAATATTTCCTATAATTCTAGACCTATATGATTTTGGAATGTATCGATATGTTATGTAATGAATAATCATAAAATAAGATGTAATATATTTTCCTGAAAAGTATGTGTCTCTTTAGTCAAACTCCAAATCATTTGGAATAATTCATTGAGATAATGTTATTTGGGAAATAATTTCTAAAATATATGTTTAATAAGTTTTAAATAATTCAGTATCACTAGGGGTATCTTAATGTATGTGTAAGGGTTCTCCAAGTAATGGGAGGAAAATCTTTTGTTTGAGACTAGTGATTATGTATTTCATAAAATATACACATATAAATTAATTATGAGATTTATTACAAAGCAAATTTTACATATGTCTTTTAATATATCGTTATAAAATAAAGAAAACTTGGGATTCATTTTTTAAAAAGTATATTCCACTTAATGTTTATCTTAGATATGTAATGTGTTTCATGTTTTATTGTTAAAGTTGTATTTATGCAAATACTCTCATATTTTTAACCATAAGGTGGTTTATTTGAAATAAAATTTATCATTTATGGAAATTTATGGATAGATTATCTATTTCAGATATCTGATGTTATAGAATACAATAACATGCATAACTAAATTTTTATGGATGAACCATATGATTGAAGAAGAAAAATGAAAATATGGTAAGGTTGTGTGAAAAAAATTATCTACTTAATCGATGAATACAATAATGAGTAATAATTTACTTAAGAGTGTATTAATGTGACAAACTAATTAATGTTAGTGATAAATAACCTTCACTTGTTATTGAAATTTTTGAATCAATTTTCTGGATTCACCTTCCGTATAAAAATTTTATATGATTTTTTAATTTCAAGATAGAAATATTTTTATTCAAACTCTTTTACTAATTTTAATTTTTTTAAATATAAATTTATAAATTCTGAAACTTCTATTTAATAAAATGGAATTAATTATTTATGTCATTACATTATATATTTTATAGGATTAAATTTGTGGATTTTTTTTTGAAATGTTTACTTTTTTAGCTTAGTAGTAAAAATAATTTGTTATAAAGGATATCATTTATTTTGAAGTCTATAGGAAATAAAATTTTACTTTCTAATGGATTTATATTATAATTATCTCTATTTAAAAAAATAAAAAATTTTATTAATTAATCATCATTATAACTATTAAATTAAATAATCATTGAGTATATTAAAAACACATTTTTCTAAAAAATTGTTTTCCATTAGATTTTATGTTATTATATTAAAATTATTTTCGTCCACATATAAAATTTGAATCTTGATTTTTATTAAAATTTGGAATTAATAAGTTGAAAATGTTTTGATTAGTTCCATTTCATTTTTTTCATAAATAATAGTAACCATAGAAAATTTTTATCACCTTAATAATGGGTAAACAAAGATAATATATTGTGAAACATTATGATATGGTCATAAAATATCAAAATATATTATAATTAAATTAGATTATTTCAATATGTATCTAATTATCTTATTAATAGTATTTATTTAGTTGAAATTACCATGCACAATACATTTCAAATATTTATAAATAAAGAATAATTATTTGGGATCCACTACCATCACAAATAAAAAAGAACATATTATCTCCACTTCTCTACATAATATCAATACATTAGATCAACTAATAAATTTTAGAATCCCACCCCAAACTTCTTCTTTACATCCTAGAGGTTTTTCTTCACCAAAAGGACATCCAAGAAGGGTTAATTTTTAATCCAAATGAGGCTTTCCAAAAGTGAGGTATAACTCTTTACCGAGTTTTATAATAATTTTTCTTCTTCTAACGCCATAAAACATATCATAATACTAATGATATAATCACATCAAAATTTCTAATATACTACTCTATTTTTAATTATATGGTATAATACCTTTTCATATCCTTTCCCATCCCATGGTAAAATGATAACATAACCCAGGGATACATGTGGACCACCACCTCCATGAAGTGATGTGTTGATTTGTTTCGTTACCATCCAATGTGTTTATTTATTATGAATTATTTATTAAAAACACAAGGTATTCCTGAAAATATTATTATTCTATAATGATAAAATATTACTTATCTTCATACCCTTACATGTTCTTGGAAGTGATAACTTTATTTGTGCACATGTGGACTACCACCTAGAAGAAAAAATGTGATACATTTTTGAATAACACCATTAATAAATGTTAGAAAAATTAAATTTATTCTGTTTAAATTATAATTAATTCATCATTAACATTATGGAGATGATGGGTAATGACAATTTTCACCAGGGTCAACCAACCGACGTTGTTATATGATAGTGAACCTGATGTCCTTAAAACCTCTAGACTTATGTTAATCAATTTCATAATTATATAAGACATCAAAATAAAAGAAATATGAAAGTTTTTTATAATATAATAAAGCAATAAAATCATATTTAAGAATTAAATAATTAACAACATTTTATTTTGAAGGATTGAAAGAATATACTTGTTGAATCAGACTCGAGGTGAGAGATTTCCATTAAAAATTTATTTAATTTTTTTTCATTTAATCACAACTCATTTTACTAATCATTAATGTTTTTTAAAAATGTTTCAAGAATTTAATATTTAAAATAATAATTTTTTTAATGAAATTTAAAAATTATCATTGACAATATGTATAGTTTTATTTGAAAATAAATATTTAAAACTTGTTTTATAAGGGTCATTTTTTAAAAAGTGGGAAAGTAATATTTTATTACGTATTTACAATAAATGAAATTTCCAAATTAGAAGACCGTTATTATTTAAAAATATTCCACTATATGTCTTCATGGTTATTAAAGAAATATTATATTCCTCGTTCAACTAAAAAATATTCATTTTAATATTATTCAATTGAATTTTTTTATAGTTATTATTAATTTATGCTCAGATTTACATCATCATTTGCATTAAACAGAATAATATATGAGGATTTATGGTGGATCCAAAATATTCTACGTGTTATATATAAGTTATGGTACTATTAATGGGTAATTAATATATTCTCTTAATTATTACGTATTAATTTACTAATTATTTTATTCCATTTTAAGGTTTATTATAAATATTCTATATAGATGATGTTGTAAGGTATAATCATGGGTTCTCTATGATTCAAAAAGAGTTTTTTTTAAATAATTTGATTCACAAAGATAAAAAAATTATAATATGATTAATGAATATTTATGACACTTTTATGGGTGATAGCTATGTTTATAATGAATTTACTTTTATAAGATCTCATGTTTTATAAGTAAGCCTCACAATTATTATTAAGAATTCATTACTACATATGGGATTTTTTTGATAAAAATAGTCAATAAATATATTCTCATAAGTAAGTTAATATTTGAACTAATAGTTATGTGTGTTAACGGGAAAATTTAATTATAGATTTTATAATTTTCTAAATACAAATGGGTTTGTTTATTTTTATATACAATACAATTATTTTCTTCATGTCCAAAGTTTTAAATTTTTTATGGGGATTAAGGATGAGTAGTAACAATAACAAGGTATATATTTCTACTATTGAGGGTTATCATAATATAATAGAAAAATGTTTTCATAAAAATGTGTTTTGATTTTTGAATCTTATATTTTGGGAAAATTGGATATTGAGTAGAAGTGTAAAATGTTTTTTATTTTTTTATATGTATTTTTTAAATAATTATTTAAATCTACAAACATAAATGATCATTAAAAAAGATGAAAATTAAATTTAATATATTTTACTCATATGTATGGGTATTTAATGGAATGGGTCATTATAAAAGAGTAATATTAGGTAAAGATGATTCAAGAGTAAAAGTAGGTTTCCCATAATATCTATTGGGAATGTGTTTTGAAGAACAATAAAAATACGATATATAAATATTTAATTAAGTGCAATGTGGTAGGATCAACAATTATGAATACATTATAAATTATTTATTAATGATCACACCAAAACCAGAATATATAATGTACAATCTGATAATTACTACTATTGATGCGTGGAGCATAATTGATTATGTTTAAAAGGAAATACATGGATAAGAAATAATAAATGGAACCATGGTTCCCAAGTATGATATAAATCCTAAAAAATCTATGATAATTGATAATCATAAAAATAAATTAAAAAATATTATAGTATAATTTTTATGAATAGATTGTTAACATTGTTTATAAAATTTTAAATAAAAATAGGTTTCACATTGTTCCACAACCTTTTAATCATATTCTTGTCACTACCATGTTTGAAATTATAGTTAAATGAAATTATAAATGAAAACAAAGATGAAATATTACCATTATCAATACGATAAAAATAATTTATATTCATTTTAATTTTTATGAATAAACAGAACATGATGAAGTGAAGTTTTAGATTATACCATGAGGGGGAGATATTTTATTCTTTAAAATCCACCATATGTATTTTCTCCCTAAAAATATGGAATAACTATATTTTGATTAAAAACTAAACAATTAAAAATTAATTTACGAATCCTCCATCATCCTTTAGTTTTCAATAATAAATTTAGATATTAAGGTGTATAAATTGATTTAATTAATTACAATAATATTATAAAATTATAGGTGAGTTCAAACACATTTTCTATAACATTATATATTTTGTGTAATGTTATTAATATGCATGTTTTGGTGCATGAAATAACACATGTTGTTATGACAAATAGAATGTAGTTATGAACTTTGTTTATTTGACATAATCTTAATAAATTTTTGACAACCTAATGAATGATCTAGGGTAATGATGTTTTATGTGATTTGGAATGATGAATCATATTCTATTTTTTATAGGATATATTTATTTTATAATTTAATTCCTAAATTTTTATACACTAAGAATGTATCATGTTGACATTGAGTGTAACCTGAGATGAAACATTTATTAAGAGTGAATTAATATTATTCTCTCCGATTTTATTTTTATTTAATATCAATGAGGGGAGTGGGATGATAATTACATAAGACAATGGGAAATTGGGAGAAAATATATGTTTTAAATAATATTTATAAAAATAATCACATATTGAAATTAGATTTTCTAGCATGGGTATTGAAACAAAATTCATGGGGGTGTATGTTGAACTCACACTGTGTTTTGTTGTATTCATAATAAAAAAGGATCTATAAATAATATAAAATGTTGTATGATGTAAATATATTGATGTTGATGTTTTTGGATGTTATTTCAAGTTACCCTAATCTTATTGAGTAGGAGAATGATGTTTCCAAAAATGAAAGAGACTAATTATCTTATATACATGTCGGTTGAAGTGAAGAATAATTTCTAAAATGTACATAGTATATATATATATAATTGATTACTTTAATTAATATTTAATGATATTATTTTATTTTAAGAGTAACATCCTTATAATTATAATCATAGAATTTGTAAAAAAATTGAAATTATTTGGATGATAATGAAATTTAAAATATGAAGGGGAAATTAGGATGACAGACTTTAATTATAATATCATAAGAAATTATATTACCACTATTAAATTTAATTATCATTGTTTTTTTAGAAAGTAAAATATTTACATGAGATAAAGGGACTTGATTTCCAAATCAAAGGAAACCTAAAACATTTTTTTCCTTAATGAGATTAAAGACAACATGTTCAAACTCAATGAAAGTAGACACACATCAGAATCCAATATTAGGGATTCGACGAACATTTTAGTGCTTGGGTAACTGAGAGAAGAATCATGTGATGAATTCCAAGTGACCTATTTCCAATTTTAGAGGCTAATGGATTTTTTTGAAATGAAAATCAAAAATAATTATTATAAATATGTGGTCTCCCAACCATTAAATAATATAGGTTAAGTAATTAAAAAACAACTATTTATCCATTTAAAATTCATAAATTTGTAAGACTTAAAGTGAGAGGAAACTATGCTCTGGAATCTTTAACCTCATTCAAGTTGAGTTTCATGACATTATTTCAAATTACAATGCCTAAAAATATGTACAATATTTTATATAGATGATTATTATCATCAGGAAGTTTTCAAAACACGAGTATACTTATATTCATGCAGGGATACTAAAAAACATATTATCAAACAAGTGAATACACCATATCCTATGAATAACATAAATGAACCATTACATGAATGTTTTAGACTAAGAATATCATAATTACAATTATTAAAATAAGAGCGGACTACAAAAATTGAAGAATAAATTTATGGATGAAATTAAATATGACTTGATATGTTGATGTGTTGATGTTTATAAAAGTAAAAGGTGTAAAAATGTTCATATAAAAGTATATCTAAAATTGTTAAGAGTAAATAAAAATAATGAATAATAGAAAATAGTTATGTTATAATTATGAAATTATAATATAATGCAATAAATATCATAATTATAATATTTCCACTATATTTTTAGCTTTCTATAGATAATGAAGATTCATAAGGAATTTAAGAGCTTAATTAAAACTTTAAAGGAAATTAAAACTACATAAAATAATTTTTGGAGGTCCTGTAAGGAAAAATCCATATAAACCTCATTTTCATAACAATGAATCAAATATAAATAGAAACATAATTTTTTTTAAACATCAAATGCATAAATATAATTTTCATTAAAATAATTTTGTTCAATAATGATTCAAATTGTGAGATTTATAAGTCAAGAAAAATGATACAAGATGTAATTATGAGATGAAAAATATAACAAGGCACAAGCTGTCGATGTTTTATTAAGATAGGAATGAAGATTATTTGTTGAATTAAAATAGAAATAAAACCATGATATAAAAAAATAAAAAAAATATGTAAAAAAATGCTTCAATAGTTGAGTCTTGTAATAGGATATAGAATATAAATGCAGAAGAAGATGGATGATATAGAGAATTTTGGAAATTAGATTCATTAAGGGGTTTTACATGATTGGAATTTTGGGAATCAAAACATTAAATATATGAAAAATCACATTCATAAAAATAAAATAAATATATATGGAAAAGATTTTTAATGGGTATATATATACATTGGAATTAGAAAAGTGTGTTCTAGAGTAAAAAAGTGATACCCAACTAAAATACCTTGAATATCTAGGATTCAATGAAGGGAAAAATATATCATTTAATAATATTATTGGGAGGAATTAAATAATTGTTACATTGGATAGAATAACAACACTGGAATTTAATTCTAATAGTGAATTGTTGATAAAAATGAAATGAGGAACTAGTATTTCATGAAGATGATTCTTTATATGCACTGATCAATAAGTATAAGTAAAAGAAGAAGTGGAAGAAATTTTTTTTAAGCTTTGTGCACTACTAATCATACCTTTTTAGGGAGTTTATAAAATAAAAATCCTAAGGTTAAAATTTTATAGATATTCTATAAAGCTTTAGTAATCTCAATAAAGTGCTACAACAATGGATGTAGAACATATGCATTTTTTCAAAAAGTAACTGAGTCTTCACAATTGATCTATTAAGATTGATAAGACAAAATCAAGTGACATTATAGAGAGTAGTTTGAAGATATTTCTTTATTTATACATAGATAGTTCTGAGATAAGTGATTTATTGACAATATATTTTTTATTTCATTCATCAATAAAAAAATTATTTGTTGTACTTGTTAGATAATGACTATGGCACACTGATAGAATAGTCATCTATAAGGAGTAAATCTCATCAAAACATTTGGGTTTTCTTATTTGGCTTATTTTCTTCATTATATGTACATCTATACTCGAATAATGGGATATTAGTAAATAGATATATACACTCACTGAAATAATAAACTGGTTAAAATGGATTAATGATTAAATTGGTTCAATTATATACCAATTCCAGGTCACTCCTTATAATTGTATGGACTAACCATTTGTTATCCTAAAAAATATGCCAATAAAATTTCCCATTAAAATTATTATGCCCAATTTTATTTAGTTATTATTATTATTTAGTGAAATAAAGGTATAAGAATAGATTAAAATTGTAATTAAAATTTAAAGGAATTATTCTCAAAAACTATATATACGAGTATCTCTATTAGAATATATGAATTATTAATGGTAATACATGATACATATGATCATTTGTATAAATTGAACATGAAATGTAGGTTTACATTACAATTTTTTTCATTTATATTAAGTATTATATAATGTTAAATCATTAATATGTTTTCTCATGGATGGTCAACTGATATTTTAGAGCAATTTCATGGGCCATTTTATTTGGCATATCTTCTTCAAATTGTTATCTTTGAAAGGTTTTCAATTTTTTCCATGGGTATTATTATGGTTTCTTTTTTCTCTTTTTATAGTTTCTATGAACTTATTACATTATAAAAAAAATATTCATAGTCTTCAAAAAAAACACTATTTGTTTCACATTCATACAACAAATTAAGTCTTCTGACATTTTTTTATATTTTATATTTTTCTATAGAGAATTACCAACCGCTAATAAATATATTTTATTATATTAGAGAAAAATATCTAAAAATATATATACATATAATTGTATATTTCTTACATTTTCATAAACATATAATTTTCTTCCCTAGAAGTGGTTTCTGATCTAAATGATTTTTTATCCAAATACTCTAAACTACATCAAATTTGATTAAAAAGTAAATTATATACCTATATATTTGAAATAGAATATTGGTTATTATATTTTATAAGGATGGTGAATAGTAATTATATTAGTGAATATTATTAAAATAAATGTAGATAGTGTTTCAATATGATTAGAATGTCTTAGATAAATTATTAAGATTCATTGAATATAAAAAAATCATATTATGGATATGAGAATAAAAATTTTGTAGATATGGAGAAGAGTAACTACAGTGACTGTATGATGGTAATATTAAAGGGAAAGAAGGAAACATCATTATAGTTCTATATGTCATGAAAATTTTGGGAAATAGTGAATAATAATATATCTATTTTTTAATGGAAGTTATAATGTGGTAAATATTTCATATTTTAGTCACTTATGATATTTGAGGGAGTAAAAAAATAAGAGAATGAATTTCGATAAGGACGAAAATATTTTTGGAAGGAGGAAATGTCTACACCAAATTTTATATTTACTATTCGATAGTGTATATGGAAATGTGGACATAACTTGTACTTATGTATTATATATTTTTCTCATTGGATATTTACTAACCAAAAGACATATATGTTATAAAATTTTTAATTTTCATTTATTAGGAATAAATGTTTAGCTATATTTTTTCAAAGGGATATTTTTTGTGATGAGTTTCCAGAATCTAGTAATAATATATTACATGTTGAACATGGATAAAAATAGAGAATTTATTCATAAAAGTTGAACTAAAATGTGGAGTTATTTTTATAAAGTAATTTTCTTTGTATCCATAAAAATATGATGATGCATTAGTTTTGAGTTCTTTTTATTTTTACCAAGAACTATTCTGAGATTAAGTGACATGGTTCGATATTAATTGTTATGATTTTATGTTCTTATGTGTCTAAATATATTCTATGTTTCTTTGTTATATTTTTTATTTTGCGGTAAATGTTGGAAAATAATAAAACTAATTTCACATATAAAATTAATTATGAGTCGATATTTGGGATATAAACAAGTATCCTAAATTTTATTTGGGTACAATTCTGTAACATTGAATTAGTGTTCTGTAAATATATATAAATGATACAGTCCCATTGTGACACTTCCAGACTAACTCTAAATATTTTTTTAGGTGTTAAATTCACAATACAAAAATTTGAATGAATATTAAAATCCATTTAATATGTAAGAGTTGTCAAAATAATGAGTAATATTAACAATGAACTACAAAAAATGATTAAAAAATGCTTCATATAGTCTTAAATTAATCTATCTTTTGGTAATATTCATTTATATGTTATTGAATAAAAACATGAGAGTCATTCCATACATATTTGAGAAATTTAGATATAACCATAAATTAATGTTTCATTTTATGAATATTTATGTGTCATTTTTTAAGAATATTATATAGAATTTTTTCAAATTATCAATCCAAAGAGATAATTATTAAATAAATAAAATTTAATGAAATATAAATATTGATATTTCAAAAAAAATAATTATGGTATCTTGCATAATAATTTAGAATAATTGTTACATTAGATGATCCTTGTTTAATTACATAGTGATTTAAATATAAACATTTATGTAGTGATAATTTTTAATGATATTTAACTATATAATGAGAGATGATAAATAAATAATTTATAAATTTTGTGATGAAGGTTTCCATTTAATGAAGAACTCTAAGAATTAATTCCATAAAATTTTGGTTTTATTGGTTTAGAGGTAGTCACACCACTAGCATAATGTCCTAGTCATGATTCCTATGACATTTGATGATAATGAAGACCACATCATAGAATTTGGATATTCATGTGTGATAAGTATTTTTATAAATTGTTAGAATCACATCTAATATTTTTGAATCTATGATAGTTACCATGTGATTTACCTAATGTATTCATTCCCTAAAATAATCATTCACACTAAAAAATATTTTTTGTATGGTTTTCATGAAAATTATGATATTAATATATTGTGGTTATAATATTATGAGTATGATATGATGGTTATAATATCACATGGATGTAAAAGATATTTTTCAATGAATTATAAATACTGAAATATCATGTTGATATGAAATTCTGAGAAAGAATGGTTATTATATAAATTATATGAAACCTAAATCCATCAAATTTGTAGAGTATATAAAAAAAATAATCCAAGGAATTCATTTGAAAATGTTATATATATTGATGTGAAACTATGTGTGGTGATAATTATACATTGGACATTTTGAATGATGTTACGTTAATAAAGATAAAATGAATGTACTCTATTAGAGGGAAATTTGTTTTCTTATATTTCATTATATGATGATGTTTTAGTTTCTTTTTATAATTATACTAAATATAGTCTAAGTTAGAATTCAGAGTTGGTTCATTTTAATTCCATAACCTATCGCTACTTCTTGATAATAGAATAAGAGTTGTTCATTTATAACTTCTCATTACCTGCCATTAGGTATTCCTTGAATATTTTTTATCAATCTTTTATTATGTATTGTTATAGGTTTTTTAATGAGAAATATATAGAATTTTGGATTGACTTTCAAGATACTCACATTTGTCGAATGGTTTGGGAAAACAATGTGGTTTGGCCTAGTAAATTTTGTGCTCTTTGATGATACTTCAGAGGGCGATCATGGTATGTACAAGCCATGTGATTGGATCCTCCAAACCATTAATACCTAGGCTAGCAGATTTTTCATGGTTAGCACATGGATAATCGAACCATACATCAACTAAGGAGAAATCATTCACCACAAATAGTAGGTATGTACCTTTAGGGAACAATGTCTGAGTAACTATATGACCTGGACCAAAAACAATTTCACACATGTTTCTTAATGCCCTTAAATTTTAATTAAAGATCCCCCCATTTAAGACCAATAATCCCTCAATTAAACCCAAATGACTATTATATGGATTTGGAATCAATCAAGAAGATATTTTGGATCATCAAGCCCTTGATCTTCGTAGACCGAATCATCAGTGATTCTATAAATTTCATCCTAGTAAATGGATAATCTATCATGGGGTTTCATCAAATCCCTATTTCTATCCCACATGTATTTATATACACTATATCATATTTTATAGATCAAAACTAGGTTCTACTTGATCATGATTATAGGTTTGATTTCTTGGACTACGATGCCTTCATTTTCATTGGTGAATATCACTAATGGTTCTTATTGATGATCTTTGATCAAAGGTATGTGGTTCCTTTAGATACTTTATGTGTAATTGAATCATTTATTTTCTTTAGTTTTTATAAATACCATTTGATTGATTTATAAATCCCTAATTTGATAAGATTTGAAACTGGTTTTTAAAATTGTATGGATTTTTTGAAAATCCCTCAATTCTAAAGTAATTGGAATCATGGGGAGAATTTTTTAAATGATGGAATTTATAAAATTATCTAGAAATTATTTTGAGAAAATGTATTAAATTGATATGAAGAAACCCCATGTTTATTTGTGGATTTAAAAGGCACTAAATGTTGAAAATATCATGTTTTTGTTATAAAATTGAATTTGAATATTGAAACTAAAATTTGGTGTATTAAATTATAAATGATGATTGATTGAAAATGTGAATATTTTATCATTACTTATTAACTGATTGGGAACATGTGACTCTAGGTTGTTATTGGTAATTTGGGAAAATAATTCTTGGATCTTGATCCCCTAGCAATAGATTGAATATGAAAACATTAACAAAATAATATCAGCACGATTATCTATGATAGGATGTTGATGAGTTCTTTTCAGCCCTGGCTAGATTGATGTGTGCACACATACATATTCGTGAACACATATATGAGAAGTGTAATGATCCTATACTAAGAAACTAAATTAAAATAAGGAATATGGGCATGCTTCTTCTTATTTATGTTTTGTTTATATATAAACTTTATTATATATCTATTTTACCCATAAAGAATTATTTATGTAAATGATTTTATAAAAAAATTATTATTTGATATATTTTTGAAATGATATCCATCTATTATAACAAAATAATGTCTTTAAAAATAAGAAAATTCCCTTCTATCTAATTTTCTTTGTTTACATAGAAACCATGATTGGTTTTTTATTATGGTATCGATTATAGAACACTTAGTGAGACCCTACTGGTCTTTATAGCTCACGTCATGACTTTTTTGTTGATCATGCATGTATTTTCTTTCTCTTGGTCTGATAAAAAGAAAAGAACCACTTAGGGGAGGTGGTTGTTTTTTATCTATGGGATCATGGAGTGATGATGGTTACTGAGGTAGACGAGGTTAACTCATTCCAAAGGAATTGAAAAAAAATTGGTCATTGATTGTAGTTTTGGATGACGTTTCTTTGCTTTTTTTATCTATCATACTAGGTACTATTTTACCGGTTTTACATTCGGTTCATTCTCATTGAGGAGTGTTTATATACCAACCAATATCATTTTTATCAATCTTCCATGGTGAAAAATAAATTCCTTATTTGATATTTTATAATGCAAGGATCTAGTCAACAAACCATTGGGATCTAGAACACCTTTTATTCCATGTCATAATTGGAATTGTATCAGGGTACCAAGGTATATGGGTTAGTGCATGAAAATTTGCTATCATAGGATTCAGTTAAAAATGGTTTATTGTGGATGGTATGTTTTTCCTGCTGTCTTGGTAGACAAGAGGTTTGATTCATAGTACATGGGATTTATTTAAGAGAAAGATCCTAAATATCACTTTTCATATTAATACTCGAATTAATATAGGTGGAGAGGGAAATGTTTTATTAGTTAGTGTCTAATGATATCAATTCAATTTTTTTATTGAAAAAATGGAAAATATAAAATACATACACCCCGCCTCCCTCGAGGGGAAAGAGGGAGAATATAAGGTAGTCGAAATTAATGAAGGCCAAGGGAATCCCCTTAATCAGGTCAACCACTTCAACTTTAAAATTGTGCACATGTTGGTGGCATATCGGATCAGGTCCAATAACCTCCAGAGAAGCAAGATGATCTACAACCTTCTTCT
Organism: Viscum album; assembly: GCA_963277665.1. Classification (NCBI taxonomy): domain Eukaryota; kingdom Viridiplantae; phylum Streptophyta; class Magnoliopsida; order Santalales; family Viscaceae; genus Viscum; species Viscum album. The sequence continues at coordinate 1,016,053,926 of OY728150.1, forward strand.
CCTCCCACCATGAGTGTCTCATGTTGGTGGTGTTATAGATCATCCTTCTTCTTTATCTTATGATATAGAAAATAGACCAATGAATTGGATTAAGGACATTAAAAGCATCATAGAGGTTCTTTGAGTCCCTTTCCACCTATGAGATTGCAATTCCATTCAAGTGGAAAAGACTCAATCCCTATAACATCGCCTTTTCTTGGGCCTGGAGTGAGGAACCATGGTTGAGACGAGTAGAGAAGGCCAAAACAACTAATCCTTGCAATTCCCAAATATCACCACCCCTGTGCAAGACCCCTTTATTTCAAGACACATTAGTATTAATCTGTTTCTATTGTTTTACCTGTTTGATTAATGTTTTAGAAAATCCTAGACCTATGAAATATGTTTGGGATGTTGATATGAGTATCCTTATTAACTTTTTCATTGATTCTTTTGAGGGTGTATAGAATCATGCCTTTGAACATGAGTTTGAACTGACCTAAAAGAGGAGCTACTAATTTACCATTAAAATTATACCATATAGTTTATTAGAATCTCATTTAGATAGTGGTGCATGCTATCTACACTCTGGGATAGAAAACCACACCAATTCTCATTCAGGTTGTAGTTTTCGAACCACAATGATGAATCTAGAGATTATACACAAGGGTTTATTTTTTACAAGCCACAAGCGTCCCAATGCTCTAGTGATCCTCAATATTAGAAGGATTGGTTGAAATGAATTGAGTGACTTATTGAGTTACTAGAAGCCCATGATTGAATTTCGGTTAAGTTTTTTGCCTTCATGATTGAGGCTATTAGAAGTAGGTGGTATGATTCAATTTTGAGAGTGAAAATCCTAAAATATTAGATTAGAAAGACTGAAATGTCCTTTTTACTAAATTGGTCTATCGAGATTCCATGGTTTTATAAAAATTCTTAGAGTTTCATAATATCATGAAATGTTTCAAGACCATGACTCTATATTAAAAACAATTTATTGCGAAGGTGCATTTTTCTCTTGAGATTGTGACTAATAAGAAGTAAAAGCCACAATAATTTGATATTGGACATAGATATTATATTCAATGCTAGGTTTTCATGATAATATTGTCTTCTAATTCTGATTTAATTGATAGAGAATTGATAGATGATCTTTAAATGTTTGTTAAGTCAGTGTTGATGTCAGTTCCTTTTTCTTCCAGTGGTAGTTGTGTTATTTCCATTAATTGAATAAATAATTTTGATGAGTCTCCTTGTGTATATCAGTAACAGGGTTCTTCCATACCCTGTGAAGTTTGTGGTAGAGGACCATTGAATTGATTCATGTATGTTAAGGTTGGAATTAAAAATGGGATTGTACTATGGATCCCATGATATGTATTTCCAAATGATGCTCAGGTAATATAAAGAAATTATTCTATATATCTACTTCCCAATATAGTGGCATAGGCATATCAACACCAAAATTTACTGAGCTGCAATAAAATGATTCATGAACCAAGGGATTCCTGCAAAATACATCTAGAATAAATCTTATTCACATAGAGGAAGAGTATCCAGAGGAAGTCGATATGAGCCCATTGACTAAGAGAGGTACTATCGTTATAACGTCATTTTTATTGATTTCTTTATTTGATAATGGTTCATATCACTCGTTTCTATAGGCCATTGTTATTGATTTTGAAACCCTTCCTACAGAAAATTTCTCATATGTGATGGATATTATTATTCCCCTCAGAAAAAAGAGAGGGTATGGTCTCCATTGTACTTATTGTGTTTTCTCTTTATCATATACTGAGTTTACATATGATTTTCTTGTTCTTGATATGAAATTTTTTTATTTCATTCTTAGAATGGATTCGTTAGTCACTTATATATCTTAGATTGAATGTTATCATCGGCATGTCTCATTTACTATTCCTAATGGGTTGGACCATGTCTTATAGGGAGAATGAAAACGGGGAGAGAGTTGATATAGATCTTATTTTATATATTTGGGTAGGGTAATATAACTTTTTCATTTCTTACAAAGTGATATATTCTTCTAATGATGATATCTCATCTGTCTTTATAGAGGTTCCAAAAAAAATTCTTCTGATTTCTCTGTTTTTCCACCAGTTAAAGAGGTTTATTTTTCTTTTAATTTAGTACCTAATACTCAATCAATATATATTACTTCTGATCATATGGAACTTTCTGAACATAAATGATTGAATACTTAGTTGAATTATTATCCAGGGAAATATTTTATATTCCCAAGAGTTTCACCTTGGGTGAAACCTATTCACATTTCTTGGAAATTTGACGGAATAATTCACTTGCATTTTGATTATAGAAAAATAAAGCATGTTACGGTAAGGAATAAGTATACTTTATCATATACTAATGATACGGTTGATTAATTTATAGGGGTAAAGGGGTTCTCAAATATTAATCGTTAGTCTCAGTACAACCAATTTCAAATTAAAGGATCTTGCATATATAATTTTTTTTTATAGAGTGGGTATGACCATTATGATTACCGTTTCATGCCATTTTCTCTCACCATTTGTCCTAAAATAATTTTGGTTTTACTGAACATGATATTCCAATGGTATTTTTATTTGATAGTGCTGGTAAATGTGGATTACATCTGTATTTACTCTCTATCTGAGGATGGAAATGTGAATCATCTATGAACATATATATAAATCTTAAGAGATCCCAAAAATTGAATGAAACATTCAAATTGTGATTTATGGATTTAAAAAGTGAAATTATTAGAACACATTATATCAAAAATGAGTATCTCAGTTGATCCTAAGAAAGTGAAAGTTATTTTTACATGGGAAACCCCATGATTTTTTCAATAAAAATTAATCTTCTAGTATTTAGTGGGGTATTAACGATATATTTTCAAGGATATACTGATATTAAATTCCCTAATGATCACTTTCACTAGAAAATGAGTAATGTTAAATTCAGATGAAATTTTTTTGATTAATTTATATGTGTTGGAAAATATTTTTACTTCTTCATCAGTGTTGACTCTTCCAAAGTCTAGGTAGGTTGATGTAGTCTTCTGTGATGCATCATGTTTGTGTTTAGGATGTGTTTATATGTAGGTTCATCACATCGTTTCCAATTATTATAAATATCTTAGTCCACATAACAAGAATTATCTAACCCCTCACTTTGAACTAGAATATGTAATGCAAGATCCTAAAGGATAGAGGCCTTATATTTTTATAGAATGTTTTAAAATTTATTATGGTCACAAAATTTAGTTTTATATATTCTCCCAAAAAGATTTGTGTCTCTATTTTCGGAATTAGGTGGGGCAACAGAAATCATTATACATTGAAATTTAGTTTACATTGGTCAAGGAGGATGTTTTCACATATGATTTTAGCCCGAAACTTCAAACCAAATCCATGAAAGAATCATCCAAAGAGTTTAACATGATGGATATATTTTTCTTCTATACATTTAGGAGTCTGGGAGAATGATTCTGAGGTTTTCTTAACTAGTGTTCAGTTGAATTCCTCCATTATTGGGAAGATTATTTCAGTTCAATATTATGATGATAAATTAATGATATTTTGATGATTTATTGATACTCGGTACACCATTTATGAGAGGTAGTTATCCATGAATCGTATTATTGTTTTTTCTAGAACCAGTATATTGTGGCATTTTTGTGAACAAGGATGTGATGGGATACTAATCGTAGTTTTTAGTTGGAAGAGACCTTTTATTCCATGAAAATGTTCTATGTTATGTAGAGTTGATTCTTGTGGATAGATTAGTGACTTGACATCACTAAAATTCATTCATGTTGTTAAAATTTCTAATAGTTCAACACAAATACGATAAAATATTAGGTTTTATCCCACACCTTTTAGTGATGAATTATAAATGGGATGATAATTCTATAGATATCATAGTGGGTTTTCCTTCTACCACTAAAATAAGGAAAGTGATATTGTTGTTGATTGATTGGTTTATTAAATATTCTCAGATCATACCCATTCATTATACATGAAACATTGTGGACATGAGAAGCATGTACGTACATTAGATTTTTAGGTTTCAGTGTTTTCTATCTGTGATAGTGTTTGATATAGATCTCCAGTTATCTTTTCAATTTTAGAGACACCATTAAGATAAAATGGTTTCTCAAGATCGATTGAGTATAACATATCATTTATAGAAGGATTTCTAGATATAACAAGCTCTGTAGATTTTTTAAGACATGATAAAGAATTTCATCATTGATTTTCAAATATCTTTGGACATCAAGTTGATATTGGATGAGTTTTCTTAAAAAATAGTTACCAATATGAAATTTGTATCCACCCTATGACGCATTGGATGACCATACATGGAAACATCTATTGTGTTGGTTAAATAATGGTGAACCTTCATTGGGTTTACATATCTTGGTGTATGAAATGAATGAAATGATTCAGCAGATTTATCAGGGAGTATAAATGGATGATATTTTTTTGAAATATTATACACAACATCATAGGATATCATTGTATTTCTATGTGGGGACTACGTGTTCATGATATTTTCTCCCCATTTAGGTTATCAGTGAATTGGGAAGAAAGGGAATCATACCCCTTGAATAGGGGAAATTTTTATATCATTGAGAAGGTGGGTAAATTTGATTACCATGTATAATTTCCACCAAAGTCAACATTGATATATAATGTGTTATATGTATTACCAAATCAAAATTATTTCTATGGTCTATCTCATGTCTTGAGATAGGACGATATTTTTTTGAGAAATATTTATTTGTGAATGAGATTATAGTTAGGATTATTGATGCACAGGAAAAGGTACTTAGTGGGAGGACGATACCTTTGTTTGGTGCTCTATGGAAAAATTGTCTTGATTATCATAATACAAGGGAGCATGAAAAAATGATGATGTAATGGTGGCCTCATCACAAAGATATTAAAATGAATTAACAATATTTATGGGGATAGAATGTTTTTATGTTTGGGATGTTGTAACATCCATCTACCTAACATAAGGTACTCTATGACCTTTGTTATGATCATGTTTTGGTTAGGCCTTGTTATTTTTTGTTTTGGAAGATATATAAATACAATTTATAGGCCTTTGGGGATATTCACGGTTGAAACATGGTCTGGGAAAACCATATACTTTGGCCAAGAAAATTATGTTCCCTTTAATAGATTTATGGAGGAGGCATATGGTCTTTCCAAACCATGAATCAAGACCCTCCAATCCATGAAGCCATGGATAGTGGGATTATGCACATTTTGTGTAAGGTTAATAAAATAGTGTTCCCACCAAGGATAAAATGTGCACCTTATATAGTAGGGGCTCAAAATTACATATCATGGTTTGATTAACCATGTTTCCCTACCCAGAATATTGTGTGCATTAGTTTTTATTTCCTTGAAAATGTATTAAAATACCAAACCCCATATTTTAGTGGATTAAAGCATGGGTGATTTCATTTAATCTCCTCTTAGTAAGGATATCTTATCTCTTGTGGTTTATTCTAATCCTTATTTATATCCTCTATAAAGTTTTATATATCATCACATAATTTAATTATATTAACACTATTTAACTATATTATTATTCTATATTTTATTTCATGGTCTCCAATTACTTCATTAATTATAAGAATATCATGTTGAGGGTTTTGATTCTCACTCTCTGACCAAAAGTGGGTGGTACCAAGGGATGTTTTTCAATGGAATCAAAACCAAGATGTGATTGATTTATTTGAAATCCATTTCAACTGATTTAGAAAAAATTCATTTAATATTCATCAAAATTCATATTTAAAATGCCACAAATTTTGCGAAAATCTCTAAATTCATATATCTTTGGAATTGAGGTGTAAAATTTGAAAAAATAGAACTGGTGAAATGATTTCAGAATTGGTTTGGGAAAATTTTATTAAATTGAAATAATGAAAACCCGTGTTTGGTCTCAGATTGAATATAAATGAAAGTATTAAATATTCATGTTTTGGTTCTGAATTGGAATTGGAATATTGAGAAAAATAGGCCAATTAAATTTTAAATAATGATTTTATTTGAATGAGTTTATTTTCCAATTATTTATTGATTGATGGGGCACATGTGATCTAGGGTAGTTTGTAACACCATAAGTTTTTATAGACGTATTTTAATAAATTCAATTTTATTTATATATTCCAGTGCACTAATTCAATTATTCCTTCTACATAGAAATTACTTGTCATACGTTACACACAGCATTGAATTTTCATACAATACACATAACACTAAGTTGGAGTATAATACATGCAACTCAGAGAGTCTAAAAACATCTCTTTTTTATAACTATTTAATTGAGATAATTATAACCAATACATTAAACATAGTTATATGAATAGTAGTAAATTCATTTCAATTTCGTTTTTAATTTTTTATATAAATAAAACATATCGATAATAAAAAATTTATTTTTTGGTAAAGTCCTTCTATGATTAAAAATACTATTTTCTCAAATGAACCGCTTTAAATTTCCATCTATAAAAATAATTAAATTAATATTAGACACACTTAGAAATTTAATTTGATAATATATTCTTCATTTTTGAATTTATAATTTCTAAATTATCTTAGGACGAATTCTTGGGATTTTTCTAAAGAACTTCATTTTTGGATGAATATTGAAAAACAATGAACCACTTTTTAATTCTATTTATTTATTGGGTTAAATAATATTTTAAATTGTTTTAATATTTTATTTTGATAAAATATTTGTCAATTAATCCAATTTTTTTCATTTTAAGTATTTTCACATTGAAATTGGATAAAAAAAATAGCAATATTTTGATCATTTTTACTTTAAAGACCCACATTGTCGACCCGACTGCAGGATTAATATTAAATTAATTTCTCCCACTATGATGATAAAAATTTGAAAAAAAAAATTATTCCATATTTGTAATCAGTATATTTTATAAAGTCTAATAAGTTTAACATTGTTTTGGACTAAAAATATTAGTGAAAGTGATTAACATTAATTAAATCACGTAAGAGAAAAATTTGGCTAATAAAGTACAAGACCATGAATATAAGAGGAAAAATGACCTAGATACTTTTAAAAACCCCATTTTCTGGCCATTAATTTTCAATAAACCTTCTATAATTGTGTTTTGTTGGTTTTTTGTGACTTTTTTAGGTAAACATTTTGGTACAACTAACTTATTTTCAAAAATTTCTTGTGTTTCCTTTCCCTTCCCTAGAAAATGCTACCAACATTACCCACTTCCTAACACCTCTAATGCCCATTGGCTCACCCAAAATCATCTAAAATAAGATTCAAAATTCACAAAAAACATCCCAAAATCATTCCTTTGGATATAAGGGAACTCTAAGAATCCTTTTTACACAAAAAAGGTGTTACCCGATTATGAGGTAAAACCATCTCTCAAGATCCTTTATATTATTTAATTTATCCACCCCTCCACTCTCTTTATTAAATTATTATATGAAAAAAATAGTATCAAAAATATACAAGGATGTTGTTATTAAAATAGTTCAACCTAATCTTACACACACCTCTAACTAATGGATATCGAACATGTTGTTTTTGTATACAGTGAAATACTACCCCTCTAAATGATGATTGCTCATTTCTCCATCACCGCCTCTCATGGGGGTCATTATGGTAAAAAATATACATATTTATTCAACATATTATATTTATTATTTATTTAATCTTATTTATTAATTTTACAAAACTCATATTTTTTACTTTCCATTTGGTGGAATTATGATAATTTCGTTTGAGGAATTGTAGACTACCGTCCCCTCAAAGCGATGTGATCCATTCAAACAACACATCGGATGTTTTAAGGATGTTTTAGTGAAATTATAAGACATATTTTACAATATAATTATACAATAAGGATATTATATACATATACACTTTTATTTCATTTTTTTCATCTTTCAATGAGATAATTAAAATGGAATCAACGTTCATGCATATGTACGATTTACCGTCTCCATGAATGATGTATTCTATTTCTTACATATATATTCTATATATTATTATAATATAAATACTATAGATATTCAGGATATTTATATCATTATTTACATTTAGTATCCATGATATATGGTTATAAGGACCAACACAATAACAAATTAAGATGCAAGTGAAGAACAAAGCGAATATTACCCAAATTGAAACCTTAACATAGGATTATTAAAAAGACAGTAATATAATGTCATAATAATAAAATATATAGTATTATGTATAATAATATTCTTATTCAAAATATTTATAGTAAACCAATCTTTATTATATAGGAATCTTGTACAGGTGTGAAGAGAGTCCATACACACAGTTAGAGGATTTCATGTCACATTTTTTCCAATGAGATACGTGATATGTTCCCCACTCACTACTTTTTATTGAATTATTTATTCTACATAAATATATTATATTTATCATAGAATAAAATTTATTGGTATTAACATATCAGTTTTTTGAAATTTCATTCATGGGGATTAAGTGTAAGGACCCTACCTTATTGCATACATAAACTTGAATTTAGTCAACAAAACATTACCTTTTACACTGAGGATATTTTAAAGTTTATAGATTTAGAGAATTAGGACAATACATTCATAACATTACACATTACTACAGAGTGAATTCCAAAAAAACAGTTTCCATTTTTTTCCAAAATATAAAACATTAAAACTTAAAACAAGACTCTTTGACAATACTTCAAAATTTAACATCTCTTCCTTCCTTGTCTTACATATCCATTAACCCGTGAAAATAATTTAAAAACTTCAGATGATCACAAAATCTCAGTAAGGGATGAAAAATATTGGACGGGCACATTAGTCCATCAATACTCGTAACATATGAAAACATTTTCAAAAGACATGCTTGTCACTCATATATACTTACTTCATGTAACATGGGATTTTCACAAGATCCGCACAAACATGAGAACATAAATATATTCATAAAGTTATCTTGGGAAATTACTTACATAATCTTGTAACCATTCATGGCTATCTTATAATTTGTAACCCTCACGACTACCTTACTTTGTGTAACTATCGTCGTTACACTTGGAGTAACCATATGGTCGACATCGAACATACCCATACCCAATAAATTGGAGTAAAATATAGGTCCCACACTTCATCATATACAATTCCAAAGAACCAAAACAAAACCATACAACATTAATAATAACATAAATAAATTAGTTTTGCATTTTGTAAAACAGAATTTTAAAAGAGGTTTTTTAATGAAAGACACTTATAAATAATCTTCAATTTAAGAGGGACTTAATAGAGTGAATGAGTATGTATATATACTATAAATACACATAATAAAACTTAATATATATAGAACCCATCAGACAAACAAGTTAAATAGCACATAATTAATGAAGCAGAAGGTTAACCCAAAGACTGGAAATCGGGTTAATAATTCCCTTAGCTCAGGTTTGCCTAACATCAAACTTGTTTAAACAACCTGTATAATTGTTAGAAGAGTTTTATTAGTATTTTAAAGAAACATTTTCACGTTTATAACATCTTATATTATCATTTCATATCAATATTTCACCCTTTAATTGTTATTATTTTTCTCCTTGCATGTTTTTGGGTGAGTTCCTTACATGATTTCTATGATTGGTTCATGGTGGATATTCTTGTCGATTGGAAGTGAAACTCCAGAACTATAATGGAGTAGTATTTAAATATATCCAATTATATAAATTATAGAATTTTTCATTTTTATTTCTTATCTGAGGAAGATTCATAAGTTAGAACATTAATGATGTTTGTTTAGATCATTTTAGTGGTTCTTTGATAAAAACAACCTCATTTGGTTTTATAAAATAAAAACATGAGAAAAAAATAATTATAGAACCAAGGATGAGACATAATAAATATATTAAAACCTGGTTAAACCATAAAAATGGTTTCATGACTACTCTATAAAGAGTTAATGAAAATTTAAATCACATCGTCCACTATGTCGGTAATTCGACACATCATAGACAATGTTTTAATTAATTGAATATGTGGGAGAGGAGGAGAATAATGATGATGAATTTTCCAGGAACATGAAAAAATCCATAATATACAAGATTCTGGAGACTTCATGCCTCTTGGATAAGAGGTGGTGAAGAAATATGGAAAATGAATCATGAAATAAAAGAAAACTTGAGAAAATTCTCACAGAAATTCAGCAGCCTAACGATGTCTCTTAAAATTTCATAAAAATGATTGATGAGATAAATGTAATATCTCATAACTCATACTTAATTTTTACAGTAATGGGGGATATGGAATTAAATATCCCAACATAATCCAAATGGAAAAGAATAGAATAACATAAAATGAAAGAAAAGAAAGAAAATAAAAGAGGATGTTTACCTCTTATTCTCTCCTCCTTAAGATCCTTCTTAAGGGGTTTGGTTTTATCCTTTTGGTGAGGCTAGCAGCTCTAGGACATGGAGAAGAGATTTAGGAGGAGTATTGGTTAGAACATAGGCATGTCTCAAGTCTTGAGAGGTTTGGGAAGAAGAGGGGAGTGAGGGTGGTATTTAGAGTGGAGGAGAGGGGGTATTTTTCATTATTTTAATCATTATAATAATATTTTTTCCTAAGATTATGAATATTCTTAGTTAATGTGACCTAAAAAAGTAATAATATCATGTGAGTTCTAACCTAGTGGTCTTTCATCACTTATGATGTCATAAATAGTGTATTTTTCTAATAATTTGATTATATGGTATTTTATCGTATTTCACTATTCACAGAAAATTAAAGAATTTTAGAAAAATCCCAAAAATTTACCCCAACCATTTTTCGATGTGTAGAATCAAAAAATTAATTCCATTTTAGGAAAATAAATTTTTAAATATTATTAAATCAATTTTTTAATAAAAGCATTCTTATTTAAAAAATTAACAACTCTAACTCTAAAACAACTTCTATATGATGATAAAAAATTAACCCAGATGTTATTATCTTAAAGCCTTAAAAAATAAAATAATAATAAAATTTACTATTCATTAGGGTCAAATTACTATTTATATTACTATTCATAAGGTATGTTACTATTCACTAAAAAAACAAGTTGGTTCCAATAGACTCTAAATAACATACTGAACACAATTGTAGATGACAGTTTCTTGAAATTAAAAACATAGAAGTGAAAAAAGTATGTTTTAATGGCTTGTTAAAAAATATCTACTTAAAAAAAGTTCCATACATTTCTATTTATTTTTAGAAAAACATGGAGTGTTACATTATACCTACCGTCTTGAAATTGTGTCCTTGATATTTTATTTACTTATTAAACAACTGAGGGTACTTTTCCCTCATAGCATTTTTTAGACTCCCATGTTGCTTCTTCAACCATATGGTTTCTCCACAAATCATTTACATTGTGGATTACCTTATTATGCAATACAAGTTCCCTTCAATCAAGAATCTGAACTGGTTTCTCTTCATAAGAAAGGTTCTCTTCCAGTTGAATTGCTTCTAGGATCAAGACATGTGATGAATCTGGCACATACTTTCTCAACATCAAAACTTCATAAACATTGTGTACTTGAATCAAGCTCGGAGGCAAAGCTACATGGTATGCAACCATTCCAACTGTCTCCAAGATTTCAAAAGTACCGATGAACTGTGGACTTAGCTTCCCTTTCTTACTGAAATGCATCACACTTTTCCAAGGAGATATTTTAAGGAAAACATGGTCTCCTACCTTGAAAGAGAAGTCTTTTCTTCTATTATCTGCATAAAATTTTGGCCTTCAATGAGCCGTCCTCTTGTACTAATGGATCATCCTCACTTCCTCAACCACTTCTTCAACTAATTCTGGCCCCATCAACATTCTTTTACTGACTTCATCCCAAAATGCTGAAGCCTGACACTACTTCCCACACAAGACCTCAAAAGTTTCCATATGAATACTGGAATGAAAACTATTATTATAAGAGAACTAAACTTATGAAATATGTTAATCCCAACTTCCCTGATAGTCCATTGAACAAGATCAAAGAATATCCTCCAAAGTTTGAATCGTTCATTCCGACTGCTCATCTGATTGAGGTTGAAAAGATGTACTAAAATTTAACTCTGTGCCCAATGAATTCTGAATTCCCTTCTAAAAGTTAGAAGTGAACCTGGGATCTCGGTCAGATACAATGGAAAGAGTAACCCCATGTAACTTGATAATATCCTTGAGGTACAATCGAGAAAGTTGATCCAAATTCATTGAATCTTGAATAGAATGAAAATGTGCAGACTTTGTTAGTTGATAAAAAATAACCCAAATATCATTGTTACCAAGAGAATTATTTGGTAGTCCCACCACAAAATCCATGGATACATTCTCTCATTTCCACTCTAGCACTGGCAAAGGCTGAATCATCCCCTTTGGTAACTGATGCTCTACTTTAACTTGTTGATAAGTCAAACATTTCATGATAAAATCAGCAATATCTCTTTTCATTCCATCCCAACAATAATACTCCCGAAGGTCTCTATACATCTTAGTACTGCCAGGATGAACAGAAAATGGAGAACAATGAGCTTCTAATAACAAATCTTTCTTCAACTGAGAACCACTAGGCACACACAACCATTTTTTCAAATCCTAAAACACAATCTTTGTCACTGTTAAATTCTGGAAACTTACCCTTTTTAAACAATTAAAACTTTTTCTTTAGCTCATGGTCATCCTTCTGAATTTTCTTAATTCTATTTGACAATGAAGACTGCACTAAAACATAAAACAAAACATAGGTATTCCATGCACCAACAACTTCTAATCAAAAATTCATCAAATCATTAATCGAAGTATCGTGTTCCAAATGTAACATGGTAAATGATGCATGATGTTTCCAACTTAAGTCATCCACTACTTTGATTTCTTTTCCAAGATGGTTATTGATCATGCATTTATAATCCTTTATCAGTTCAAGCCATCTTCTCTGCCTCATTTTTAATTCCTTCTGAGTGAATATATACATTAAACTTTTATGGTCAGTATATATTTGGCATTTGGTTCCGTATAGATGATGTCTTTAATTTTTCAAAGAAAAAACTAGAAGTGACAATTCCAAATAAAGTGTGGGATAATTTACCTCATGAGTTTTAATTTGTCTCGAAGAATAAGCAATTACCTGGTCATTCTGCATCAAAACATGTCCAAGTCCCTTTAAAAAATTATTACTGTAGATGAAAACCTCACCATTTCAGGAAGGTAAGGCCAAAACTAGAGCATTCACCAATCTCTTCTTCAGTTCCTAAAAGCAAAAATCACATTCCTCTTTCCAAACAAATTTAACCCCTTTCCGTGTTAACTTAGTTATTGGGCAACATAACCATGAAATTTTTTTAACAAATCATCTGTAATAACCTACTAACCCATGAAAACTATGAATCTCTGAAACATTTGTGGGTCTTGGCCATTCACAACCTACTATTGTTTTGGTTGGATCAACAAATATTCTATCTTTATTTAAAATGTTCCCAAGGAAATAAATCTATTTCAACCAAAAATAACACTTGATTAACTTTCCATAAAGTTTCTTTTCATTTATGGTTTGTAAAACAACCCTTAGATGTTTATTATACTCCTCTTTATTTTTAGAAAATACCAGAATGTCATCAATAAATATAGCCACAAACGTATCCAAGAACTCATGAAATACATTATTCATAAGATTCATGAATACAACAGGGAAATTAGTTAACCCAAAGGGTATAAAAACAAATTCATAATTCTCATATCTAGTACGAAAGGCTGTCTTTGGGGTGTCATCCTCATTCACCTTCATATGATGGTATCCGGATCTCAAGTCATTCTTGGAAAAGTACTGAGCTCCCTAGATCTGATCAAACAATTCATAAATATGAGTAAAATGATACTTGTTTTTAATAGTGATGTTATTAAAAGCTCTAAAATAAAAGCAAAGTCTCATGGAACCATATTTCTTTTTAACAAACAAAACAGGGGCTCCCCATGGTGAAGTTCTAGGATGAATGAATACTTTTTCAAGAAAATCTTGCAATTGATTTTTCAATTCAATAATTTCTATTGGATCTCTACGATAAGGGGGTTTTGAAATTGGATTAGCATTAGGAACTAAGTCAATTGTGAATTCGACTTCTCGATTAGGTATGACACCGATTAACTCATCAAGAAAAACATCAAGGTATTCATTTACCACCGACACATCATTAATTTGAATAGTTCCCTTGTTTTCAACAATATGAGAAAGATAACTTTGATTTACATCTTTCAATAGTTTCTCATCTTCCTGATATGTTATCAATTATATGGGTTCATTCTTGTACACAAACTAAAACACTTTCTGAAAAACAACTTCTTTAGCTCTACAGTCAATCTTAGAATGATAATCAGAAAGCCAGTCTATTCCCAGAATAACATCAAACTCAACTAAGGGTAAAACAAGAAGTTTTGTAGGTAAAGTCTTTCCACAGACCACAATAGAAAGATTATTATAATTCCACTTTGTTATAACATTCCTCCATAGTGTTTTAACAACAATTTCAGGTCTCATTTTTTGAGGTGATATTTCCAATTTACCAGTAAATTTCTCAAAGATGAAGGAATGTGTAGACCCCGTATCGAACAAAACTTTAGCAAAATCTGAGTAAACAAACAATGTACTTGATAAAACTTCGTTGGATGGACCAACATATGATGACATAGTCGCAAAGGATATCACTATACCTTTCTTCTTGTAGTATGGCTTCTTTGCATCATTCAGATCTCTCTTTGGACATGTATTTTCTTAATGACCCCTTTAACCACATTTAAAACACCTTACAGTCTGCTTATCATGATTATTCTTAGGATCGTTTTCATTGTAATCTTAGGCTATAGGTCCAAACATTCCATATTTAAAACACTTCCAGTTTTTCTAAGACATTCCCTAGGGTTCTTTTTTCCACACTTTTCACAAACTGGAAATTGGATTTTCTTACCGTCAGATTTCTTTGGTTGATTCTTACCCATTGCTTACCAGCTATACCACTTCTTCTATTTGTTTCCAAAATGCATGAGATCATCCAAAAACTCTATCTATACCCTCTCATCACATCAGACAAGTTTCTCGTAACTTTGGAATTAACGGGAGGCCAACTCCCTTCGATGCCTTGGCTTCAGTCTTGAGTAAAAGCGATTGATTTTTATATCAAGATCCAGAATATGATTTGGAGCATAACTTTCCAGTCGGGTGAAGTTCACTTCATACACAACCACTAAATCTTCCTCTTTATGTATCAATTGAAGGAATTTCTTCCCCATTCTAAGTCGCACTACTTTAGGAAAATATTTTTCTCAAGTAAAAGACTTTTAAATTCATCCCACTCTAAGGCATAGAAATCCTCTTTAACCAAAATGTTCCATACCATTGACCACCACTGATCAGCTTCCCCTTCAAAGTGATAATTGGCAAGGCTTGTCTTTTGATTGTCTGAAAATCTCATTACATTGACTATCTTTTCCAGGTCTTTGATCCATCCTTCAGCAGCTACTGGGTCAGAAGATCCATTGAATGCAAGAGGATGTTGTCTCATAAAATGTTCCACAACTGTCATCTTACATTGTGTTACCTCTATTGGTTCTCTTTCATGGATTCCACAACCATTTATTGACTGCTTTATCTGGGCCATTGCTGTCACAAACTGCTAGGTTCCAATCCCAACTATCTCGGGCTGTAGTTCTAGAAGAATGTCATTCTGTCGGTGCCTCTCCTCTTAATCGTCCTTGTCCCTTCTGCGTACAACCATTCTGAACAAACATATCGTAGATGAAGCAACATGGAAATCTTTAAATGCTAAAACATTTCAAATTAGACATAGAGTGAAAATCATTTGTGGTATTCCATTAACATCACCCTAACCCCTAAATTTATCTAATCCATCACCTGATACCAACTATAAGGACCCTCCCTTATTACATACATAAATTGAATTTAGTAAAGAAAACACCTCCTTTTAAAATGAGGATCTTTTCATGTTTATATCTTTATAGAATTAAGAAAATACTTTCATAACATTAGACTTTATTATAGAGTGAATACCATAAAAACAGTTTCCATTATTTTCCAAAATATAAAACCTTAAAACATAAAACAAGAATCCTTGAAAATTATTCAACATTTATCATAGATTCCTTCCTTGTCTTACACATACATTAACCTATGAAAATAATTTAAAAACATGGTATAAGCACAAAATCTCAATAAGGGATGAAAAATAAGGGAAGGGTACATTAGTCCATGAATACTCATAACGCATGAAAACATTTTCAAAAGACATGATTGTCAATCATATATACTATCTTTGTGTAAGATGATATTTACACAAGATCCAAAAAACATGAGAACATAAATATAATCATAAAGGTATCTTGTGGCATTACTTACATAATCTTGTAACAATTCTTGGATACCTTATAATTTGTAACCCTCACGGCTACCTTACTTTGTCTAACCATCGCAGTTACACTTGGAGTAACCATATGGTCAACCTCCAACATACTCATACCCAATTCATTGGAGGGAAATATATGTCCCACCCTACATCATAAACAATTCCCAATAACCAATAAAAAACCATAAAACATGAATAATAGCATAAAGAAATTACTTTTTATTTTTGTAAAACAGAATTTTAAAAGATGTTTTTTAATGAAAATCCCCTTATAAATATTTTTCAATTTAAGAGAGAATTAATAGAGTGAATGGAGTATGTATATATACTGTAAATAAACATAATGAAACATTATATAAATAGAACCCATCACACAAAAAAAATTAAATATCACATAAATAATGAAGCAGAATGTTAACCCAAATAATGGAAATGCGGTTAAAAATTTCCTTACCTCGGGTTTGTCTTACTTAAAACTTGTTTAAAATTTCTGTATAATGGTTAAAAGAGTGATATTAGTATTTTAAATAATCATTTTTCTTTTTATAACATCATATATTATAATTTCATATCATCATTTCACCCATTAATTGTTAGTATTTTTCTCCTTGCATTGTTTTTGGGTGAGTTCCTTTCATGATTTCTATGATTGGTTCATGGTGGAAATTCTTGTCGATTGGATGTGAAACTCCCAAATTGGAATGGAGTAGTATTTAAAAATATCCAGTAACATAAATTATAGAATTTTTAATTTTTAATTCTTTCATGAGGATGTTTCATAAGTTAGAACATTAATGATGTTCGTTTAGATCATTTTAGTGGTTATTTAATAAAAACGCCCTCATTTCATTTTATAAAATAAAATGATGAGTAAAAAATAATTCAATAACTAAGGATGAGACATAATAATTATATTATAACCTGGTTAATCCATGAAAATGTTTTCATGACTATACTTTAAATAGTTAATGAAAATTTAAATCACATCGTCCACGATGTCAGTAATTCGACACATCACGGACAATGTTTTAATTGCTTGAATAAGTGGGAGAGGAGGAGAAGAATGATGATGAATTTTCCATGAACTTGAGAAATTACAGAATATGAATTATTATAGAGATTTCATGCCTCTTTGATAATAGGGAGTGAGAAAAGATGAAAAGGGAATCATGAAATAAAAGAAAACTTGCGAAACTTCTCACGAAAATTTGGCAGCCTAACGGCATCTCTTAAAATTTCATAAAAAACATATCATGGGGGAATGGGAATATCTCATCACTCATACATAATTTAGAAATTAAGGGAGATATGTAATTAAATATCCCAAAATAATCCAAAGTTAAAACAAGAGAATAACATAAAATGATAGAGTAGAATGAAAATAAAAGAGGATTTTTATCTCTTGATCTCTCCTCCTTGAGATCTTTCTTAAGGGCTTGGTTTTTGGTCTTTTGGTGAGACCAGTAGCTCTATGACGTGGATAAGAACCTTTTTATGAGTATTTTGTAGAACTTAGGCATGGATCATGGCTTGATAGGTGTGGGAAGAAGAGGGGAGTGCAGGTGGTATTTATAGTGGATGAGATGGGGTATTTTACATTATTTTAATCATTATTATAATATATTTTCCCAAGATTGGGAAAAGTCTTAGTTCATGTCACCTAAAATAGTAATAACTGAATTTGAGTTCAAGCCAATTGGCCTTGCATCACTTATGATATCATAAATAGTGTATTTTATTAATAATTTTATTATATGGTATTTTATCGTATTTCACTATTAACCAAAAAAATAAAGGATTTCAGAAAAATCCAAAAAATTTACCCCAACCATTTTTCAATTTGTAGAATTCAAAAATGAATTCCATTTTTGGAAATTAAAATTTTCAAAATTATTAATTTATTTTATAAATAAAATCATTCTTAATTCAAAATTTAACAACACTAATTCAAAAACAACTTCTATATCACGATGAAAAATTAAACCAGATGTTTTTATCTTAAAGCCTTATGAAAAATAAAATAATAATAAAATTTAATATTCATTAGGTTCATATTACTATTCATATTACTATTCATAAGGGTATGTTACTATTCACCAAAAAACAAGTTGGTTCCAGTAGACTCCAAATAACATGCTGAATACAATTGTAGATGACAGTTTCTTGAAATTCAAAACATAGAAGCAGAAAAAGTACGTTTTAAGGGATAGTTAAAAATATTGAATTAAAAAAATGTTCCATGCATTTCTACTTATTTTTAGAAAATCTTGGCTTGCTACATTACGGTTCAAAATTTATCGAATCTGTAAAAACGTTTTGTCTCAATTTTCCTTCTTTGAGACTCTTGTTTTTTTATGCACCTAAATTATTTTTTGAGGTGTATATACATCCATTTTATATGTCATATCATGAATATTATTATTTTCATGATATTTTATGTTTAATTTTATTTTATTTTTACATGGATAGTATGATCCCATATTATCATGTTACAAGAGTTTAGTAAGACAATCTCGTTGATTTTATAGATTGTGTATGTTTATGATTTATTTGATGAAATATTTTCTTCCATATCTTAAGAATTGTCATGATTTTCCTTCCCATATATTTATTCAACATATAATCATGTGTTATTATCACTTTTTTACTCATTGGTATATATGTTAGTTTTTTTATATATAATCTATCTTTCTCTCTCTCTTTGTTCAGAATTATATTGTATTAGTAAACACAGGTTTTCAAAAATGTTTTAAAAAATTATTTCAAAAGATACATGAAGATCATTATCAATGAAAAATTATTTTAAATTTATTTATTATTTTCAAATCATCCTTTAAATGTTTTCAAATCTATTTTTAATGAAATTTTTTTCAAAAGGTTTTATGTCATAAACAGAAATTGTCAAAGAAAAAAACGATATTTTCATCATGAAATGTTTTCAAATATCATTAAAAATTATTTTCCATCTAAAATAAAATCCATTGGTGTTACTCATTCCTTTATGGGGAAATTATTAAATTATTCCATTCAAATTATTTCTCAGAATGGATTATGTTATTTTGGAATGATGTTTTTGAAAATCAATTCTCTATCACAAGGTATATGCCTTTGAGGCCTGCTTTTTTTTTCATGGGTTATGTAGTTAGTGAAATGATTATGAATCCTATCTCTTTAAATAGGTTATGATTTGATAACATTATTTTAATACCCATTTCATTTCATAGGTTATGATTGACTATTTAGGATCTTATGGAAAATGTATGAATTATTTCTCATTGAGATGGGTGAAACCAATATATCTCTCCACTAAATTAGGTAAAATTTATATTTAATGAGGTAGACTATGATGGTATTTGTAATGAACCTTGAATACTAAGATGGCCATGGTAGTGAACCAAGACAACCAAGATGGTATAAAAAGTGAACTCATGCTACTATGATGGCCATGGGAGTGAACCATGACTACCAGGATGGTAAGGGGAGTGAACCCATGATACCAAGAAGGTCTTGGTAGCAATACCTTGGCTACTATGGGAATCATATTATATTCTTACGTGTCTTCCACAATTCTTTGTTTTATTCCTATGTTATGATTTCATGGATTATGCTCTTTATATCGTTATGATTCATGTCTTATGAACTACCAATCATTATTCCGTAAATATTGATATGATCTTTGATATGAAGGCTATGATATTCTATTTTCAGGATCATGTTATCCTACCCTTATACTCATATTTATGCTCAAATTTATCCTTTTTTAACCCTACAGAGCATATGAGCTCAATTCTCTTTATGTTTTATTTCCCCTATGTTATGATTATATGTATTCTGTTTGAGGTTTTTATGAAGGGTGATATTCAATAAGAAACTAGTGGGAGATGATATAGCTCATTTTTGTACCAGTGATTGTGTATCCATGTTTCCAAAGGAACTTAAACAATTATGGTCATTGGGTCTTTGTTTTAATAATGTTTGTGTATTCAAAAAAATAATAATAACATAAATGTATGAAAATTGAGTGTCTTTATAGTTGGTATTAGAGAAATGGAATGGTTAAAATTTTAAATCTTTGATGAGAAAAAATTAGTGAGAGCCCTAAGGATGTGTCTAAGGATAACGAAATGTATATGAAAAAGTCGTGTCATTTTGGTGAAGGATAGAGTGATTTTTTTCTAATAAATACATAAATTTATGAATACTACAAGTTGATGTGGATATGGTATAAATGTACCTATGGGTATTAAATCTTAAAAGATGTTCTAGGCCTGACTCAGTGTAATCATGCACATGAAAATAGACCTTCCTACATAGCTAGTACTACACTCTTGGGGGATATAATTTGAGAAGTCACAAACTCTTCATGCACCATTAGTAAGGATTTAAAAATATATTACCTATGAATAACCTAGGATAATCCTAATGTGTCCTAGATTGAGGAAGGGGTTATTAGTTGGACATCCTAAAAGTGACAATTCATGATTATGTGGTTTTTCTTTATGATAACTATTTCTTACTCTATGCTTTTAGTTTTAGTCAATGGATGGAACCTGAAGAAAACATGTTAATGATGATTTTAATAGAAAATACAATGCTTTTCCTCCTATGAAACCAAATGCAATAGGATCTATAATGAAAAACCTCATTATTGTGCTCAAAATTATTTCTCAATCTTTGAATCATTGTGAACATCATAATGAGAAATGGAGGGAATGCCATTATATTGAGACTTTTAGGAGGAAACATACACCTTATTTCAAAGGGTATTATAATCCACTTATTGCTGAATAGTGGATCGGTACTACATAAATGATATTATCCCTTCATTAGTGTTTAGATAATGAGAAATTCATTAGGGTTGTATATCCTTTACAAGATAATTCATTTAATTGGAGGACTCTAATCAAGAATACGAGGCAATAAGATGAGATTGAATCCAAGGATAGGGATGAGTTAAGGAATTTATTTTTACATATGTAATTTCCCCTAATTCTTTATACCATGATAGAGAAATAATAACATGATTGAAGTAAAGGGATGATGAATCTATTAATACCTATTAGGTTAATTTCATGAGACTTGTGAGGTTAGATTGAGTAATTATCATCCAACCCACAAGCAATGTTGATAGGTTCTCTAGTGGATTAAATCCAAGTCTCTAAAGGATATTGTCCATAAGATAAATTAGTATCTACAGAGGGATTTTGTGTTATGAAATCAAGGATTAAATGGAGGTTGGAGTCACATACCATTATCATTGTTTTAACAATAAGAGGAAGATGGAGTTAAAAGGAAAATATAAAAACCATGTATAAAATAAGATGAGATTTCTATTATCCTCTAAGTGTGGGAAGAAGAATAAAGGAAATTACCTTAAGTGGTCTCATAAATATTTTATTTGATGAAAGGAAGGTCACCATTAAATTTTTTTCCAAACATATGGGGATTGGTTCTATCAAAATGCTAATAAAAAACATTCCACATAGAATTTGTCTCCCACATTTCAGTACTATATGTGTATAAAGCTAAGGAATTATGCTAACCAATGCCCAAACCCAGAGTTTTGTGATGATGATTTACATCAGTAACCTCTTAAGCTGAGGGGAAAATGGAAATATCATCAAATCACTATTTTTTATGAGTGGTGTTACAATTACATGATAAAATTCACACTTACCATCCACTATAGAACTTATAATGTCGTATTTGATTTTGGATCCACCCACCCTTTCATTTCAAAATAATTTTATAATGGTGTTAAGATTCCTCTGAAACAATTAGATGTGAAACTTGTAGTGAAAACCCCAAATGGAATAATGATTTCATATTTAGTCTATGTTTCCTCTTTGGTTGATGTTTTTTGGTAATATGATTACTATAAATCATTTAGTTATTACTTTGGACATGTTTTATTTCATCTTATGAATGGATTGGATTTATCTATATAAATCCCACATCAATTTTCATGGATGAAATGTTACATTTGATATTTCAAACTCTCTAATGATCATGAATCAATATAATGATAAAAACGAACTTCCAATGGATATTACATCATATTTATTAGACTTAATTCCCATTCTATAGGGTTGTTTATTTAAAATGGTTGGGGATAAGATTGGAATCGTTGTTATGCATGAAATTCTGTGTTTTTTGGGTGTATTTCGGGAAGAGTTTCCTAGTATTCCTCCAAAATGAAATGTTGCATTATCAATAGAACTCATACTTGGTTCCACACAAATTTCAAATAATCCTTAGAGAATGGTGTCGATTGTGTTGCAAGAATTGAATAAGAAACTCAAAAAAACATTGATAAGGGATTAATTCATCCAAGTGTGTCACCTTGGGAGAACTGATTCTTTTTGTGATAAATAAAGATGGTTTATCTCGACACTGTATTGATTATTGAAAGGTGAGCAATATGACAATGAAGAAAAAGTATTCTATTCCATGTATCGATGACTTGTTTCATCAACTGTGTGGAACTCATTACTTTTCCAAGATTATCCTTTATTATGGATGTAATTAATTGAGGGTTACAAAAGTGGATATATCCATGAATAAATTCCATTAAATGTATGGTCACTATGAATATATAGTGATGCGTTCTGGTCTTAATAATTCCCCTAATATCTTCATGAACTTAATAAATTGAGTCATTAGAGACAACCTCAATGTGATTGTGGTAGTCTTTATAGATGATGTTCTTATATATTAAAATAGAAATTATGATCATGAAGATCACTTGTGAATTATACTAAGGACCCTAATGAAGGATAAACTATATGAAAATTTTAAAAATATTGAATGTTGGTTTCAAAAAGTTTCATTTTTGGGTCATATAATCATAAGAGATGGTAAAGAAGTGGATCCAACAAAGATAGATGCTATTGGACTCTAGCCCATACTAACCATAGTGTCTATATTCCACAGATTTCTTGGTTTATTTTGAAATTATCGATGGTTTTTGGATAATTTCTCATGAATATATAATCATCAGACCATGTTAACTAGTATGGATGTTTAGTTCCTTTGGATAGATGAATGTGGGGAAAATTTCAAGGAATAGAAGAAAATTCTTGTCAGCGCACCTATTCATACATAAACATGTAGTGGGGAAGGGATTAAAATATATAGTGATTCATACAAGAAGGTATTGGTAAGTTTTCCTTATGTAAAATATCATTTTTATATCATACGCCTCATATTATTTGATGATTCAGAAGAAAAGTTACCGAACTCATGATTTGGAGTTTGAAGTTGTAATTTTTCAATTAAAGATATGGAGGAAATATCTTTATGTAAATGTGTGGTATATATAATGATCATAAAATAATAAAATATATATTCACATAGAAGGAGTTGAACAAGATCTAAAGAAGATGGTTAGAGTTTTTAAAGGTTTATAAATACTCAATACATTACCACTCTGGGAACGAAAACAAGGTGGCTGATGCTTTGTGTCAGAAGGATCATGCTAGATTATCCATGACGTGGATCACAAAAGATCCAATATTTCTAGATTTAAATAGGTTAGTTATAGTTATTTTGAAGTAAGAGGAATAATATTAACTTTCTCAAATGAATTTTTAGCCCTAAATCCATGTAATGAGTTAGGAGGCACAAAAAATGAATAGATTCAAAAGAAAGACTGAAATTCTTCTGAGATTAACCTTGATCAGGATGGAATGATAAGGTTTAGTAACCATGTATGTGTTCCTTCCATACCAGATTTGAAGAATGAGCTGTTAGTGGAACCTCATAGTTATTCATTATATATTCATCCTTAAAGTATGAAGATATATATGGACATTAATGAAAACCTCTAGTAGGGTATTATGAAGAGATATATGATGGAGTTTTTTCTTATTTATTGGCATGCAAGGAAGTTAAAGCTAAAAGATGAAAGTATAAAGGGATGTTTCATCCATTACCCATGCCAGAATGGAAATGAGAGAGAAATACTATTGAATTTTTCATTGTAATACACAAAACTTTAAAGAGGTTATTGGTATATGGGTGGTATTCGATAACCTTACTAAGTCAGAACACATCATTTCTATCAAATAATATTTCTATTTGTATCATCTTTCCAAGATATACATTGAGAATGTGGTATGGTTTCATGGAGTACCAATCTCTACTGTATTAGATTTTGGTTTAAGGATTTCCTAAATGTTCTGTTCATATCTTCAATAGGAGCTTGATATAGAATTGAGTTTCAACCCTTCTTATCATCCTCAGAGAGATAGTTTGTCTAAATGAACAATTCAAACACTAGAGGATATGTTGAGATCTTGTTCATTATATTTCCAAAGTTGTTGGGATAAACAACTTCTTGTAGGTGAGTTTTCATACAAAAACATCTTTCACTCAATCATTAATATCGCACCATATGAATCCCTATATGGGAATAAATTCAGAGCTTAAATGTGTTAGGCTGAGGTTAGAGAAAGAAAGCTAGTAGGACCTAATATTGCTGAAGAAATGGTCGATATGATTAGAAACATTTTGAAGTATATCTAGGTATCTCAAAGTTAGCAACAAATTTATGTCGATAACCATTAGTATGATCTATAATTTGAAGTTGGAGAAAAGGTGATTCTATGAATTTCACCCTAGGATAATTTTATGATATTTGGGAATAAATGAAAACTAATACTTAGGTATATAGATCCCTTTGAGATTCTTGATTATATTATGACAATATCATATCACATTTCACTTTATCTAAATATCTATCAAGTCTATGATGTGTTAAATATATCCCTCCTAATAATGTACATAACTGATCCTTCAAATTTACTGCACTAAGAGGTCGTACCGCTGGAGCAGGATCCTTCTTATAATGAACAACCTGTCGTAATTTCATACCAATCAGATAAAGTTCTACAAAACAAGACCACTCACCTTAATAATGTATTATGGATAAATTAGTAGTTAGAGGAAGCTATGTGGGAATTTGAGGATATGATGAAGTAGAATTATCCTCATTTTCATTTACCCATGTGACAAATTTTGAGAGAAATTTCATTTCAAATATCGTAGAATGTAACACCCTATGTTTTTATGGACCATTTTTTTTGAAAAAAATATATTTTTTTTATTTCATACAACACACTAATTCAAAAATTCTATACACATATAACCAACTTTTTTTATGTTACATGAAACACCGAATTGGTATATGATACATGTAATGTTTAGTTGGTGTACAATTCATGCAACTTCGAGTTTCCACAAAACATCCCTTTTTTCATAATTATTTAAATGATATCATATTAACCTAACTGTTAGAAATAGTTATATGAATAGTACTATCTACATTTCAAAAAAATTATAAATGTTTCATATCAATATAACATACTAATATTAAATGAATTTCTTTTTTGTAAAGTCCTTATATGTTTAGAAATTTCATTTTCTTGAATAAACTAGTTTTAATGTCCTTATATGAAAAATAATAAAATTAATTTTATAAAAAAAATTTATATTTAATTTGATTAAATAGACATTATTTACTCTTTTATAATATTGATAATATCTTCGGATAAGTTTTTGGTATTTTTCTAACAAACTTCATTTTTGGATGAATTGTTAAAAAACCAAACATTTTTTAAATTTAATTTATTTAGAGAGTTAAATAATATTTATATTGGTTCAATAGTTTATGTTGATAATATTTTTATAAATTAATCCAATTTTGGTCATTTTAACCAATTTCACATTGAAAATTGATATAAAAATTAGCAAACTTTTGTTCATTTTTACATTAAAACCCTGCATTGTTGACCTGACTTTGCGATTAATTTCCAATTAACATTAGCCACTTTTATTGTTATAATTTTTTCAAATTGGATTAAATATTTTTAATAATCATATTTTATAATTTCCAATAATTTATTCTTTGTCTTTTACAAAAAAAACATTAGTGAAATTGATTAAAATTAATTAAATAATTTAAGTGACAAATTAGGCTAATAAAGTATTAATCATTAAATATAAGACCCAAAAAAGACCTTGAAACTTTTCAAAAACCTATTTTATATCCATTATTCAGACATAAACCTTCCTTTTTGGGTTTCTTTTGCATGAATATTTTAGGTAACATCATGAGTGCACTTAACTATTTTTTAAAAATTCCAAGGGTATCCTTACCATTCCATATAAAAGGCCACCTCCTCTACCAACTTACTCACACCTATCAAGCCCATTTTCTCACCCAAACTCTACTGAAATAAGCTCCCAAGATCCCTCTATTCATCCTATTAGACATCCCATGGGAATAAGGAAACTCAAGTATTTTTTATGGCACAAATCAAAAGGAGTTACAGGATTAAGAGGTATCATCTTCT
Source organism: Viscum album (assembly GCA_963277665.1). NCBI lineage: Eukaryota > Viridiplantae > Streptophyta > Magnoliopsida > Santalales > Viscaceae > Viscum > Viscum album. The sequence continues at coordinate 1,016,080,732 of OY728150.1, forward strand.
CTCAAGCTTTATTCCATTATTTTCCTTCTCCTCACCCTCCACTCTTTTTATTCAATTATTCTAAGAAACAAATATCCTAAATATACTAGTATTTTGTTATTATATGTATTATAAATACACTTAAATACACTTTCATTTTACTAATTCTGATCATACTCTTTTTGTGTATAGAGAACTACCGCCACAATAAATGATGATTTCTCATTTCTCCTATACTGCCTCTCATGGTGGATATTATGATGAACATGAATTTTATATATGTAATATATGATATTTATTATTTATTTGATATTATCTATTAATTTTATTACACTCATATTTTTTACTTTCATTTTGGTGTAATTATGATAATTTCATATGAGGATGTGTAGACTACCCCCACCTTAAAGAAATATGATTCGTTCAGACATTACATGGAATGTATTAAGGATGGGTTTATTAAAATAATTTGATATATATATAGTTTTATAATGATACTATAATTATATTATATTCATATAAATTTTTATTTCATTTTCATTATTTCTATCAAAGCGACAATTAAAACAGAAAATCGTCCATGCGTACGTATGACTTGCTGTCTCCATGAACCCGGTATTCCATTTCATAATTATTTATGATATAAATTATTATAATATTTATATAATGAATATTCATTCTATTTATATCATTATTTAAATATTTTAATCATTAAATTAGTAAAAGGACCAACAATAATACAAATTAAGACACTTACAAAGAATAATGGGAATATTACCCGAAGTGAAAACTTAACCCATGATTCATAACAAGAATGTAATATAATGTCATTATAAAAAAACATATGGTATAATTGATATTAAAATTATTCTTTAAAATATTTATAATAAACATATATTTATTATACATGAATCTGGTATATGTACAAAGATATTCAAGATAGAAGTTAAATGGATATCATCTCACTTTTTATTCCGGTGAGATACTTTCAATGTTCACCGCTCATTACTTATGTGTTGAGTATGAACATCCTTGTATACTATTATATATTTATTATAATTATAATTATGGGTATTAACATATCCATTTTATGAAATTCCATTCATGGGGTTTTTGTTTCAAATGTTACCAAATCCGTTAAAATTTTTTGTCTCAATTTTATTTCGTTGAGACTGATGTTTTTTTATATAGATAATGTCTTTTTTGATGTGTATATACATCAATTATACATTTAATATCATGAATTTACTTATTTTAATGATATTTTAAGCTTCATTTAATTTCATTTTATTACATAGAGAGTATGATCCCAAGATACCAAGTAATAAGAGATTATTGGGACAATCTCATCAGTTTTCAAGATTTTTTACGTTTATTCATCCATTGATGAAATATTTTGATACATATATCAACAATAATCATGAGTTTACTTATCTTATATTTATTCAATATATCTTCATATTTTAGTAGCATTATTACACTCTTTAGTACTTAAGATAGTGCTTTTATATAAAATCTGATTATCTCTCTCTCTCTCTCTTCTTTCAGAATTCAATTATTTTCAAAAACCTATGTTGTAAAAAGTGTTTTCAAAAGATCCTTGAAGAAAATTTTAATGGGAAAATGATTTTTATAGTTTGGTATTATTTTCAATATTTCATTTATATGTTTTCAAATCTATTTTCAAATAAAATGTTTTCATTAGTTTTCATGTTATACAAATTATTTTTCAATGAAGAAAGGATATATTCCTCAAGGAATGTATTTAAAGACATTTAAAAATTATTTCCCATCTAAGATAACATTCTTTGGTGTTAATCATTAAATTGTGGGGAAATTATTCAATTTTTTGATTCATATTCATTCTTTTAATGGATTATGTTTTGATTGCATGATTTTTAGGGAACAAATTTCTTATTCAAGAGTTATATTCTTTTGAAACCAGCTTCCTTTCTTGTGTTATGTTTATGAGGAATTGATTAAGAAACCAATATATTTCTACAGGTTATGATATGATTACATTTTAATAATAAAAATTTTATTTTATGGGTTATGATATGATTATTTATGATCTTTTGGAACATGTATGAATGATTTCATGATGAAATGGGTGGGACCTATATCTCTCTCCTAAACATTGGGTAAAGATTTGAATCTCATGAGACTAACTAAGATGGTCTTGGGAATGATCCCTGGAAACTAAGATGGCCATGGGAGTGAACCATGACTACCAAGATTTTATAAGGAGTAAACTCGTGCTACTATTATTTCAATGGGAGTGAACCATGACAAAAAAAATATGGTATCAGGATTGAACCCATGCTACCAAGATGGTCATAGAAGTAATTACTTGGCTACTATTATAATAATATTATATTCTTATGTGTCTACCAAAATTCTATTTTTTATTCCAATTTTATACATTCACAGCTTATACTCTTAATATCATTATTATTCATGTCTTATGAATAAAAAAACATGCATGGATTCCTGTTATGAACATTGATATGTAATGTATGGTCTTCTATTTTCATTATCAAATTCTCACACCCTTATGATCATTTTTATGCTTATATATATCCCTGGTTATCTATAATAACTATCTGAGATCACCCCATTTTATGTTTTCTTTCCCCCATATAATGATGATATGTATTTTTTATTATGTGTATAAGAATGGATCTTGTAAAGAAAAACCTAGTGGGAGAGGATGTAGCTTATTTATATACCACTGTTTATGATTATATGTTTTTAAAGTAACTAGATCAGTTAAGATATTTGGATATCTATTTGAATAATATTTAAGTATTCCTCAAATGTTATGTAATGTCAATATATGATAAGTGAGAGTCTCTATATAGTTAGTGGTTTATTTTTGATAAGAATGTTGGGATATTGATCCATTACCAATGGATTAATGATAAAAACATTAAAAAACTGTGTTCTACATGACTATCCCAAATGGGATGTTGATGATCCATATTCAATTTGAGCCCAAGGGTATTATGTACACTTAAATAGTCATGATCCCTGATATGATAAGTGTAAAAATTCTATAGCCCAAAACTAAATTAATATTTAAAAAAATAAATAGGTCAAATTATGTATGTATTAAATATATGTTCAATTGATTATAGATCTATTTCACCTAAGACAAGTAATTTCTATAAATTTCCATGTATAAATTTATTATTTAAGATATGTTTGAAATTTCATCCATCTATTGAAATGAAATCATGTTTTTAATATGAAAATGATCTTATATACCATGAACAATTTATTTAAATTGAAATAATGAATTTTTTACAATTATGAAATCAAATATGGAACACATTTTTAGACCCTGCTAGGATTTATATATCACATGAAACCATTGAAATTGTGCGTTCATAGATTTTCTTGTGGAGGTCCTGATAACAGGAGAATCACCAAATTGAGGTGGTTGATGTTCTTGTTTTTTAGGACATTGTAGTGATGTTGTTGACTATAGGAGCTACGTTCTACTTGTTACACTGGGTTTGACACTTATGTTGGTCATTGATGTTAATTTGGGTTGATTTTTTACTGATTTGTTTATCTATCTTCTTATGCACAGTTTTACATGTTGTATAGATGAAACTTTCTATATGAGGAGTGTTGATATATATACTTGTATCTTTTATATTTAATTCTTTTGTGTAACATTATTTATATCTCAGATATTATATTATTGCTGGTTCTTGTGTCCAACCAATGGGTATCATGAGTTCTATTTTGGCCATGTTAGAGCCAGCTCATTATTAGGGTACCTATCTATCTTTTCTAGTTCATGAAAACTCTCATGGGATAAAAACCATCACATATTGAGAATATAATGAATCTTCTAATAGGTGAATATCATTAAAAACATTCTTCTTTATTTATTTTTACTAATTCACTATTTTCAGTAAAATATAGTCTTATTGAATACCCATAAAGGTGTTTCGGATTTGGATGAAAAAATTAGTATGGATTCTCCGCCCTTAAATGTTTAAATTTCAACCAAAGAGGTCTTATCACAAAGATAAAAATATCACATGATCTATCCCTAAAATATTTGTTTTGTTTACTTTAGATTCATATAAATCATTAAATAAAAAAAATTATTCCAAAATTTTATGTAAATGGGAACATTTTCCAGGATAGTATGGTTACCTACCATATTGAAACGGGTGTTAATTTTAAATACTATATTATTTATGTTTTTAGATAACTGAATGAAAATAATTATTTATCATTAAAAAAATATTTTATAATAAGAAATTTTTAGTAAAATAAAATAAAATTTGTTCCCCCTTTCCTATAAAATAAAAAATAATAATTTATGTGTAGAAAAATACTCTTGAGAATAGAAAAAAACCATCATAGTATTTATGAATGGAATAAAAAGGTAGAGAATGATACATTTGAAATCTAATGGATACAATTTGAAGATGTCAGAATGCATGAAGATGAATCAATTGATGAAGATGTTCACCATATATATTGTGATATTAAACTCTATTATAAAATTATAAGAAATTCTTAATGGATCTATTTTAGTAAATGTTTTAATAATAATTTTACTAGAAATGTTCCATTAATATATCTAAACACTTGAATCAATATTTTTTCACTATTGATGAACTACAATATAGTATGGTGAATTATAAAATCGGAAAGGTTGATGATCTGAAATGAAAATTCATAAAAAAATATGTCATTTTTATGAATTTTAGATCATGAAGAAAAAACATGAGTATAATTATTATGATGAAGAGAAAATGATGGGATAATTTCCAAAAACACTATCCTTGATGTCAATAATATTTTTCAATAGGAATGGTATGCATAAAGGTAAACATCCATTTATATTCCTAAAAGGTGGATCCACACAACTTTTCTAGGGGTTGCGATTCAATCTGGAAAGTGCGAGAAGAATCTTGGACCAAGGGACTACCAATTAAAAGAACATGACTTATTTTCCAAATAAAAAACTCATTGACAAATTTTATTCTCCTATATAAATAATATTAGGTATAATAATCTCTAAAATCTCTATTTTTTAGCACCTGTACTCCCAAAAATGTTTCCATTAATTTGTAGGGGTGATGGATCTGTTGGTACCTACATAATTCAGGCCTTAAAATTAAAAGAGATTGTTCATATGGAATGAATGTTATCTAGGGTGGTGAATTTTTATAAGACTCTAGAGGGTATGTTTACAGAGCATGTTCATTCTTTTTTAGAAGGGTTTCCCTTCATATGAAATTTAATGAAATTATCATTGGCCTCTAATTATGTTGTCTTAGTAATATTCATCTCATGACCATTTAAATAGATTCACTTTCTATTTATAGTCACATGTGTGTCATTATATCCATACTTTGGTTGGTTGAATATATAATTCTGAGTTTAAAAGGTTTTATGATCATCAATATGGATCTTTTTCACACATTTCCTAATGGGAATACAGTCTATGAATTTCTTTCCCCAAACGAAATTTGAGTTGTTAGGACATTATATCATTGCAGTCTCACATCTTTCCCTCCTGAGGGAGTGAACCAAGTTCAAGGGGACACACATGGAATTTATTCCTACTGACCCCCATTAATCTTTATTTCATTTTAGTTTGTGATTTATTTTTACTATTCCTAAAATAAATATATAAAAAATGATGATGATTCTATTTATGTATGATATCTTCAAATAAAGGATGATCTCTATGAGAATTGACACTTGAACAAAAGTCAATAATATGATGTCTAAATCATTTTATTGAAATATTTTTTCACTTAATTGACGAGTATGTTTATGGTATTGAAGGAATCTATCTTGATTATGAAATTACTATGGATGATTTTTATAATTTTACATGTAATAAAAGGTAAGGGAATGTGAGTAATTCGGGGATGAATCTCATATTAATTTGGAATTTTTTATAGAAGATGAATAATTAAGCATGAAAGATATCATGATAATGGAAAAAAAGATTATCTTAAAAGATACTATGACACTTAGATGAAAATACATATCTCAAAATGAATCCAAAAAATTACAAATCATATACCTATTGATATATGAAGTCTAAAATATAATCCTAGATAATAAATCTTAAAATGTTATCAAGATTAAAATTAATGATAATATCACTTCAATTACCATCTATGGAATAAAAATGTTCACATGTTGACATTGATGTTCTTTGAAATGAGTAAAAGATAAAATAATTTGAAATGTGACTATAATAGAGCTATGGAAGGAGTAACTGAGATCTCAAAACATAAAATATCATCTATATTTATTTTATAAAATCATCATCATGTGTGAAACCCCTCTATCAATATTGTTGTTTGTTATATATTTTTTTGGAAAAAATTACATTTTCAATGTTTTTGGTTTTATTTTTTGATATTTATAATTAATAATATCTATATCATGGTTAGTATTTAAGGTTGAGTAGAAAAAGTCTATATTCCCTATATATGAGGATATCAAGTCATTTTCGTAATTCATTGTAATTTTTCTCTATTAGAGAATGGTTTGGTATAATCCATGTTAATCCAATGAAAAAAATGTGGGTCACTTTGTATTGGATGTTTCGAGAATGATTTGTGAATAGTTAGGGGAAAATCATTCAGAATACAATTTTTTGTGAAATATTTTTTAGTATAGGGATTCATATGGTTAAAACATACTTTTAAAATCCAAGCATGTGTGGTGTGCAAAATAAAAATGTGACATCCATTGGATCCCACACAATTGACACATGGATTGAAAACCCATTTATCCTTACCATGAAAATTCCCATGTTTTTTAAAATGTCTCATTACCAAAATTACTCTACGAATTTGTAATGGTCTAGTCCACTTATTTAGTTGATCACCAGTGTGCACACAAATATCTCTCCCACCCAATATTCCATATTTTGAGCATCATTTCACTTGGTTTATTATTTTTTATTAATGTATTATTCTTATTTTACCTTCATCCAAACTCTATTAATCCTTTCCCATAAATAATCATTCTCCCACAAACCCTAACCACTGTGTGGGATTGGATTTCATATTTGGATGTAATAAATTACCTGGTTTCATGTGATTAGTCTAATATAAGTTTCTTCCTTTCTCAGCTGTTCTTTCTCCATTGATGACAATGTGTTGCATCTTGTTTCTAATTGAATGTGGTACAAGTTTATTTTGACAATAAAATATATTATATGTAATAAAATTGTTGATGGATTTGAAATCCATTTCATTCCAATGTATACAATTATGATTTATCTTTTATTTCTTGAAAAATATTTCTCATTATTTCCACAATTCATGTAAAGGATGTGTATTTTTTTTGTCAATTTTATTCTTTAAATTGATATCCTTTAAATTTGAACTGATTAAAAAAATTATCAAGTTGTTTTAAAAATTACAATTTATTATTTTGGATGGATGTTTGACATATATTATTAATTAAAAGTACAGTTTTAATGTTTAACAAAGTAACTCTAAAATGGGTTTGTTTTATTTTATTGAAATTGTTTTAAAATTGACAGTATTAGTGTTTTTATATAATAGTTTTACTGAAGGTTTATTTCCAAATGTATGTAAATGTATGTTTATTGGTTTGATTCAGAAGAATTTTTTAAATGATATTTAAATGTTTTAATGTCACTAGAAACCCATTTTTGATTAGATGGTCTATCTGGAACTTCATAAAAGATTCATTCAAAAAAATGTGACACATAAAATGTGATCCCATTTTGTCTATTTTATGCTAACACATATTCCATTTAAATGTGATATTGATAGAAATAATGTATGTGATTATTGACCTGAAATAATGGACTATTTATTTATATGGTGTTGGTTTTAAGTTGGTGTTTTTCTAAGATACATTATTCTTGATTCATATAGTGCTCCCATACTTTATTGTTTTCTCACCTCCACATTGATTGATGTCTTTAGAATCCTTCGAATTCAGTAGATGACCTAGTTGAGTTATCTCCTACCATTTAACGATTGAATTTATTTATCTTCCTTGATTTATATATTTTTTACTGTTTTTATGTTCTTTATTGGTTTTGTTTTTTTATTAGCATTATATTAAATTTTTATTAGGAGTTTGGATTCGATAAAAATGAAATATCTTTTTTCTTTCTAAACAAAATTTGGAAATGTTTTATAAAGGGTAATGGAATTGATTATATATAGAAATTTAAATATTACCATTTAATGATTTGAAATATATTTTTAATGTAATAGCTAATATTATGTACGGAATTATTTTTTTATGGCCAGATAATCTATGGTTGATTAATAATTTTCTTACTCTAGTTTTCTAAAGTAATGGTGTAAATTATGGTATTTGTTAACATTATTTTCATTCAATAGAACATTATTTTTCATAAAAATATTCAAATTATATATTTTTTAATATATTATGAAGGAACATCTTACATTATTTTGTGGAATACCACTACACACATTTATCCCACACATAAATATACACAAGTGTTTATGTATGTGTTCATCATTCATAAATTATCTCATGTCCCCAAATATGGATTTCAATTTAGGTGGTTTTTTTGGTCTATTAATGTACATGTATTTATGGGTTGAATGAACATGGGTAATATCAATATCTACACGTTCTAAATTATTTTTATTTGTTAATTTTTCGGTAGGAATAATACAATTCCATCAGGTTGATTTCTTATATTTGTCTTTTGTAGTACCAATATTGATTGATCATTATGACCATTTATTTTGTTGATATTCAATTATTTAATCTATTTAGTTCCAATTAAGATTAGTCACTTGTATTTGATTAAGCCAGGTTTTGGATATTTTCATGGATAAATTTGTTGTCAGTTTTCGTAGATATATTATACACATTTCATTATATGAATGTGTGTTAAATTTATGGATATTTTATTTTTGATTATCATTAGTTTTATCTACGTATATACATGGTTATTATAGCTGTCATGATTGTTGGGTTAATTTTAAAATAAAATATTTCACCTCATGGAATTGAATTTGGTAAAATATATTCCATATTAGGAATAATAATTTTTAAATTTATTTATGATCCCACTTTTATTTTTTCCCATTGTGAATTGCAATGTTCGTAATAATTTGTCACCATAGTAGGGGTATAATTGGTAAAAAATGCTTAAAACATTGGTATTATCCATTGAAATTTATTTAAAAATAAACATTATCATGTTATACTAGTTTATTTATATCATTTGTATCCACGTTTTGATAATATATTCACATTATTCAATTTTTCTTTGATATCAACCATTTTATTATTTTAAGAAATGAATAAATAAAATATTTCACACTGTTATGTTTAATATATTAATAGTTTTTTATATGGATAAAAATATTTTATGTTCTATTTTACATGTTTATTGAAAATTTGACGTATTTTTTCATGGTAATTTGATTTTAATTATTAGTTATTGAATAATTTCCTTATCTTCTTACAAAATTCTGACATAATATATATTCCATTAATAGGAAAATTTAATAATGAATTATAAAAATATTAAAATTGACACAGTTTATGTGGATTATTATGTGTCATGACTTTTATATATAATTTTAGCATATTAGTGATGTGTTAAATGATTTTATTGTAATTTTATATTTTTATTTATGACTTTGATGTTAAAATATACGAATAGTTTAAAAATGAAATTAATGGAAATTACTGAAAATAATATTTTATTAATTTAAATAAAAATAATAAACATACTGATATAGGGCAAGGTGGAAAATATATAGTCAAAATTTTAATACCATGTTAATTTATGTTCCAATTTTTACTTTATAGGTAAAATTATAATCCATTAATGTTGAAACTATAATTACCATGGTCAGTGGATGAATTGGTTAACCCAAAGGATAATGTATACATTGATATCAAAATATATAATTTTTTTATCTTTTGAATATATTTAATACGTATCCTCAATATCAAGGAATAAATTTCATTTTGAAATAGTTTTATATGAGTTCGAATCATATTATGTTATAATATTTCATCAATTTCCAAAAGTACCACTCCCCTCACTAATATAATGAAACCCCTTATCTCTTTTCATTACACCACATGGAGTTGTATTTCTCATAAAAACATTTACCAATTATATTCAAAACATTTATAGAAATTATAAAAGAGTTATTTTATTCGTAAAAGACCATTCCTATGGTCCTTAAGAAGTGATATAAATGAATTCTTCTTAAATAGAGGTTATCATCTCCCAAAACATCATTCAATTAATTTCTTGTTATATAACCTAGAAATATGTGGTATTCATCATAAAAAATATATTAATATTACTCAATAAACTAAATTGGTATTATGATTATTAAACCACCATTATCTACCCTATATTCCATCAAATGGTAATTTAAATTATCACTCATGCATATGAGATGACAACCACCTCCACGCAGTAATACACTTCATTTTCTGTCACCATATTTCATGGATGGTTAATAGGGTGGGTTTAATGTTATATAATAAATTTATAAAGTACTCACTATTATATAATTATGATATCATATCTACCTTATTAAATTTATATTCATTGTAAAATGATAATGTCATCTGTGTATATGTATGGACTACAACTTCCACAAAGTGATGTGATTCATTTTTCATTTCCTCTTTTCATGGTTGGTAAGAAGGATAGATGTAATTAATTTAAATTATATATATGATAAAATAATGATAAAAAAATATTATTTATTATTTACTTTTATATTTTCATCTACATAAATTGGAAACAACATTAATGCATACGTACATCCTACCATTTACATGAACGGTATGATCCATTTATCCAAATCTACATTTAGTGGATGAATCTGAATATATATATTATATATATATATATATATGATATTTATATAATGAATACAATATTTATTTTATGAAACGATGACAAATATGGAATGAATGAAATTAATGAACAAAAACATATTTGAAGAATTAGGCAATTAACACCCGGAAATGAAAAGTTTAATAAATAATTATTATAAAATGGGTTGTGAAATGTAATAAAAATATTACATATGATATTATAAGAATTTAAATTATTCTATTATATTTTTATAATAAATTTAAATTTATTTTTTAGTTGGTTAGCAGTTTTTTTGAGACACTTCAAACTTGAGGTAACAGTTCTTTATCTCAATTTTTGTTTGTTAAGAAATATATTATGTTATGAGCTAATTTATGTTTATAAGTTCCACATGATGATATTTTAAAATAATATGTCAAAAATATATTAATTTTCATGATACTGAATTTTACATTTGATGTTATTTTTTATTGGCAATTCAATTTTAAATTTACTAAAGCAGCAAGGGGTTATTTCAATATCCCATCATAATTTATAATTTTTTATGTTTAAGACAGCATTGGGGAAATTATTTTATATTTCATTCTAATAACAATTATATATTATTTCCATTTAGTTATTTTAATAAATTTTATGTTTTAAATTATGTTTTATATCATTGTGTACTCAATAGTATGACATAATGTTGTTTTCAATAACCAAAACATTTTTCTATTCAGCCATGAATCTTTTTTATATATGACCATATATGCATTACAATGCATTCACGTTTTTTTAATATTGTAATGTGATTAATTATTATCCATCTGAACCACTTTTAATAAATAATTTCTCAAGTAAATATTCTTGTAGTTTTCCCAGTAAGGTACTTTTTTATTTTTTTACTGAAAATGTGAAATGAATAATTTTTTAATGTATTCGTAATGAATATTGTTTCTCTACTTAATGACTTTTCAATTATCTAAATCTTATAACAAATATTTCAAATTTTATTTTCCAAGAATATGATTTCTATAATATTTGTTAAAATTTATGATTTTTAATATGTGGTTTGATAATTAATAGTTTATTTTTTAAAAGTTATATTCCCCTAATATTTTAAAACTTTATTCAACAATGTAAATATCCTTTGAGGATTGTTATGAATTTTAGGTATGTAATCTAATAATAAAATGCATCAAAATTTTCTAGATTGTTTATTATTTTTTTTATTAGGGAATGTATTGAAATTTTATTTGGTAGTTATTTCTTTATATATAATTTTTTATTATTATTTAATAATAGTTATTTTTTATTTTTAATTCATATTATGAATTAATTGGAATTATAATACAATGGTATGGGAACGGAATCACTTTTCCCCTAGATGAATTTATTGGATTAATGAGACAAACTATTTTATTTATTTATCCAAGGATTTTTGTATATATGTAAGATCTCATGGAATGAGACCATGACTATAAGTTTAAGATGTCCTCAATTAGTCATTCAGTCATTAAAAAAATAATATATTGATATCCATGGTCATAAAAAATAGTTATGAAATAAATGGATATTTTTCAAGCTCATGGGATTAAATTTATGGAATTATTTCATCATCATTAATTTCTACAACATTATTCTTTATTCCCATGTTATTGATTAAATGGAATTTGATTTATATAAATTTCCTTTAAATATTTATTATTATTTAATTTCAAATGGTATCTTCTATTTTATGTAAAATTTAATAAGAATTTGAGATGACGCCTTTTTTATGTTTTTTTAACCGTAGATTATAGGATGTGTATTATGATTGATATTCAAGGATATTCTAGAGGAAAATAAATTTTTCCAAAGAACAAACCATCTTAGATTTTATGATTTAAAATTTATTCAGAGATTCAAAATTGTATCTATTTTACCAATAATAATAAACTATTCAGTCTTTTGTGATGAAACCATTTGTATCTAGTGATAATATAAAAAACAAACCATCAGATTTATAGTATGAGGTTCAGGGTATGCACATATGTTACTATAAAGTCATAATATTTATATTTTCTATAGAAACTATATTTTTCACATAAAAATCAATATTTTTATGGAAGAAACAATATTTTATCACAGCTTAATATCTAAAAAATATATTTATCTTCTAAAATAAGAATTATAAAAATCATATACTCGCTTTTTAAATAAAAAAATTTAATGATTTTTTTTAATTTGATAATTAAATTTGAAGATATTAAATATCAACACTATTATTTTATATTATTTTAAATTTAATTGGTTTTAAAACATTATTAATTAAATATATAATTTATTATCACTAACAGTACGTATCATTAAATAGAAATTCATATTTCCGAAACGTAAAATTTTTTAAAATTAATTTTCTAAATAAAAATGATGATATTAGTTAGTTAAAGTAAACTAATTGAATTTTATTAAATACAATATTATAATTTATAATATTCTATCACATTTTTCTTGAATTCGTTACTCCAATTAAATCATAATAATTCAATGGCTAGATATTAATGATCATACTTAAATTTCATTATTTTTTCTAAATAAATCATAGTTTCCAATAAATTAATTATTGTGTGTAGATGAAGATATCAAACACATTAACACATTTAATGGTATTGTTATACTATAATTTAGGGGTGTCATATTATCCCCACTTTAATAAATAAGTCCTGATAATTTTAATAATTACTCACTCATGAATATAGTTTATGGTATCCTATCATATTCATAATTCATGAGGTATCGTCCAATACGACACATACCATACTCATTTAGGTTATATCAAGTAACAGATTATTCCTTAAACAACATTAATCAGTTAGACAATCATATACCCAAGTATGTATATATGATTATTATATATTATCAATAACATAACTTTCAAAAAACCATATGGATATCCAATAAATTAAACCATAATGAGATAATATATTTCTTTAAAAATAACTCTTATATTAAAAAACCAGTTTATAAAGTCACATGATAGTATATAGAAATAAAAATCTAAAAAATAGATAATAATAACCAAAAACATTATTGATTATATTTTAATTAAATAAATCATCAATTCCATGTATTTAAACACAATCCATCACACTTTACTCAAAATAAATTAACCCTTTATTAGATGAAAATATTATATATAATAATCCTATGAGTTATCGATACCCCAATAATGTATTCTTCAAAAGTAATACCAAAAATATTTCCATGTCATAAAATAAATATTCAGTGTTACTGATTACAAATAATTTATGTTCTAATAAATTTAATGAAAAACTATAGAAGAAAAGACCTTAGTTGTCTCAGATAACCCCCATAATATTTAAAATATTCCAGAATATAATTGATAAATATCACTCACTAATGAAAATAGATAGAATTATAAAGAACTAATTTAGTTTATCATATTAATCTCACTACCTTAGTTTTTACTAGGATAATTATATTTTCTATAATAATAGTATAATAATATGATTCTCAATGATTTTGGCAGACTCCATTATTTGATAACATGAAATAGTGGTTTCTAGTAACATAATTTCCTCAACATCATTTATATGATCATTTTTCATCCAAATACCAAAAATAAAATTTGTTTTAAAAACAATCCATGTAAATTATCAGGTGAATATTTAAACCCAATCCTTATATATATTCTCTTCTGAAACCATCATTTCATTCATTAATATTTCCTATTAAAACTACATTGATTTATGGTAGGTTTGCATGTAGATGTTATCATATTTTCTTATCATTATTAGTAAATAAATCATACAAAATGATATATAAAATTATTGTTATTGATCAAATCATATCCCCTTGAAGTTTCTATGCAATTGTGCGGTCTTAAGACTATTCACTATAAACTAGAGTGAATATCCATTTAATGGTCAATCATACCTTTTAGAGGTGATTAACCCTTGAGGAATCTATTACAACAACCACATAAACATTTTAAATCTCAAAATGTTGTAACTGTATGGAAAACAACATAACCAATACATTATGAAAACATAAATATGTATTGTTATACTCTGAATCATCTCTAGTATTTTAGTAAAATGATCTCCAACCCTAAATCCAAAGTAAAATGTTATTTCTTAAATTAATATTAAATCATATACTATTATCAAAGGGTAATATATAGCATTGAAAATATTACAAACCTTATAATATCATCACTTTGATTATCCCCAATGCACATAATAATCATTAAATTCATCTAAATGATTATTTGATACTAACTATGAATCCTCAATCCTGTGCTTCTAAGGTTGACTCTATAAACCCATTCATTACATACTAACATTACCAGAAACAATAAATTTTCCTACATAAATTTCCCCTAGTTACATGACATAAAGAAAATATTTAATTACATACATCCCCAAGACCTTTTAGTTTTAAAAGATTATATAATTAGTAATAACTGTAAACATATAAATCCCAATCCTTCTCCATCTAAAGGAGGTTTTTTCCCATTATAGGAAACTTCATAATATATAATAAGAATGAAAAATATCCCAAAACCCCTTAACATGCTATTATTCTACCCATATAATGTGTAATTTATTACATAATAACCTTAGGATATGTAATCATAAAAAGGTGTGAGATGAATCACTCAATATATAAAATAGATACCTTATGTTTCATAAAAATATGCATGGAATACATAATGTGGATGGAATAAATATCATTAATCATTAAATAATCAATTGGAATAAAGAGAATCCCAAGACCATGAGAATAAATGAAAACATGGGATTCGATAATACTGATCTCATTATAATGTAATTCATTATTTTGGACAACAAAATAATGTTTTCCATGCCACATTCCAATATATTATACTAATATGGGTAAATTTATACACTAAACTAATGATATTTTTTCTCATGAGACCATTCCATGCATCAAGGGGATATATTATTCATAGCCTCACCTGTTACATGTTTATGTTTAAACTAGTCACCATAAGAGTCAACAAACCGTTTAATAACATTACCTATTGAACCAATGGCTGAATATGAACATACATAACCATAAAATGAAAAATATATATTTTCAATACATATTCATGTGGTATTAGTTTTCAATAAACATCAACAATATATATACTTCTTCCCATGTTAATAAAAGCGATACATGATCATAACCCATCCAAATATAGAAAGCAGATATTAAAACATCACATAGTCAATATGATAATAGTATCCCATATTGGTATATAAATATTCAAAATGATAGTAGATTTCTTTATGTTAATAGAATAACAATCATTTTATGTAAATACTATCCAATATGAATTATGTAAAATTTAATGTTTGTACTATATAGAGCAATGGGTATTTGGATACATCAAAACTAGAATAACATAATCATAATAAATATAGAGAAAGAACATGGAATTTTTATATGTTAAACCCCTAATGTAAAAAATTAAACATATAAGGAATTTGAAATAGATAGAAAGCATCCTTACAAAATAATTCCTTGAACAATATCAAAAAATAAGGGATCCAGAATCGAAAAATCTAACACCTTAGATTCAAACCACCGTATTATTAATATATATTAGAGTATCAATATAGAAAAAAATCAATAATAGTGTAAATAATTTTTAAAATGTAAATGTAAATGGAAGTGAAATCTTAAAAGTAATTTTGAAATGAATATTTTATATTAACATTAATAGGAAGTTACATGTCACTTCCATAAGTCATTCTCAAAATGTAAATTGAAATATCTTGGAAAATAATTACTTTTAAAAATAATTTCCAATATTAAGGCCATGAAAATACATATGTTTTATCTTGGAGAAACATGGAGTGGAAGAAAAAGTGGATGAATGTTAAATAAAATAAACCATCAAATATCTTAAAAAATATCATTGTACAAAACTCATAATTTCATTTTTTTTAAACTTATTTGTGAAAAAATATAATTTTACTCATTGAGGTATAGAAATTACCAATAAAAAAATATCCCTATAATAGAACCCATGTATGGACCAATAAAGTTTGTTGTGAAACAATATAACTGAAGGAAAGGATACTTGAGTTGTCAATATACCTTATTAGTGACATACCCCATGAAGTGAGAAATATTTTTCAAAGGGTTTATGTGGTATGAATTTATATCTATATAAAACTCTGAGAAAATAACAAATACTACAATCAAAGTGAATAATTTATCCAAATTTTATTAATTAATTATAAGAGAACCACAATAAATCAATTAATGAATACTAAGATACTGAAAATCCATACCACATGAGAATAAAATGATTGAATAACAACATGAATAAGGGAACATGATTTCTCTAGTAAATAATAAGAAATAAAAATATAAAGATAACAATATATTCATTTGTGGATAATATAGAATAATATGAAAAAATGGAGGTCAAAATGGATTGTGCCTTAATGAATATTAATAGAGACCTAAGATACCTTTATGACTTTAGTAAATTTTGAATATAAAAAAATTTAACAGAGGATTTGTGATTAGATATAAAATAAAAAAAATTAAACAAAATTCATGATATTATATATCACATAGCTATTATATATGACATAGCTATTATTTACACTATAGAGGTAGAATTAGTTTCATAATAGAAAACATGTCTCAAATAAAGGAATTTGAGACAAAAAAAACCATTATTGCTTTATAATATTTAGAATCAAAACACCTTGAAATACATGGATTTTAGTAGAATGTAAAATAAAATGATTAAAATATCATTCATTTCATTATAATCTAATAGTTAGTATATACACCACAGAAAAAAATTATTTTCATAAATCAAAACATGTCTCAAATAGAGAAATTTTAGAAGAAAACCCCTTAAATTTTATTATTGATTAATCGACCATTATATAAAATAATATATAATGAATATAAATTTATTAATCCCTTATATATAAAAATTTTTACAATAATAAATTCTTTTATTAATAATATTATTCTTTTATAAAAATATATTACAAATATATTCACTAATTAAAGCTTATTTTCGTTACTAGGTACTAGATTCTCGGTAACTTGTTTAGTATAAACATAAAGGAGATATAATTTATTTTCACTAAGTGGTTCCAATAAAATAATTCCAATATCATTTAATATAATACCATATTTTTTTATGGTTTCTGAGGTACTGGTATATTTTAGTGAAATACCTGAATAAGGCTTGTAAAAATGAAATTGTGATTAACAAGTTTTGAACATGTATAATGATTGAAAGGTGGACTATGAATAATTATTAAAAAATTTGTCATGAAATTTATACAATAATGAAAAAAACATTATTTAATAATTACATAATATTAATATTATATTATGTCCCATAATCATTTATGTCATAAGAATTATAACATAATTCAAGTTTGTGGTTAAAACAACCCAAAAATTGATGTATTATATTTTTTTCATGAGTAAGGGGATGTATTTAGATAATAATAATAATGTGAAATATTATTATTATAATTAATTTCATAATTATAATATATCATCATTAAATCAATTCATAAAACCATCCATGATGAGTTGTGATGACAAGAAAATCATTGTTTCGGGAGGATTTGGCCCGCACCGACACATGATTAACGATATCATTTCTAAATGAATTGACTTAAATATTTTAGATTTAAAAAATGATAATTTTATAACTTTATTGGTTGATTTTTAAACATATTTATTCATAAATTACATTTCTAATACCATCCACTATAAGAGGTGATGAAAAAACACATCACATTATGAAGTTGGTAATCTACACGTATGTCGAATCAATGTTTTGGTTTTTCATAGTTAATGGGATGGAATGAATAATTTATGAATAGTTAATATAATTACAATTTTTTTATATTATTGATAATGATTTCATTATATTTATATGGTTAAATAATATTTGGATAGTAAATATTAATAAGGATATTGTAAGATGAAGTGGACACTCACATAAGAGACTCAAATTCTTACTAGAATGTCGACATTGAAATGATGGAATAATGATAAATAATAGTGTCTAGGGGATTATCAACGTAATATAGGGTTTTTAGAGTAAACATTTAGATATAGTTCAACGATAAATTATTTTAGAAGCCCTTTTTTGAAGCAGTAGATGTGTTACCTTTTTGTAAGTGATGAGAAGGGTACATTAAGAAATGGTGTATAGATCATGTATTAGAAAATCATGCTGAAATTGATAAACGAGTATGAATCTATAAAAACTCCATTATTACTAGGGAGGTAGTGGATAAATGATAAAAATCATGGAAGTTTCATGATATCACCCAACATATTTCTGATCAATGGGGGTTTGATAGCTAGAAAATGATACACATGGGTTGCACATATTATCACATGGTATTCCAATCTGATGACACCACGATAAGATCATGCAGTGTAGGGTCTATGGCCATAAAGAATTCTTTCTTGGGAATCTAAGAGTGGGATATGAATTTTGATCCCAATAATGTTATAAACACTTTCAAATAGATTTGGATTAGAATGTGTCGACTCAAATGGCTTTATTTACATCTAAAAACCCTTTTGGGAAATTGCATACTCAGTTAGGAACCTGATTAGAATGGACAAGAAAATATAAAATCTGAGGTTTATCCATTAGGACAAGATTTTGGTGGAAGTGGATATTTCTAGTAATCTTGTAATGGAGGAAATTCATTCAACTAGATATGATCAAATTAATCTTGAAATCCAATATTAGAGGAAACCCAAATTTTATATGGGTATCAAGTACATTGGTCATATTATATCTGAATGTTGAAGGGAAACTGAATGCAACATTTTCAAGAAAAAAGTTCATGATTCCACTACCTGTAGAAAGAATGACAAAGGCATTTGACCCACTAAGGCTCAGTATGAATTCATTCCCCCTCTAGTAGGGATGATAGGTCTGAGGATGCTCCCATAGAGCCTGGTTCCTCTAGACCTGTAGAACCCATCATGAGTGATAAGGTGGATCCAAATGTCCCTATGACCACTAATTTATCTATGTAATGGATTGAATTAGTGCATATTAGTGGTCATGACAATGTCACATTCGCTGAGGGAAAGGGGTAATCAGATGTTCTGATGTAGCAACATGTTAATGGAGCATCAGTGGGTGATACTTCAGGTGGTATCTCTACACAGGTAACAACCAAAATTCTTGATATAGGTGGACAACTCCATAGTAGTGCATCACTACTAGACATGAATTTTCAGGAGGGACCTAGTGTATATGGGTCTCATTGTTTTGGGTCGTCAAACCTACATTTTGTGTAAGACATGCAGACTATTAGTAAATGCTTGATGCCATAGATAGTGCTTAACAAGAAGGTGGCCTCACAGCATGCTGTGAATTCAGATCAGAATGGTGATATGCAATAAAAGGTTGATAGCATTGAAATGGATGGGGAAATATCTAAATTTCATTCCTAAAAATATTCTCAGAAGACAACATCCACGAAGAAATATCATGGAATGCGGTAGCTTTTCACCATGTTTACCACTATATATAGTGTTTTTTGGTCTTCTAGACCAGAGGACATCCCAATTACACACTTTGGGCTCTCTTCAGACAAGGAGGCAGACCTATCATATGAAGGTTTAAATGATATAGTGGATATCAACACTGCCTGGTCCGAAAAGAAGGAAATAAATGCAAAAAATAAGAAAGGTTGAAATGCAATGGAATGTACATAAGGCCCTCACACAAGGGATAAATCTCTTAAATAATGGGGATTTTATATTAGAACTATTAATTTCTGGGGAACTCTTTAATGGTCAAAGACCATAGACATTTTATCATTTATTATAAACCACTGCATATTGGTATTGCTGAACCAAATCTTATTTTTGAGAATTGGCAGAATTTCAAATGGGAATATCTTAGATATAAATTATTTTCACATAATCTCCATACCTGGAACATGGATCATCTTTGGGTGCTTTCTCATGTAACTGTGGTCATTACCTCATGAAATAAGAAGCCTCATAATATCTCAATCACATGCAACATTGTAGTGAATGACTTTCTAATATCATTTTTTTATGCTTATACATCGTACATCAAGGGGAGAAATCATTGGTTTGATCTTGTAGGTACCTCTACAAATAACTAAAAATGGATAATTCTTGGAGACTTCAAAACTATTTTTAAGCCTAAGGAGAATACCAAAATACACTTCAATAGAATTCCATCTTCTGAACTCTCATGTTGTATTGATTAGTGTATCCATGTGGAGGTTCCTCGAGCAGGTGTTTAATTAACATGGAGTCGATATAAATTTAATGGAAGAATGATAAGTAATATTGATAGATGATTTTTTAAAATGGATGACATAATTGGTGCACATGGTGTCTTCAGATTCACTCTCCCCAAGAATCATTCTGATAATAACACCATCCTTGTGGATGTTTCTATATGTTTTGTACGGTCGACTTTTATCCCATTCGGATATCATAATGAATGGCTTATTGATTTGGGATGCAGAGATATTGTGCTTGAATCTTGGAATATTGAAACAATTGGTATCCCCTTTTATAGGTTGGCCTCCAAATTAAAGAATACAAAAACATAGTCAATAAATGGTGTAAGAAAAATTTCTCCAAGCTTGACATAGAGGTTAAATATGTTGAAGCTGAACTTTCATTCGGTCAAATCAGAAATCAATATCAGAGCTCACCTCCTAGTGAGGAAATTAAGGCCCATCAAAATATTGATTACCATCTAATGATAATGGACAGTCGAGAAAAAAACCAATTGAATGTGAAATTTTTAAAAGATGGTGATAGGAATTCTAAACTCTTCCACAGATTGCACAAGGAGAGGAGCTAAAAGTTTGGACTTAAGGCCATTATTATTAATGGAAAACATCATAGCTCTGAAAATGAAATCTCTCAATCCATTGTGGATTATTTTAGGGTCTCTACTCTGATGATGGGTGGGATGTAACACATAACATTATTGATAATATTTTTCTATGTATTGATGATCATCTAAATCATACTCTTATCAAGGCTCCCTCTAATGATGAAATTAAAGCATCCCTTTTATTTCTTAATATGGAGAGTGCACCTAGACCTAATAGATTCACTGACAAGTTTTTTAAGTTCTATTGGGACATCTTACAAGAGTACATTAGTTATGTAATCAAGGAATTTTTCACTCACTGCTTAATTCCTTAGGGGGTGAATGACGGCTTCGTTGACATTCTACATAAGAAAGGGAATTCCCTTGATGTAAAGTACATCAGACCGGTTGTTCTTTGGAATAGAAATCCCAAAATTATCTGCAAAATCACCATGAACTGGGTAGGTTAGATCATAAAACATGTATTTTTTCCATACCTGTTTGGCTTTGTCCTGGGAAGGAACATATAAAATTATCTTTTTACTCCCTCAGAATGCATTAATATTTTGAGGAAGAAAATGAAGGAGGGTAATTTTGCTCTCAAAATTGATATTTCTAAAGCATTTGATACACTGAAATAGAGAATCCTACTTGATATTCTTAGGAGTTATGGTTTCTCTTTTTATTTTATAAATATCATTAATACCATCTTAAACAAAGAAAATCTATCTGTTATTATTAATAGAACTCACAAAGGATTTTTTCATGTTTTAGGGGTCTGTGTTAGGGTGATTCACTCTCAAGACTTTTATCATCCATTAAAAAATATTATTTGAGAAAATCCCTTTTTTATCTCACTCAAGTTGGTATTTATATAAAAAATCAAAGAAGATAGATATAATTTTGTCCCCTCACACCTTCTCTATTCAGATGATATCCTTCTGCTTGGGTAAAATTCAAAAAAGACAATTTTTTTCATCAAATCCTGATTTGCACATTATGAAGAGGTTGTGGGTCAAGCAATAAGTTGAGAAAAATCTTTTATTATCTTTGGGAATGAGATTATGGTGATTAAAAAAATAAAATATCCAATAAAATTGGTGTTCAAAGACGATCTCTCTCATTTTATTATCTTGGTGTTCCTCTGTTTGGGGGTAAGGTCCAGCAGCAGCACCATGAATGTATATTCAACAGCATTGTTACTCAAATGGGGAGCTAGAAAGGGAAAGCAATTACCATTTCTAGAAGGTTATGACATGTTAACTTAGTGATAACTTCAAAATTTGTTTATTATTTCTCCCTATATAGGTATCCTATAGGGCTCATCAAGGATCCTCATGGTAAGATCAAAAACATCATCTGGTCAAGTTCAATTTATGAAAGGAGACTGATTATCGTTTCCTGGAAAGATTTCATTAAGCCCATTAACATTGGAGGTTTTGGGATCAACGATATTAGATTATTCAATGATGACTTCATTATGAAATTTACATGAAATCTACTAACTAATGATGAACATTATGAATTCAAATCTGGAATGTCTAAAGAGAAATTATTGAACTGATGTAAGTGTTATCTTGCATCCTTTATCTAGATAACTCTTTAGAAGTATTTAAATAATATTTCTTAGGAGGTTCAATGGTTAGTGATTAGGAATTACACTCTCAAATGTTAGAGCAGCAATTGGCTTGGTATCCCACTAGTGACTGTGGTCAACATACCATATGGTCATATGGATATGACCATTGATAATCTTATCACAAATTATCAAATTCGCATCAACCTGATAGATGCCCTAACTCTGTTATACATTCAAAACTACTTCTTCATGGGGAATGATACCCTGATATGGAAGTGTAATATAGGTCTGGTAAACTCAATACCAGAAATTATTATAACTTCCATTTTAGGGCTTTCAACAGATCACCATCATGGATTATGAAATTCAAGGAATCCTTCAGACAACCTTCTAGTTTCATTTATATTTGGATGAAATGCAAGCACAACATATCCACTCATGATCAAATTCAGAAGACTAGACAACACATTGTGTTAGTATGTATTTTATGCTTCAAGGAAGAGAAATACATAAATCATTAATTCATTAATTTATATTTTTTACAAAAACTGTGGGCATACGTTGGATATTTATTTCAAATGTAGTTTGATACTAAAATTTAGGTGCAGTATTTTATGGTGCTTCTCAAAAATTCTGTCCAAAGTGAGTAGATCTGAGACTATATTCTTGAGGCTGCTACAATAGTTTTTTCAGCAAACTAGACTGAATGGAATACCAGCACATTTGATGGACAACAACCATCTATCTGTGTTGGCAGCATAGCGATTAATAGGAAGGTGAATGAAGCCTTTGCTCTACAAGAAGGCGCCATGTCTAACAGATTTGAAGATATTGACACCCTTCGGTAGTTGGGTGTCGCATGTTGGCCATGAAATCCCAAAATTCTTAATTACCTAAGATGGATCCCACAAATCCCCTTATGGATCATGGTTAAAGTTGATGGTTCAGCCTCTGTTATTCTAAGAAACTCAGGTTCTGGTGGTGTTTTCACACCTATCGTGGCTTTTTCAAGTGATGCTTCTACCATTACACTAAAATTGGTGTGCCTTATGATGAAAAATTATGTGCTATTGTGTTTAATGTCTGGTATGCTATTCAATATAAGTGAAACAACTTTTGGATTGAATATGATTATGAAATCAATATCAAGGCATTTCAAATAAGAACACAGAGTGTGCCTTGGAAAATTATGCCACATTGAAGTGACTATCTAAACAATAATGATCAACTCAACTTTTGGATCTCACATGCTTATCGAGAATCAAATCAAGTTAGAGATGCATTTTCTTAGAAAGTGATTTCAAACATGGGTATGATGAGGTCTTTTGTAACTCTTTATTTTTGTATTCATATGGTGGAGGTAGACATGTGTGGTACTCTACACACCCAACATTGTAATAACCCCTTGTAATACTTCTCTTCTCTTATTATTTTTATATAATTTTTTCTCGGTGTTCGGTGACCAAACCATTTAATATTTGGCAGATATGATTCTCATAGATAATGTGTAAAAAATTAAAGAAATTTCGTTTTTAAGATTTAAATTTATGTGTAATACCTAGTTATTAAAATTATCAATTATTGTAAAAGAATATGATTTACTTTAAAAATATAATATAAATGTTTCTTTCTTGTAAGTAAAACACTGAATGTAACATTAAATATAATTGATTCAAAGAAAAGATGGAAAATAGTTTATTTAAAAACATTTTAATTTAGTTCTAAATATGTTGGATATTAGATTTATAAGATAAATGAATAAATTAAAATGTTTCATGATCCCCTCCCACTAAAAATACAATAATGAGGGGAGAGAGATAATGACCCCCGATTCCCACCCCCAGTAGGCCCCGGGTTGGAAACTACCATCAAGGGTGTACAAATCTCACAATATGGAAGGCATTACACTTTTTAAAGATACAAGACCAAAATATTGGATATATCAACCATAATCGACTCCGTGAAATATATATGAGAAAAACTAAAAACAATCCCAAAATGAATGCTTAAATTAATTAGATATAAATTAAATTCTCCAAAGTAAATTCCCAAAAACCAAACTGGTCAAGCAACACAAAAAATATCCCAACATCTAAGATAGTAATGCACATCATGGTCCATGTAATCATCTTGGAAGCCATATAAAAGTATTTATATACATAGGTTGAGCATGAAGGATTACTTAGTAGGAAAACCAATGTCTCTCATGGGAAGGTGGAAAGAAAATACTAATGAACCCATGAGAAAAAATCAAAACCAAACAACACCAAATAGGTAGACTAACCATAACCTCATCCTCACCAAGGAATGATCACCAAATACTTCATCCTTGTCATATTTTTTAATATAATTTAAAGCAATGATAAGGTACCCAAACCAATTTCCCACATATTATCTGATCTCACACCCCAAAATAAAATGTCTCCAAACTCCCACCACTTCTGAATCACACAACATCACATCACATACCACTCCCACACACCTAGTTAATTAAAACACATCACACACTTGGTTCATCCTAACACATCACATCCCTCCTGTACACATGTAGGCCATCACAACACATCGCATAACACAAACACACACCTGGGTCATCACAACACATCTCATCCAAAAGACACTCAGGGTAGTACAAGACATCTCATCCAGAAAACAAATAGGACAGAACACTACCACTCATCTAGATGAATACTGGGACCACAATTCACACCACACTAGAAAAAACCTGGCCCATTTTTTTGGAAGACGAATCTGAGAAGAGTGGGCGGCTATCCATACATCCTCCCACCGGGATGTCGCGAAAGGCACCCCCACGTGACTATACGGGTGTTGGTACACACTTCTTGACATGGGTGAGGTGTATATATAAATAATGGGAATATATAGATTATACATATATATAGGGAAATATCCCACAATCAAAGCCTATGGGTTTACAAACAAAACACAAACCTACTCACATGATCACCCATGTCCACTTCCAAGTATAAATGCAAACCCAAAACATGAAGAAAAAATCCACAATTTTTTTAGTAATTAGTTGATATTAAACCATTATATAGATTCTCTATTTCAAACCCTTTAATCTAAAACATGTAGATTGGTTTTCTACCTATATACCATCATAAATTCGTCCATTAAACAAGGTTTTTAAATAATTATCATGTAGTAAGTACAGTTAAAGATTATTATTCCTCTCACCATCCATATCAATAGGGTACATAAAAAAATAAACAAGAAATAAGAAACACATTGAAAGAGCCTAAAACCCACATCCACCACCAATATTCATCATAACTCCACTTCTCAACCATGTCATTCGCATTTCACCTAGTCACATTATATCTCGTATCACACACCACCACAAAACATACATTCATTTTTATCATGGGACATATTATTCAATTTCACATTTTAATAAAGGGTGTTATCAAAAATTTCTTATGATCATAGCGAATTTATTTTATTAGCTGAATGTATATGGTTAAACAATTACAAAAATAAGTGATGTCAATAACCACATAGAAAGAATCAGTTCCACAAAACAGCAACTAGTACAAAATAAAGTACCACATCAATCAATATTTTTTGTGGGTAATTTTCCCACAGAATTTATGTTAGGGAATAAAAATATAAATAAAACAGTAATACCAAACCTCACATTCCCCTTCCCCCTTTTGTATTAATTTTTGGCAAATTATATTATCTTTCTTAATCATGAATCCAATATCTTCACAAGGATAAATATTTAAATACCTATATCACATGATATACATTTGAGAAAGATGAAGGAAATGATTCCTAGAAGAATGATGATCAAAATCATCTTGCTGCACCAAAAATAGTGTTCCACATGTACAAGGAAACTCTCAAGGGAAACATGAACAAACTATAGCAATGATGTTACACAAATCTTATGGAAAGAAGGATTAGGGATGTCCGGTCTCAAGATAAATCCAAAATGAAATGTAGGATGAAGGATATTTTATTTAGAATTTTTATATAATCAACATTTGGGATTAGATACATTTTTTGATTTCCCTTAAAGGAGTATCTCAAAAAAACCACGTGGTTTGATGATTTTAAACCCTCTGGATATTTGAGAAATTGATGATATGATTGATATACATTTAATCAGTCTCAAAACCTCAAAAATATTATACTAATCCCATTTCTCTTCCAAAAAGTGAAAAAATTTGAAAACTAGAAAAATTGGAAAATTCTATAAATTTGGAAAAATGTTCAAATGATTCATCACTGGATGAGTCACCGCCATAAAGTCTCCACCTGATGATTCACTGCTAGAAGAGTCAGCACCAACGAGCCACCGTCAGAAGAGTCACCCTGAGTGAGTCACTACCAGAAGAGTCATCACAACTTATTCGCTATCAGAGAGTCACCACAAGATGATTCACCACCCAGATAAGCTACAACGAAATGAGTCACCATCAAGATGATCTACAATTAAGATGATTCATCACCATGATGAGTCACCACTACAATGAGTCACCTCCAAGATGACGTTCTGCAAGGATGAGTCTCCCCAAGGATAATTCACCACCAGAATGAGTCACATACAGGTTGATCTACCACCAAGACGAGTAACTACTAGGATGATTCACTATAGGAAAGTTGGATATTTTTAAAAGTATTTGAATGATTCATTGTTGGAGTAACTGAAATGTCCCAAAAACACCTAAGACTATCCCCAAACACTTCAAACACCAATTGTTTTTTCAAACTAACAGGTCAAAAGGTCCAGTGTCGTACATTATATACCTCTCAAACTATTCTTTCCCCTAGGAATTCAAAGCCAACCCAAAAGAAAGTAGATTTATTATCTGAACATCCATCCCTTGAAAAACCACTCCGTGATCTTTTTACACCTAAAATACTACCACAAACAGAAACAACTATCCCAAAATTAAATAATAGATAAATAATCATAACATCCCAAATAAAGGAATCATGGAATTCCATCCTCTATGACAATTTACTATCCACTATGGGAAACACTAACTAGCCCACATAGGTTTAATCAAGTCATAATATAATGTGTATTGATTAAGAATCTAGAATTTCCCTTTTCCCAGGTATTAACATTAATACAAATCACATAGATCACATTACATATAACATAAAGGGGAAAACCAATATATTGTAATAAGCATAGAGGTTCAGACAACACATCACAAAGAAATATAATGAAGGAAAAACAAAGAACAACTTTAGGTTTTGGGCTCTCTTATGTGTCTAATGATCCCAATTAAACTTCTCTAAGACACAATTCCTTTATAGCACCCAATCTAAGAGAATTGATTATTTTCATAGAACCTTCTCTCAATGTTCATGGACGTATAGTAGATCCATATTCACCATATATTTTCATACATTAAAACTACATTATATTTGAGAATATTTAAGTAATTACAAAAACAAACACCCAAACACCATATTAGTCTACTGCCTTTAGAAACATGGAAGCATAAAAACTGGTATATAAATGAGCTATGTCATCTCCCACTAGGTTATTCTTGAATAAAACCCTTATTATATTTATTAAAGATAATGCATATCTTTTTAACATGTGTGAAGGAAACATAAAAAGGGGTGTTATCAGATGCTCGGTAAGGGTAAATAAGAGAGATTTGTAAGCATAATCATGAAAATAATGGTATGAGAACATGATCATTAAAATTGAAGGTGATACCGACATATCAACGATCATATACATGAATCAGGATATAAATCATGGATGTTTATAAGACATGAATTATAAGGAAATAAATAACATAAAATATGAAATCATAACATAGGAATAAAACATGGAATTTTCGAAGACACATAATCATAAAGAATGATTTCCATAGTAGCCCTGGAATTACTGCAAAGGCCAAATTAGTCGACCAATTTCATTACATAATTGGGTTCACACCTTGTTCCAACCCTATCTTACTGAATCAATTTCACCCCTCATTCCAGGCCTTCAATACTTAATTGATTTTATTTCTCATTCCATCAATGTCTATCTTATGAGACCTAAATCATTAAAAAATACATTGGTGGGAGATATAGGCCCCACCCCTATCATAATGAAATCATAAATACATGTGAGAAAATATCATCAATATTTATATCATAACCCATTAGATGAAATGGTTGTTATAAATATGTAATCATATCAAAATATTTTGAAAATATAGGTTTTATAATCACTCCATCATTAAAATGACTTGTGAAAAAGTGGGTTTCAAGATCATATAATCCATCAAAGGGAAACAGGTTTCAAAAACATAATTTAATAAAAACATTATCCATTCAGAGTAATGATATGAATAAGAAAATTAAATAATTTCCCCAGAAAGGAATAATTAATACTAATAGTTGTTATCTTAGATGGGAAATAATTTTGAAATATATTTTTCAAACATTTCTTGTGGAAAATATTTTTCTGTATTAAAAAATATTTCTTAAAATATAAAACAATTTGAGATACTTATTATCTAAAAATATATTTTAATGCACATAATGGAATAATTATAAACAATAAATCATTTTTGAAATCATTTTTCCTTGAAAATTGGCTTCCAAGATCTTTTTATATATTTTTAAAACATGGTTTTGGAATATAATTTATTTTCACCCAGAGAGAGAGACTATCAGATTTTTCATAAAAACATTACCTTAAGTACCAAAGAGAATAAAAATGGTACTAATGAATAAAAATATCATGAAAAAAAATAATAAAGAAACTGATGAATATTATTAAGATATGTATTATATAATTTCATCAATGAAGTATAATCATTATCAATCTTGAAAAGCGATGAAATTATTCTAATGAAATATTAACAAGTTGTTACTTAGGATCAAACAATTCATGTAAGAATAGAAAAATTAATAAAGCTTAAAATATAATGATACTAACTATATTCATGTAATAACATAAAAAATCTAAGTATATACACATCGAAAAATAATATAGGTGTATAATAAAGGGGGAGTCTCAATGAAGGAAAATTAAGATAAAAGTATTTTATAGATTTGGTAACTTTTGAAACCTAAAAACTATTAAGAAAAATCAAAATATAGATATGTGAATACCCAATAATATATTTATAAGATACTTATAATATTTAACGTGCTGTTTATACAAGACAAAAAATTAAATAGTTGCAAACATAACATGCATCTCATGGAAATAAAAAGTAATATTATATCCCCTTACCTTTTGTACTAACTATCATTGTACTCTTTAAAACCACAAGTATAAAAAATATAAATTTATTATAAATCTTTTACAAAAACAAATTCATATCTTTAATACCATATATGGTTTGATCGTGACCTTATATTACCCTCTCGCCAACAATCTAATGATAAGGTTTCACTTCCGGTAATATTCATTTTGTTCTTCTCATGAGTATTAATTTGTAATACATTTGGTACTTATACATATATAATGACTAGAAAATATAAACCATGATATAAATATAAATTATATATATTATATGTTTATTATCATAATTTATATAATATAGACGTATTAAATGGAATATACTGTTCATGGAAATGTTAAGTCGTACGTACACATGAACATTGTTTTTACTTTTATGGTCGTATTGAATAAATGTAAGTAAAATACATACAGATATATTATTAAATTAGCTTTATGATATCATATATATTCACTAATAATGTCCTTAATACATTTCATGTTGTTTATGAACGAATCATATCTTTTTATGTGGATAGTAGTCCATAATTCCACAAATGAAATTATACTATTAACACAAAATGGAAAGTAAAAAATATATATAATAAAAAAAGGAATAGTGAAGCATAAATAAATAATTAATATAATATATTACATATGTAGAAAATTTTTATATCATAATTTCCACTATGGTAGGTGTTAAATGAAAGATGAACAATCATTTTTTAATGAGGTGGCAATTCTCCATACAAAAAAACAGCATGTTCGTTGACCATTAGACGGAGGTGTGTATTATTTTAGGTTTAATAATAAGAATAAAAGTATCATATTATATTTTTGAAACTTTTTTGGTTATATAATATTGGTATAAATTTTTTGGAGGGGTTTTAGAAGTTAAATAAAAGAAAGGATCTTTAGAGAAGATGTTACCTCTTAATGAGGTAGCTCCTTTTGGTTTGTTCCAAAAGGGTTCCTTGTATAGATTTATGCGCAAGGGGAAGCTTATAAGAATAAGTGAGGTATTTTTAGAATGCTATTAGAAATATATTGGCTGATCATAAGTTTTCTGAGATGTGTGAAGAAGTGGGAGACATGGTGGCCTTTTATAGGGAAGGTAAAGTCCACACTTGGCATTTTTGAAATGATGTTAGGTGTACCCACATTCTTTCCTATACAAAGTCATAAAAAAATAAAAAAAATTAATAATGGAAGTTTAATATCTTAATAATGGTATCAAATATGTTTTTTACAAGTTTACAGGTGTTTATGAGTCTTTAATTTATGGGTTAGCCTGTAGTTAAGCTTAATTTTACCTTAATAGATGTAATTATGTTTAATTACATTCACTAATAATTTTAGAAAATACTAATTTGAAATTATTAAAAATTAAAAATTATTCTTATTCTTAATATTTAATATATTTATTAAATTTAAAATCAGAGGAGTTCCCTAAATTTATTTATAATTAATCCTGCAGTCGGGTCAATAATGCGGGTTTCTTAGGTCAAAACATTCTAAAAGATTACTAAGTTTTTATAACTAAGTTCAAAGTGAAATTGATCTCAATGAACAAAATTGTATAAATTTATTAAAATATTATCTTATTAAAATTTTAATCATATTTAATATATAATTTAACTTTATATATAAATTAGATAAAAATGCAATTTTGAATTCCAATTTGATATTTTTTACTATTCATTGAAAAATGTTGTTTCTCGAAAAAATGCTAAAAAATTAACCATTAGTTAATTTGAAATTATAAATTAAAAAATGTAATTTTTTTATAAAATTTAATTCATAAATTTTTATAAAATTAATGTATTTTTTTCTCACAAAAGGACATGAAAAGTAGTTTGTCTTAGAAAATAGTATTTTTAAACATATAAGGGTCTTACAAAAATTATAATTTTTTTATGAATGTGTTTTATTTATAAAAAAAATTAAACAATATTTGAAAAGTTGTAATTAGTATTCATATAACTATGTTTAATGTATAGGTTATAATTATCTCTTTTAAATAATTATAATAATAAAATAATGTTTTGTAGAAACATTAGGGTTTCCTGTAATGTATGCCATGTTGATGTTTTGTGAAACATATGCCATGTCCATGTTATTTGTAACATATTACTATTTTGTGCCATGTGAAAGGAGTTTTTGAATTAGTTCATTGTAAGACATAAATTAAAATTAAATTTATTCGAAAAAGGTCCAAAAAACACGTAGTGTTACATTCTTGCCAACTTAAAAAGAATTTCTCCCTCAAAATTCATCACTCAAGTAAATAAATGGGGATAATTCTTCTTTATCATATCCTAAAGTTCCCATGTAGCTTTATCTAACTGGTTTTTTCTCTAAAAAACGTTTACCAAGGTAGTGGTCTTGTTTCATAGAAAATTATCTGATTGGACCAGAATTTTAACTTGTTGTTCTCTAGTGGTATGACTTATGAGTTAAGTACATCTAAAGGGTTTGGTATGTACTCCCTTATGAGAGATACATAGAACAAAGCATGTAATTGAGTGAGATTTGGAGGAAGATCCATGTGATATTATACTATCTCAATATGATCAAGAATCTTATAGGGACCAATATACCTAGGGCTTAGTTTCCCATTCTTCTTGAATCACACAACCTTATTTTAGGCTGAGATTCATAGAAACAACTATTCAAAAAAATCAAATTCATGAACATGCCAATGGTTATCAGACTATCTTTTCTTCCTGTATTGATCTTTCATGATATGCTGCTAAATTTTTATAACTTTCTCGACCATTTCTTTAGAAGTGTTGAAACTCAATTCCGTATCATGTTCTTGCTAGATACTTTTATAGATCATTATGCTAAACTGCATTTCTTGATCTAATATAATGTAATGAGGTACTCTATGCAACCTTACCACTTACTTAATGTATATCCTAGAATGATAATCTAGATAGAATCATTATTTGATAGTGATTAAATGTACTGACTTGGTAAGGAGATCGACTACCACCCAAATAGCATTACAACCATTAGAGGTCTTGGGTAATCTAATGGAAAAAATCGATAGTTATGTTATCCCATTTCCATTCTGTTTTGGGTAATGGATGCAAAATCACCTTTTACCTTTTTCTTTCACCCTTAACTTGTTGGAAAACCATGCACCAAGATACAAAATCTTCGATTTTTATCTTCATTTCATCCCACAGGAAGTATTAATTCGTTTCCCTATTCATCCTCATAATTCTAAGATGAATAGAGAATGAAGAACTATGAGATTCCTCAAAACAATTCCTTTTAGAAATATGATATGGAAGGAACACATACACAATTATTTAACATCGTCATTCCTTCCTTATCAAGGTTAATCTCAAGAACATTTACATCTTTATTTTATAGCTCTTAATCTTCCTTCTACACCTCCTTAATTTTCATTTGGATAGATGGTTAAACAATCATTTGAGAAAGATATGATTTCCCCCCTTCATTCTTGATTTCTAAATCTATCCATTACTAATCCTATAATATCGAATCTTTTGTGATCCCCATCATTGATAAGATATCATGATCTTTCTGACTCAAATCATTTGTCACTTTGTTAGGTTTCCCATGTTTTTAATGTATTGAGTAGTCATAATCCTTTATTAACTATATCCATATTATCTAGATCATTTTAGACTCCTTCATATGTGAATATATATTTCATTATTTTATTATGGGTATATATATCTCACTTTTCTTCATAATGATAATGCTTCCATATCTTTATTGAAAACATTACTGCAACTGACTTCAAATCAAGAGTTCGGTAATTTTTTTATTGAATCTTCAACTATCGCGAGGAATATTCTATAAACATGTTTTTTATCATAAGGGCACATACCAAACCTTTCATGGATGCATCGCTATAGATTAAAAACCCTTCCCCAATACAAGGTAATGTAAGAATAGGTGAAATGACTAACCATTTCTTTAGTTCCTTGAAATTTTCCTCACATTAATCTATCCAAAGGAACAGGACACCCTTATAAGTTGACTTGGTCAAATTATTATATAGTCATGAAATATTTTCCACAAACGATCAATAATATCTATGCTAACAAAGAATTCTAAGGATCTCTATCAATGTGGTTAGTATAAGAAATCATGAAATAGCGTCTATCATTGACGTATCTACTAGTATACCAACTATCAAGAATGTGTGGCTAAAAAATGAATCCTTATTCAGAAAAAATTCACACTTTATAAATTTTTCATAGATCATATATTTCTTTAGGATATTTATTCCAATTCCCAACTGATCACCATGCAATTACTTTAGCTTTGAATATCTAATAATATCATCTATAATGTCTCTGACAAACTGATTGAGGAAATCTTTAAATAATCTATTCATTAAATCAATGAAAATATTAGGGTCATTAGCAAGAAAAAATCACTATATATTCATAATTTCCAGACCCTGTATGGAATTTCATATTGGTTATGTCACCTTTCTAGGCCCTTAATTGATGATATCTAGAAATATGGTCAATATTTGAAAAGTATTGAGTTCCTCATAGTTGATTAATAAATTCATCAAGATAGGGATGATGATACTAGTTCTTGATTGTGATCTTGTTCAACTCCGAAGAATCAATGCAGAATCCCACTGATCCTTATTTCTTCTTCACACAAAGAATGGGTGTACCCCTAAGGTGACACACATTTCTAAATGAATCGCTTTTCAAGGTTTTCTTGGAGTTTCTTCTCGAATTACTACAAATAAATTGGATCCATTATATAAGGAGTCTTTGAAATTAGTTTGGAACCAGGTATGAGTTTTGTTGAGAACTCAACTTCTCATTTTAGTGGAAGGCTAGGAAACACTTTTGGAAAGACATCAACAAATTCCTTAATAATAGTCATAGCATCAATATCTTTTTTTCTCCCCAAAAATTTGAAAAAAACAACAATTTTAATGGAAATTAATACCCATACAATGTATTTAATTTCCATTGGAAGTTTATCCTTATCATCGCATTGATGGATGATCATAAGAGGGTTTTGAATTTCAGAAATATCTTCAAATCCATCATATTTTCCGTGGGATTTATGTAGAGAAATCTAATCCATGCTTAAGATAACATAAAATAAAACCAATGGAATAATGATAAGATTTGTAGGATGTACATTCCTAGAAACTTTGACCATAGATTAATCATAGACCCGGGATGCAATCATCGTACCATTATAGATTTACACTATAAAACCCGCCTCATTTTGTTTTGGTGAAATATTAGCACCCTTATAAAATTCTTCATATATTAAATAGTGGATAGATATAGAATTAACATTGACCTTAGAAATTCTATAGTGGATTGTAAGTGTACCATTCATCACAGCGTTATCAAACCCTTCATTTGAAATAGAAATTGCATGTCATTTCCCCTTCTCCACCCATCTTAATAGGTTCCATACATTGATCATCATAACCAGCCCTTGGTTTTGGGAAGTGGTTACCATAATTCCCATTATTCTTGCACTTGTAGCTCTGAATCATGGGAGGTTCATTCTGTGTGGCTTTTTCTTAATTGGATTATTGAGCTAACTTCATCCCATCTGTTTGATAATCAATTGATGGGTGGCATTCCCTTCTATACCAAAAACACTTAATATACCCCATAATGTAATTTCATCCACAATTCATCCCATATATAGAGAATAAAGGGAAAGTCATATACCTTTATTCAAGGCTTTTAGAGTTTCTTCTTAATGACATATTCATTTTCTTGTAAACCCCATGAGGTAGATAAATGAATCTAACCTCCATTTAAACCTTCATTTAACAACGCACAATATCTTAATATCTACTAATGTATCTTATGGTCAACAAACTTTTAAGACTTTTCCTTATGACATTGAATAATCTATTAACTTTAATTTTGGGATGGATGATAATTCCTGAAGCGTACCTCGTATGTATTATAAAATTAACCTTGTAGGTACCAAAAAATTCATCATACTTTTTCATGAACTTAAGGAACTCCTTCTCCAACTTAGTATAAATAATTCTAGGATTTTACATACTGAAAAATAAGTTTTTGACCTCATCCCAAACTATTGTATCCATCTCATTTTTCTACCTCATACTCTTGATTAGAGTCCACCACTGATCTACATCACATTTTGACTATAAAACAACTCGAATGACATCTTCATGCTACAAATACTAAATAATAAAGAATATATTTTTAGTTGTACTGATCCATTGTAGAGAAACTATTGAATTATAGATGCCGAAATACGCTCAAGAACTGAAGTGGGTTGGAACGCGACAAAGCGAATCCATATTTGGAACTGGTGATCTATTTTGGGGATCCCGGAGGGGCGGCACGATGAAAATAATGGGTTGCATGAAAAAAAATGCCCATCGCAAAAAACTCTGGGATTCATGATATTTTTTCACACAGCGTGGAAATCTATCCCACCACCGCTCCATGTGGTTAACCTTCGTGTTGCTGACATCGGGCAGGCAATATTTCACGCTGTCGACATCGAGCGCACAATATTTCGCGCTGAAAAGTTTTTTTCACACGGACCTGCGATCCCGAGTGCCTATAAATACAAGTTCACCCACCTTCTTCCCAGGAGGACCCTGGGGGTCAACCACTTCTCTAATGCGTGTAAGTCTGAATATTTTGCGCTTGTGCATTTAACCACCCATCAGGCATGCAAAACAGCCATTTTCACGTAAAAGGACTAACAATCTAAATTTTGAATGCAAAGGATTATTTATGCACGCAACAGTGCCATGATGCCCAAATTTTTCATGCAACGGTGTTTCACCCATATTGCACGCAATTCCTTCGCTATTGCGTGCCCAGTGCCACTACTGCATGATCGTGTCTGGTATTGCACACCCAGCTCTGGTATTGCACACCTAGAGCCCGTATTGCGCACTTGTCTCCCATTTTGTGTGCCTAACTCCCCTATTAAGTGTTGACCCAATGTTTTCCGCTCAATATCATCAATTTCTTGCACAACTACCCTATTTTCATGCAACAGTATCCAGGCCGGCACCCGCTGGTTCATAGCTCGGGGGCTGCGCCCCTGCACCCCCATTCTCCAAGACTCTGCCTTCACTACAGTCACTAAACCCCATGAAAAAAGGAGAGTTGCACTGCAAACTTTTCAGGCCAGAATGTCGGGATTTTCCATTACGCCCTTATACACACCAACCTTCCACCAATGGAATACCATGATTTGAGATACTCCTCTACACACCATTAAACACCTTGAGTTGACGTATTCCTATTTGTTCATTTCTTATGTCGTGAGTTGAGATTCTCATCATCAATTCACTGAGTAACTTCAGTCAGAATGTTCCTCAAGGAACTCATCCAAACCCCATCGCTTGGCTCATATGCCAGGTCGAACTAGTACGGCCCCCCTTGTGTAAGTCCCGACACCATCCATTGCTAGGTTCCTTATACCTAAAATTCTTCTCTACATGACTATAAACTCTATCATGCCCTATCATTCAATAATAGGATGCCTCTTATTCCAAATAAGATATTACTTATGCGCTAAGCTTAAGGTTCATTGTTCCATGATCACAGTGGCATACCTTCAAG
Organism: Viscum album; assembly: GCA_963277665.1. Lineage (NCBI taxonomy): Eukaryota > Viridiplantae > Streptophyta > Magnoliopsida > Santalales > Viscaceae > Viscum > Viscum album. The sequence goes on from OY728150.1 coordinate 1,016,118,862, forward strand.
AGCATTGGAATCTATTCAGACATTCCATCACTCCACCTCAGGATTTGTGTGTTCTTCATTTGGATCTTCATCCTCTTTGATGTCTAAATAGACCCCCTAACAGCCTGGTCCCATGCCGCATCGGCTTACCTACCGTCTTGGGCCAACGCCCCGTAAGTCTTTGGACAACACTTTGAGTCAGGTCCTGTGTTTCAAACATGGTCAGCAGTCGACCCTTATTTGTTTTTCCTTATATCAGGCGAATGTGATATGGATGTTTTGTTTCAAACACGGTCAATAATTATCCTCTATCGCCATGCCACCCTCACCGCGTTCCAAATTTCAGGCATGTAATTCACACATTCCATCTCCCTTTGTTTGAAACGATTCCATCACTCCTTGGTTTTATCCTACCTGTGCCCTTGTGCATAGGTGTTTTCCCCAATTATATACCTCAACCAACTACTAAGTTGGTATTCCCTCATGGACAAGCATGAGGAAGACATTATGGGTGGCTTCCATGGGTAAGCCATATCCTCTATTTCCACTCTTTAGTGGCACCCAGGCACGCTAACGACTATTACTTCTTCGTGTATCCACCCTAACATGAACCCCTCGATGGTTCTCCCTAACACACCCCCTTTCCATGGTATTGTTGATTCATTCCCTCCTATAAAAAGAAGAGGTTACCAGTTTTTTAATTTCTAGTGTTGTGGAGCAAACCCACCTTATCTGAGCTATAGGACATTAAACTGCCAAGCCCCATCAACCCTAGAACATGACGTTAAACTATGAACCAGACTCGTGCCTCACATGCAGGGTCCCCCCACCTTGGACATTCTCTATGCCCACTCGTCTCCACGGGGATAGGATCACCCTTCACAGGGGATGATATCCTCCTTATTGGAGTAGCATTTCTCTGTGGGGAAAGGGCATCCACCTTGGTGTAAGCCCATTTTTTTCCTTTCAGGGGGCAGAATCCCTGCTCATCCTTTCATCTTCAGTCCTCTAGGCCAACGAAGGGTGTGATATGGAGTGCAGATCCCCCTTTCATTGGTCCCAAATCCCTCTCCCACAGCGCTATTTCTCCCTCGGGCCTCCATCTTGGAGTAAGCCCCGACCTCTTGAGCTGCTAACCCCGAGTAGGCCCATGTTTCCACTTTGGGAAACCATAGATTGTAAGCCCAACCCCACTTCCCATGGACGCACCTTTTGTGATGAGATCACCATGTATCTGCTATCTCTTGCTTCTCACACTGAGCATGACTCACATGAGCTTAGAGAAAGAACTGACCCTGACCAACACCATGGGCCACCTCAGAGTATAAGCCCCAACCCATCCCGAACTACGAGGACATTGATCCATGTCAAGGCATGGTACGTAGGAATCCTCTATGAGGTTCAAGCCCCAACACCTTGGGCCGCCTCAGAGTTTAAGTCTCAACCCATCCTGAACTACGGGGACATTGATCCATGTCAAGGCATGGTACGTATGAAGCCTCAACGAGGTTCAAGCACGAACACCTTGGGCCGCCTCAGATTGTAAGCCCCAACACAACCCGAACTACATGGACTTTGATCCATGTCAAGGAATGGTACGTAGAAAGCCTCCATGAGGTTCAAGCCCCAAACACCTTGGGCCACCTCAGAGTGTAAGCCAAAATCCATCCCGAACTACGGGGACTTTGATTCATGCCAAGGCATGGTACGTAGGAAGCCTCCACAAGGTTCAAGCCCCAAACACCTTGGGCCTTTTCAGAGTGTAAGCCCCAATCCATTCCGAACTATGGTGACTTTGATCCATGTTAAGGCGTGGTACCTAGGAAGCCTCCACGAGGTTCAAGCCCCAAACACCTTGGGCCGCCTCAGACTGTAAGACCCAAACCAACCCAAACTACTGGGAATTTGACAATGTCAAGGCATGGTATGTAGGAAGCCTCCACAAGGTTCAACACCCAAACACCTTGGGCCACCTCAGAGTGTAAGCCCCAATCCATCCCGAACTACGGGGACTTTGATCCATCTCAAGGCATGGTGCATATGAAGCTTCCATATAGTTCAAGCCCACCACCTGGTCATTCCGACGCCCTTCATATCAGTTCACCCCCGTCCAACATGACATTAAACTATATTCTCCATCTAAATTATGTGGAATTTGATTCCCCACCACGGGGATATGTAGGAAGCCTCCATGAGGTTCAATACCATCACTCATGTCCCATCCAGACCTTTCCCTCAAGCCTATGTGTCTCGGGAAGCTCATGCTCTAACCCGGAGGTTCCACTTCCTCTCGGTCTCATCCATGAATCCATTCTCACTGGTCGCCTTCTCAGGTGTCCCATTGTTTCACCAAACTACACGGACATTGATTCCCCACCACAGGGATACATAGGAATCTATTTGAGGCTCAAGTCCAAATACATCATTCATCCTAATTCCTACCTGGTTTTCCACATCTAAGTGAGATCATGACACCCCATTATCCATTCCATTTGACAGCATTCGGGAATCCACCCTCGTGTTGGGCCCAGTATCGGTGTGCCCTCCAGGGGGTTCCTCCATCTAATCCATTCTAATCAGTATTGTGATCAGTCTGATCTACCTCCACTAGATGTTAAACTCGCGGGATACTGTAGAGACCCGAAGCCTGACATACATGGACATTACATTACTTTTGCGGAATACTTAGTACATAACAAAAACACACACTAAAGGATCGTAATAGTTTAGTGTCTTTGGAAACTCGGAATGTAATCTTCTAATCGTGGTGAAAGTTCTTCAATATCTCCCATAAAGATCTTCCCTTTTTTTTACCTAAAACCTTTCTTTATATCCTGGGGAAAAGAAAACATAAAAGGGTGAGCTCAAATGCTCAGCAAGGGCAATAAAGGAAATAAAAATCATATCATATCTTTTTTAAAATCATAACCTGCAAAAGAGATCATAAAATCTTAATAAATCATAGAAGTGGAAATGAGATCCCCATAATCATAACATGAAACTTGAAACTTTGTGGCATGCACACATAATCATGGAAAATCATTTCTTGTTAGTCATGACTTATTGCCAAGACTATCTTAGTGGACAAAGTCCCTTTCTGAACCGAGTTCACTCCTCGTTTCAGTCATGTATCACTGAACCGAAATAACCTTCCGTTCCAGCCATGTCTATCTCATGAGATATAAAATCTTTACCCAATGCATTGGAGGGAGATATAGGTCCCACCCATCTTATAATGAATCCTTTCTTATGTGTGCCACATAATCATAAAACATACATCATTGCATAACACATGTAACAAAAATGGGATTCTTGAAACATCATGACATCATAAATCAATTCATATAAGATAAAGGAATTCATAAACATAATTCCATCACAACATAGTCAAAACAATGTAAAAATATGGATAGAAACAGAACCCTTTATTATCTTAGATGGAAAAATAATTTTGATAAAACACTTGAATTGAATTCTTGAGGAAAATATCCTTTCTTCTTCAAAATCAATTTCTTTTCACAAAACATCATGCAATTTTAAAAGAAAGAGATTTTATTGAAAATAGTCATGAAATCTTTTATAGGAAGCTTCATGAAAATAAGGCTTTATAAAACAGTAGAAATCCGTTCGTGCCGTATAAGTTAAAAAAAACATTCTTCGTACTTTTGTCGGAAAAGTCAAAAAGTACCTCATACGGAAAAACGACAAAAGATTCCTTTCATATTCTTTACTAAAAACTCACCTAAGGGTAAAATTGGATTTAAACCATTGCAAGTGGATGGAAACAATATTACATATTGAGGGAACATGGATGTGGATGATAAAATACACCCCAGTAAATACTTACGAATAAACAATCTCGGATAAAAAATGAGATTGTGATATTTCCCTTACCTTAGGTCCGATTTGCTTTGTTCGTGTCCGAAGCTCCTGTATAATGATTTAAATCATGTTATTGACTTATTACAGAATCATATTCATTGTTATGATATCATATATGGTTCACTTATGACATTATATTACCCGTTCTTTTGTAAATTCCATGTTAAAGAAGCGTTTTGGGTAAAATCGTTTCATTTATCGTAGGTGTTTTGACTTGTTGTTCTTGACATCATTATTACTTATATCATGATTTACTCACTTCCAGAATATAAAATATGATTTATATATCATATATATTCAGTATATATATATATATATAATAGATAGATAAATAAAATGAAAAACACCGTTCATGGAGACGGTAGTCCGTACGTACGCATGAATGCTGTTTTTCTTTCCTTATTGTCTTGAAATGGAAGTAAGTAGATGACATACATATGTATATATATATATAAATCCAGTAGCTTTATAATGTCATATATTTCATTATTATTTCTTATATATACATTATAATCATTCTTAAATGGTTAACATGGAGAATGAATCTCATCGCGTCGTGGAGACGGTAGTCCGTACGTACGCACGAGCGATGATATCATTTCTATAAATATTGAATTGAATTGGAGTGGATTATACAATAGATCAGAATCAATATGATGTTTTAATAACTATGTATAGTTATTCTTTACACCATTATACCCATCCATGTAAGGTGGTGGTGGAAAATAGATTACACCACGGCGTGGAGACGGTATTCCGTACGTCCGCACGCGCGGTGATTTCTTTTTCCGTAGGATGGATAGATGGTGAAATAGGGTTGTTTCATACTTATAATAACATATCAGTATATGAGTGATACTGATGTTATTACTTCATAATGAAACAACCTAAGAAGAAGAAGTGGAAGAAGAAATAAAGATGAAAGAATTGGTAACGGTAATTACCTCTTCTTTGAAGTGCCTCTTTGAGACCTCCTCTTAGGGCACTAGAATGGGTCTTTGAGGAAGACCAGAACCTCTAGGATGTTGCTAGGGAAGTGGAGAAGAGATTTTGGCAGGGGTTGGCCGAGCTTGAGTGCTCAATTTGGTGTGAGGAGGAGGGGGAGGAGGTGTCCTTTTATAGGGGAGGAGAGGGGCACCTTAGGAATATCTCAAAATATTATTTTATATTAAAGTCAAAATCGGTTTATAATGGTTCCAAAGGGTCTTATTTCGAAGATAAAGTGGGGAAGGGTCGAAATCCTACCAACCAATAGGATTTAGACAAGTTTAGGGTATTATTTTAACCTTATCAATTAGATTTAACTCTAAGTTAAATAATTTAACTTTTACCATGTCTTTTTGTTTTCTTTCACTATATGGTTAATACACTTACTATAACATGCCAAAAGAACCCCAAATTGTTTATTATTAAAATATATATCGTTATCTAAGTCATTTGGCCGAACCTTAGATTTTTAGGAATACAATAACAATTAATAATATAATATTTGATTTAAAAACTATTTTGTGTCAATTTTGACACTATTTGATATATGATTTTTGTGAAAGTCATAACAGAATTATATGTTCGAACCAAGTTGATTAAATCAACACTAATATATCATAGTAACCTAGAAAATTAGTGGAATTCATAAAAAGTCTCAAAGTACATTTATTTTGGTGTTTATAACATCAATTATGTCAATATTTCGTTAACAAGATAATTACTGCATCATCTTTGTGTCATAAATAAATTTAATTATTTGATGTCTAAAAATTACAAATAAAATACCATCATGTAGGAAATCTTTTTAGCTTTCTAATGAATATTTAAAATCGAATTTATCTTATGTATAACCCCATATAAAAAATGATTTACTTATTAAACTTTGATTTTAACTATTTTAACCTTTCTTTAAATAAATTAATAATAAATGTCCTAATCTAATCCAAGTGGGCCTAAATGGTCATATTTTATTCCTAAGTTTGTTTTTGGTCGAAATACACTTGTCCAATAGAATTAGGACATGTGTTAGGGTAATATTGATATCATATTTACCCTTAGTTACCCTATTTACTATTAACCGCAGTAAAAATAGTAAAAAGTTACTATTCACCAAAAAATTATTTTCATCTCATTGAACCACATTTTTGTCCTTGATATTAACCGTGTCTCTCGGATTTTTGAAATTCCATTCACAGAAGCGGTAAAATTAAGTTTTATGCAAAAATTCAGTTTTTAACCTACCACTTAGTGGTTTCACTATTCATCAAAAATTGATGTTTTTCAGAACAATGCCAAAATTTCATCCTAAGCTATATTTCATATTCCGAATTCAAAAATGAAATCTATTTTACCAAATTCATAACATAGAAGTTGCATTAATTAATTTTATAATTAAATCCCGCTGTTAAAATAAATAGCGTGTTTTTAGGAAACAATATATATCAAAAGATTGACACTTGATTATGTCTGGTTTAAATGTGAAATTACAACCAATGACCAACATTGTATTAAATTGTAAAAATATATTCTAAATATACTTTAAAACCACTCAAATTAATAATTTATCACTATTAATTATTTCGATTAAAAAATTTGTTTTTAATTATAATTTAGTAGTTTTCACTATTCATCAGAATGTGAAAGTTATCCGAAAAGTACCAAAATTTCACCTTAGGCTAAATTCGATACTCTGAATCCAAAAATGAAGTTCATTTTGAAAAATAAGATTTACAGAATTTTAAAAAGTGGTTATTACTATTCATAACGGCTAGTTTTAATAATATTTTAATAGCATATCGTTGTTTAGTGAAACTTGGTATTGCGTATTACACACGCTATCGAGGAAGGTCGCGATTGCGTGTAATGCAAGGCAAGTCAAGGATGCGTGTTGTGCAAGCTCCTTTTGGTGTAGCGTACAACACAAGACATTAATTAAATTAAAAAGAATATTTTTTATAAAATCTTGGGCTGTTACATTCTACCCCCCTTAAAATGAATTTCGCCCTCGAAATTCGTCGGGGTTATAAATGGTTTACTATTTGAAAGTTTTTTTTTAATAGAAACCCACATCGTAAAAGGGAATACCAAAACTTGGCTTTAAAAACTAAAGTATGAAATGTAACGATTACCCAAATAAACTAATCACTGGGTTTCCACATAGGTGAAAATATGGATATGGAAGAGAAATCTAACCATCATGTTCTGATGGAGAGTGGTAGAGAACATGGCTATGGAAAAGCCAGTAATCACAAATCCATAAATTTGTGACGATCTAAGGTACCATCTGATTCATTAGGTATAAGAGAACTAAGACAGCATTTTTGGTTTTCAAGATCATTTCCCTAAAGTTAAAGAATTTGAATTAGAATAAATACTTACTTTATTTTGGTACAATCTCACTGTTGTTCGTGCCTTTAACAATTTCCACTTCATCTCTTAAATAAATGAAGTTGAATTTGTTATTCGTGAAGTGTTAGCAGATCATGTGATAGAATGACGGGTCATTCCATCTGTCTCAAAAGGTTAGCAAAATTTATATACATAAGTCGATCTATAGTGGGATTAATCATATATGGTTCCTAAAATGGACTTATACTTCATATATCATACTGCTTAATATAATAAAACTAGTTTCTACTAAACAGGGACTTCCTGTAGGCCAGTGGTAGGCGATAAAGGCCAGTCGCACTTCGGTTGTGGGTTCGATTCCTACAGCCTTGTCCGAAGCGATGGGCTGTCGCCCGTCCTGCAGGTTGTCCTTTTTCTAAAACTACGTTACTATAACATCCCATCAATAATATCGAAAATCTTCTATCCTTAAACAATACTAACTTATGTCCAACATAATCCAGTCTAATCTTTAGGCTTATACATAATATTGCAGTCCACTCTCATAATATAGTGACAACGATTACCAGAGATTTAATACTGTCGTTGATCCCCACATATCATAAGATATGTCTTGTTGGTCACATTCCAAACATTCAAAGTCCTTAATCGCGTATTCTCTTGAATACCTTAGTGAAAACATGAGTGCAGTTAAAAGTTAACACTTTCCACATACCAAAATCCTCAAAATTCTATATACTCAAACCATGATATCACTTAGTCCTTATATCAATCATGAGCTCATGAATACTATTAAACATTTCATTTTCTCGTCTTCATTATGCGCATATCATCTTATTTCCAGAAAATATCTCAATCACTTTGAATACCACATCAATAAATATTGCAATACTCAATGATACAACATTATTTTGGAATCCCATTACATAAACACTTAATCATTCCACCACATCGTTTTCATATTCAACATTGCCAATAGTGATCGCATGTGATTTCCCTTTGTCCTTTGCCTTCGGTGGTTGCTCATGTTGATCATCACTAACCCTTGGATTAGGGCAATTATTAGCATAATGCCCCATTTCCTTGCACTTGAAGCATTGAAGTGTTGGCGGTGCGTTCTCTGCAGTGTTTGCTTTATTCACATCATTAGAAACCCTTTTTCCATTACTTCGACACTCAGCTGCTCGATGACCTTCTTTTCCACACTTAAAACACTTTCTAGTCCCTTTAAGACAATCTCCACCATGCTTCTTTCCACACTTTGTGCATAAGGAAACATTCATCTTCTTTTCACCATTATTCTGAGATTTCTCCTTGAACTCCATCTTTCGTTTCTTGTCAAAACCATGAGATGGATATGTAACACCAACTTCCATTTCTACCTTGATAGCACAACGCACAATTTCTTCATAACTACTGAAGTCTCTTATAGCTAATGCCCTTCGAAGACTTGGTTTTAAGCCACTGAAAAATCGATCAACTTTACTTTCATGTTGGATGATAATGCCAGATGCATACCTTGCAAGTCTTGTAAAATTCGCTTCGTATATACCAACAGATTCATCATCCTTCTGTTTCAGCTCAAGAAACTCCTTTTCCATCTTCGTTCGAAGAATACGAGGGAAGTACTTACTGAAAAACAAGTTCTTGAACTCGTCCCATTCCATGGACTCAATTTCAACTCTTGGCCTCGTATTCTTGATAAGATTCCACCATTGATCAGCTTCACCTTCCTAACGATATACTGCTAAGATGACTTTATCATGTTCAGAACATTGAAGAACTGAAAATATTTTCTCAGTAGTACTAATCCATTGTTCAGCAACTAATGGATCAGTAGACCCACTGAAAGAAGGCGGACGCTGCCTCATGAAGGATTCAATAGAATGTTGCTCCTTCCTTTGCTCGTTTGGAAGTCCTGCATGATTCATAGCTTGAGAAAGTTGTGTGAGCATGGCTACAAGATTTTGCATTCCAGCTCCCATATCGTTTGGTTGCTCAGGGGGACAATCATTGCATTGTCCATTGCATTGATCAACACGGTTCCTTCGGGTTCCAGCCATCGTCTAAAACCCCAAAAGAATAGTGTGAGAGTCAAAAATCATGCTAGGGAAAACAACATAATAAAGGGGTAGTACCCTCAATATCTAACATCTTAGGTTAAATTCTAAGATCGTTAGCGCAATTCTAGGACTATAACCTATGCGTATACTTAACCTTAGAGACATCCCTAGACATACCTTAGAAATATCTCTAGGGATCTCACTAACGTTTTCGCATCCTAGTTTCCAAAGGTTGACTAAACCTTTCCTCTGATACCAACTGTAGAGACCCGAAGCCTGACATACATGGACATTACATTACTTTTGCGGAATACTTAGTACATAACAAAAACACACACTAAAGGATCGTAATAGTTTAGTGTCTTTGGAAACTCGGAATGTAATCTTCTAATCGTGGTGAAAGTTCTTCAATATCTCCCATAAAGATCTTCCCTTTTTTTTTACCTAAAACCTTTCTTTATATCCTGGGGAAAAGAAAACATAAAAGGGTGAGCTCAAATGCTCAGCAAGGGCAATAAAGGAAATAAAAATCATATCATATCTTTTTTAAAATCATAACCTGCAAAAGAGATCATAAAATCTAAATAAATCATAGAAGTGGAAATGAGATCCCCATAATCATAACATGAAACATGAAACTTTGTGGCATGCACACATAATCATGGAAAATCATTTCTTGTTAGTCATGACTTATTGCCAAGACTATCTTAGTGGACAAAGTCCCTTTCTGAACCGAGTTCACTCCTCGTTTCAGTCATGTATCACTGAACCGAAATAACCTTCCGTTCCAGCCATGTCTATCTCATGAGATATAAAATCTTTACCCAATGCATTGGAGGGAGATATAGGTCCCACCCATCTTATAATGAATCCTTTCTTATGTGTGCCACATAATCATAAAACATACATCATTGCATAACACATGTAACAAAAATGGGATTCTTGAAACATCATGACATCATAAATCAATTCATATAAGATAAAGGAATTCATAAACATAATTCCATCACAACATAGTCAAAACAATGTAAAAATATGGATAGAAACAGAACCCTTTATTATCTTAGATGGAAAAATAATTTTGATAAAACACTTGAATTGAATTCTTGAGGAAAATATCCTTTCTTCTTCAAAATCAATTTCTTTTCACAAAACATCATGCAATTTTAAAAGAAAGAGATTTTATTGAAAATAGTCATGAAATCTTTTATAGGAAGCTTCATGAAAATAAGGCTTTATAAAACAGTAGAAATCCGTTCATGCCGTATAAGTTAAAAAAAACATTCTTCGTACTTTTGTCGGAAAAGTCAAAAAGTACCTCGTACGGAAAAACGACAAAAGATTCCTTTCATATTCTTTACTAAAAACTCACCTAAGGGTAAAATTGGATTTAAACCATTGCAAGTGGATGGAAACAATATTACATATTGAGGGAACATGGATGTGGATGATAAAATACACCCCAGTAAATACTTACGAATAAACAATCTCGGATAAAAAATGAGATTGTGATATTTCCCTTACCTTAGGTCCGATTTGCTTTGTTCGTGTCCGAAGCTCCTGTATAATGATTTAAATCATGTTATTGACTTATTACAGAATCATATTCATTGTTATGATATCATATATGGTTCACTTATGACATTATATTACCCGTTCTTTTGTAAATTCCATGTTAAAGAAGCGTTTTGGGTAAAATCGTTTCATTTATCGTAGGTGTTTTGACTTGTTGTTCTTGACATCATTATTACTTATATCATGATTTACTCACTTCCAGAATATAAAATATGATTTATATATCATATATATTCAGTATATATATATATATAATAGATAGATAAATAAAATGAAAAACACCGTTCATGGAGACGGTAGTCCGTACGTACGCATGAACGCTGTTTTTCTTTCCTTATTGTCTTGAAATGGAAGTAAGTAGATGACATACATATGTATATATATATATAAATCCAGTAGCTTTATAATGTCATATATTTCATTATTATTTCTTATATATACATTATAATCATTCTTAAATGGTTAACATGGAGAATGAATCTCATCGCGTCGTGGAGACGGTAGTCCGTACGTACGCACGAGCGATGATATCATTTCTATAAATATTGAATTGAATTGGAGTGGATTATACAATATATCAGAATCAATATGATGTTGTAATAACTATGTATAGTTATTCTTTACACCATTATACCCATCCATGTAAGGTGGTGGTGGAAAATAGATTACACCACGGCGTGGAGACGGTATTCCGTACGTACGCACGCGCGGTGATTTCTTTTTCCGTAGGATGGATAGATGGTGAAATAGGGTTGTTTCATACTTATAATAACATATCAGTATATGATTGATACTGATGTTATTACTTCATAATGAAACAACCTAAGAAGAAGAAGTGGAAGAAGAAATAAAGATGAAAGAATTGGTAACGGTAATTACCTCTTCTTTGAAGTGCCTCTTTGAGACCTCCTCTTAGGGCACTAGAATGGGTCTTTGAGGAAGACCAGAACCTCTAGGATGTTGCTAGGGAAGTGGAGAAGAGATTTTGGCAGGGGTTGGCCGAGCTTGAGTGCTCAATTTGGTGTGAGGAGGAGGGGGAGGAGGTGTCCTTTTATAGGGGAGGAGAGGGGCACCTTAGGAATATCTCAAAATATTATTTTATATTAAAGTCAAAATCGGTTTATAATGGTTCCAAAGGGTCTTATTTCGAAGATAAAGTGGGGAAGGGTCGAAATCCTATCAACCAATAGGATTTAGACAAGTTTAGGGTATTATTTTAACCTTATCAATTAGATTTAACTCTAAGTTAAATAATTTAACTTTTACCATGTCTTTTTGTTTTCTTTCACTATATGGTTAATACACTTACTATAACATGCCAAACGAACCCCAAATTGTTTATTATTAAAATATATATCCTTATCTAAGTCATTTGGCCGAACCTTAGATTTTTAGGAATACAATAACAATTAATAATATAATATTTGATTTAAAAACTATTTTGTGTCAATTTTGACACTATTTGATATATGATTTTTGTGAAAGTCATAACAGAATTATATGTTCGAACCAAGTTGATTAAATCAACACTAATATATCATAGTAACCTAGAAAATTAGTGGAATTCATAAAAAGTCTCAAAGTACATTTATTTTGGTGTTTATAACATCAATTATGTCAATATTTCGTTAACAAGATAATTACTGCATCATCTTTGTGTCATAAATAAATTTAATTATTTGATGTCTAAAAATTACAAATAAAATACCATCATGTAGGAAATCTTTTTAGCTTTCTAATGAATATTTAAAATCGAATTTATCTTATGTATAACCCCATATAAAAAATGATTTACTTATTAAACTTTGATTTTAACTATTTTAACCTTTCTTTAAATAAATTAATAATAAATGTCCTAATCTAATCCAAGTGGGCCTAAATGGTCATATTTTATTCCTAAGTTTGTTTTTGGTCGAAATACACTTGTCCAATAGAATTAGGACGTGTGTTAGGGTAATATTGATATCATATTTACCCTTAGTTACCCTATTTACTATTAACCGCAGTAAAAATAGTAAAAAGTTACTATTCACCAAAAAATTATTTTCATCTCATTGAACCACATTTTTGTCCTTGATATTAACCGTGTCTCTCGGATTTTTGAAATTCCATTCACAGAAGCGGTAAAATTAAGTTTTATGCAAAAATTCAGTTTTTAACCTACCACTTAGTGGTTTCACTATTCATCAAAAATTGATGTTTTTCAGAACAATGCCAAAATTTCATCCTAAGCTATATTTCATATTCCGAATTCAAAAATGAAATCTATTTTACCAAATTCATAACATAGAAGTTTCATTAATTAATTTTATAATTAAATCCCGCTGTTAAAATAAATAGCGTGTTTTTAGGAAACAATATATATCAAAAGATTGACACTTGATTATGTCTGGTTTAAATGTGAAATTACAACCAATGACCAACATTGTATTAAATTGTAAAAATATATTCTAAATATACTTTAAAACCACTCAAATTAATAATTTATCACTATTAATTATTTCGATTAAAAAAGTTGTTTTTAATTATAATTTAGTAGTTTTCACTATTCATCAGAATGTGAAAGTTATCCGAAAAGTACCAAAATTTCACCTTAGGCTAAATTCGATACTCTGAATCCAAAAATGAAGTTCATTTTGAAAAATAAGATTTACAGAATTTTAAAAAGTGGTTATTACTATTCATAACGGCTAGTTTTAATAATATTTTAATAGCATATCGTTGTTTAGTGAAACTTGGTATTGCGTATTACACACGCTATCGAGGAAGGTCGCGATTGCGTGTAATGCAAGGCAAGTCAAGGATGCGTGTTGTGCAAGCTCCTTTTGGTGTAGCGTACAACACAAGACATTAATTAAATTAAAAAGAATATTTTTTATAAAATCTTGGGCTGTTACATTCTACCCCCCTTAAAATGAATTTCGCCCTCGAAATTCGTCGGGGTTATAAATGGTTTACTATTTGAAAGTTTTTTTTTAATAGAAACCCACATCGTAAAAGGGAATACCAAAACTTGGCTTTAAAAACTAAAGTATGAAATGTAACGATTACCCAAATAAACTAATCACTGGGTTTCCACATAGGTGAAAATATGGATATGGAAGAGAAATCTAACCATCATGTTCTGATGGAGAGTGGTAGAGAACATGGCTATGGAAAAGCCAGTAATCACAAATCCATAAATTTGTGACGATCTAAGGTACCATCTGATTCATTAGGTATAAGAGAACTAAGACAGCATTTTTGGTTTTCAAGATCATTTCCCTAAAGTTAAAGAATTTGAATTAGAATAAATACTTACTTTATTTTGGTACAATCTCACTGTTGTTCGTGCCTTTAATAATTTCCACTTCATCTCTTAAATAAATGAAGTTGAATTTGTTATTCGTGAAGTGTTAGCAGATCATGTGATAGAATGACGGGTCATTCCATCTGTCTCAAAAGGTTAGCAAAATTTATATACATAAGTCGATCTATAGTGGGATTAATCATATATGGTTCCTAAAATGGACTTATACTTCATATATCATACTGCTTAATATAATAAAACTAGTTTCTACTAAACAGGGACTTCCTGTAGGCCAGTGGTAGGCGATAAAGGCCAGTCGCACTTCGGTTGTGGGTTCGATTCCTACAGCCTTGTCCGAAGCGATGGGTTGTCGCCCATCCTGCAGGTTGTCCTTTTTCTAAAACTACGTTACTATAACATCCCATCAATAATATCGAAAATCTTCTATCCTTAAACAATACTAACTTATGTCCAACATAATCCAGTCTAATCTTTAGGCTTATACATAATATTGCAGTCCACTCTCATAATATAGTGACAACGATTACCAGAGATTTAATACTGTCGTTGATCCCCACATATCATAAGATATGTCTTGTTGGTCACATTCCAAACATTCAAAGTCCTTAATCGCGTATTCTCTTGAATACCTTAGTGAAAACATGAGTGCAGTTAAAAGTTAACACTTTCCACATACCAAAATCCTCAAAATTCTATATACTCAAACCATGATATCACTTAGTCCTTATATCAATCATGAGCTCATGAATACTATTAAACATTTCATTTTCTCGTCTTCATTATGCGCATATCATCTTATTTCCAGAAAATATCTCAATCACTTTGAATACCACATCAATAAATATTGCAATACTCAATGATACAACATTATTTTGGAATCCCATTACATAAACACTTAATCATTCCACCACATCGTTTTCATATTCAACATTGCCAATAGTGATCGCATGTGATTTCCCTTTGTCCTTTGCCTTCGGTGGTTGCTCATGTTGATCATCACTAACCCTTGGATTAGGGCAATTATTAGCATAATGCCCCATTTCCTTGCACTTGAAGCATTGAAGTGTTGGCGGTGCGTTCTCTGCAGTGTTTGCTTTATTCACATCATTAGAAACCCTTTTTCCATTACTTCGACACTCAGCTGCTCGATGACCTTCTTTTCCACACTTAAAACACTTTCTAGTCCCTTTAAGACAATCTCCACCATGCTTCTTTCCACACTTTGTGCATAAGGAAACATTCATCTTCTTTTCACCATTATTCTGAGATTTCTCCTTGAACTCCATCTTTCGTTTCTTGTCAAAACCATGAGATGGATATGTAACACCAACTTCCATTTCTACCTTGATATCACAACGCACAATTTCTTCATAGATACTGAAGTCTCTTATAGCTAATGCCCTTCGAAGACTTGGTTTTAAGCCACTGAAAAATCGATCAACTTTACTTTCAGGTTGGATGATAATGCCAGATGCATACCTTGCAAGTCTTGTAAAATTCGCTTCGTATATACCAACAGATTCATCATCCTTCTGTTTCAGCTCAAGAAACTCCTTTTCCATCTTCGTTCGAAGAATACGAGGGAAGTACTTACTGAAAAACAAGTTCTTGAACTCGTCCCATACCATGGACTCAATTTCAACTCTTGGCCTCGTATTCTTGATAAGATTCCACCATTGATCAGCTTCACCTTCCAAACGATATACTGCTAAGATGACTTTATCATGTTCAGAACATTGATGAACTGAAAATATTTTCTCAGTAGTACTAATCCATTGTTCAGCAACTAATGGATCAGTAGACCCACTGAAAGAAGGCGGACGCTGCCTCATGAAGGATTCAATAGAATGTTGCTCCTTCCTTTGCTCGTTTGGAAGTCCTGCATGATTCATAGCTTGAGAAAGTTGTGTGAGCATGGCTACAAGATTTTGCATTCCAGCTCCCATATCGTTTGGTTGCTCAGGGGGACAATCATTGCATTGTCCATTGCATTGATCAACACGGTTCCTTCGGGTTCCAGCCATCGTCTAAAACCCCAAAAGAATAGTGTGAGAGTCAAAAATCATGCTAGGGAAAACAACATAATAAAGGGGTAGTACCCTCAATATCTAACATCTTAGGTTAAATTCTAAGATCGTTAGCGCAATTCTAGGACTATAACCTATGCGTATACTTAACCTTAGAGACATCCCTAGACATACCTTAGAAATATCTCTAGGGATCTCACTAACGTTTTCGCATCCTAGTTTCCAAAGGTTGACTAAACCTTTCCTCTGATACCAACTGTAGAGACCCGAAGCCTGACATACATGGACATTACATTACTTTTGCGGAATACTTAGTACATAACAAAAACACACACTAAAGGATCGTAATAGTTTAGTGTCTTTGGAAACTCGGAATGTAATCTTCTAATCGTGGTGAAAGTTCTTCAATATCTCCCATAAAGATCTTCCCTTTTTTTTACCTAAAACCTTTCTTTATATCCTGGGGAAAAGAAAACATAAAAGGGTGAGCTCAAATGCTCAGCAAGGGCAATAAAGGAAATAAAAATCATATCATATCTTTTTTAAAATCATAACCTGCAAAAGAGATCATAAAATCTTAATAAATCATAGAAGTGGAAATGAGATCCCCATAATCATAACATGAAACTTGAAACTTTGTGGCATGCACACATAATCATGGAAAATCATTTCTTGTTAGTCATGACTTATTGCCAAGACTATCTTAGTGGACAAAGTCCCTTTCTGAACCGAGTTCACTCCTCGTTTCAGTCATGTATCACTGAACCTAAATAACCTTCCGTTCCAGCCATGTCTATCTCATGAGATATAAAATCTTTACCCAATGCATTGGAGGGAGATATAGGTCCCACCCATCTTATAATGAATCCTTTCTTATGTGTGCCACATAATCATAAAACATACATCATTGCATAACACATGTAACAAAAATGGGATTCTTGAAACATCATGACATCATAAATCAATTCATATAAGATAAAGGAATTCATAAACATAATTCCATCACAACATAGTCAAAACAATGTAAAAATATGGATAGAAACAGAACCCTTTATTATCTTAGATGGAAAAATAATTTTGATAAAACACTTGAATTGAATTCTTGAGGAAAATATCCTTTCTTCTTCAAAATCAATTTCTTTTCACAAAACATCATGCAATTTTAAAAGAAAGAGATTTTATTGAAAATAGTCATGAAATCTTTTATAGGAAGCTTCATGAAAATAAGGCTTTATAAAACAGTAGAAATCCGTTCGTGCCGTATAAGTTAAAAAAAACATTCTTCGTACTTTTGTCGGAAAAGTCAAAAAGTACCTCGTACGGAAAAACGACAAAAGATTCCTTTCATATTCTTTACTAAAAACTCACCTAAGGGTAAAATTGGATTTAAACCATTGCAAGTGGATGGAAACAATATTACATATTGAGGGAACATGGATGTGGATGATAAAATACACCCCAGTAAATACTTACGAATAAACAATCTCGGATAAAAAATGAGATTGTGATATTTCCCTTACCTTAGGTCCGATTTGCTTTGTTCGTGTCCGAAGCTCCTGTATAATGATTTAAATCATGTTATTGACTTATTACAGAATCATATTCATTGTTATGATATCATATATGGTTCACTTATGACATTATATTACCCGTTCTTTTGTAAATTCCATGTTAAAGAAGCGTTTTGGGTAAAATCGTTTCATTTATCGTAGGTGTTTTGACTTGTTGTTCTTGACATCATTATTACTTATATCATGATTTACTCACTTCCAGAATATAAAATATGATTTATATATCATATATATTCAGTATATATATATATATATATAATAGATAGATAAATAAAATGAAAAACACCGTTCATGGAGACGGTAGTCCGTACGTACGCATGAACGCTGTTTTTCTTTCCTTATTGTCTTGAAATGGAAGTAAGTAGATGACATACATATGTATATATATATATAAATCCAGTAGCTTTATAATGTCATATATTTCATTATTATTTCTTATATATACATTATAATCATTCTTAAATGGTTAACATGGAGAATGAATCTCATCGCGTCGTGGAGACGGTAGTCCGTACGTACGCACGAGCGATGATATCATTTCTATAAATATTGAATTGAATTGGAGTGGATTATACAATATATCAGAATCAATATGATGTTGTAATAACTATGTATAGTTATTCTTTACACCATTATACCCATCCATGTAAGGTGGTGGTGGAAAATAGATTACACCACGGCGTGGAGACGGTATTCCGTACGTACGCACGCGCGGTGATTTCTTTTTCCGTAGGATGGATAGATGGTGAAATAGGGTTGTTTCATACTTATAATAACATATCAGTATATGAGTGATACTGATGTTATTACTTCATAATGAAACAACCTAAGAAGAAGAAGTGGAAGAAGAAATAAAGATGAAAGAATTGGTAACGGTAATTACCTCTTCTTTGAAGTGCCTCTTTGGGACCTCCTCTTAGGGCACTAGAATGGGTCTTTGAGGAAGACCAGAACCTCTAGGATGTTGCTAGGGAAGTGGAGAAGAGATTTTGGCAGGGGTTGGCCGAGCTTGAGTGCTCAATTTGGTGTGAGGAGGAGGGGGAGGAGGTGTCCTTTTATAGGGGAGGAGAGGGGCACCTTAGGAATATCTCAAAATATTATTTTATATTAAAGTCAACATCGGTTTATAATGGTTCCAAAGGGTCTTATTTCGAAAATAAAGTGGGGAAGGGTCGAAATCCTATCAACCAATAGGATTTAGACAAGTTTAGGGTATTATTTTAACCTTATCAATTAGATTTAACTCTAAGTTAAGTAATTTAACTTTTACCATGTCTTTTTGTTTTCTTTCACTATATGGTTAATACACTTACTATAACATGCCAAACGAACCCCAAATTGTTTATTATTAAAATATATATCCTTATCTAAGTCATTTGGCCGAACCTTAGATTTTTAGGAATACAATAACAATTAATAATATAATATTTGATTTAAAAACTATTTTGTGTCAATTTTGACACTATTTGATATATGATTTTTGTGAAAGTCATAACAGAAATATATGTTCGAACCAAGTTGATTAAATCAACACTAATATATCATAGTAACCTAGAAAATTAGTGGAATTCATAAAAAGTCTCAAAGTACATTTATTTTGGTGTTTATAACATCAATTATGTCAATATTTCGTTAACAAGATAATTACTGCATCATCTTTGTGTCATAAATAAATTTAATTATTTGATGTCTAAAAATTACAAATAAAATACCATCATGTAGGAAATCTTTTTAGCTTTCTAATGAATATTTAAAATCGAATTTATCTTATGTATAACCCCATATAAAAAATGATTTACTTATTAAACTTTGATTTTAACTATTTTAACCTTTCTTTAAATAAATTAATAATAAATGTCCTAATCTAATCCAAGTGGGCCTAAATGGTCATATTTTATTCCTAAGTTTGTTTTTGGTCGAAATACACTTGTCCAATAGAATTAGGACATGTGTTAGGGTAATATTGATATCATATTTACCCTTAGTTACCCTATTTACTATTAACCGCAGTAAAAATAGTAAAAAGTTACTATTCACCAAAAAATTATTTTCATCTCATTGAACCACATTTTTGTCCTTGATATTAACCGTGTCTCTCGGATTTTTGAAATTCCATTCACAGAAGCGGTAAAATTAAGTTTTATGCAAAAATTCAGTTTTTAACCTACCACTTAGTGGTTTCACTATTCATCAAAAATTGATGTTTTTCAGAACAATGCCAAAATTTCATCCTAAGCTATATTTCATATTCCGAATTCAAAAATGAAATCTATTTTACCAAATTCATAACATAGAAGTTGCATTAATTAATTTTATAATTAAATCACGCTGTTAAAATAAATAGCGTGTTTTTAGGAAACAATATATATCAAAAGATTGACACTTGATTATGTCTGGTTTAAATGTGAAATTACAACCAATGACCAACATTGTATTAAATTGTAAAAATATATTCTAAATATACTTTAAAACCACTCAAATTAATAATTTATCACTATTAATTATTTCGATTAAAAAAGTTGTTTTTAATTATAATTTAGTAGTTTTCACTATTCATCAGAATGTGAAAGTTATCCGAAAAGTACCAAAATTTCACCTTAGGCTAAATTCGATACTCTGAATCCAAAAATGAAGTTCATTTTGAAAAATAAGATTTACAGAATTTTAAAAAGTGGTTATTACTATTCATAACGGCTAGTTTTAATAATATTTTAATAGCATATCGTTGTTTAGTGAAACTTGGTATTGCGTATTACACACGCTATCGAGGAAGGTCGCGATTGCGTGTAATGCAAGGCAAGTCAAGGATGCGTGTTGTGCAAGCTCCTTTTGGTGTAGCGTACAACACAAGACATTAATTAAATTAAAAAGAATATTTTTTATAAAATCTTGGGCTGTTACAGATACCCTTTGTTAAACATGGTAAGCTGAGGAAAACCTCTGATACATTCCAATGGCATATGATTCCCCGCGTTCAATGTGGGATGACTTGGGCTGGCACACCCTCGAGAAGCCCTATAATAAGGGACAAAACACAAACATGTCAATCCCCCAGTGTCAAGACACGACAGTGGTGCCCAATGTGACTACTCTCCTAACCAAAGGTTTCTGCCCTGACCGGACCCCTTGGAGCATCCTGACAAAAGCAGTGTAATTAATTGGTGTCCATGAAGATATGGCATTAGGAAGAGTTTCACGAAAAATGTCTTAAATATATGATGGAGACCCAGACTAGGTGACGAGTTCCGAGGAGGAATCCATGGAAGGAAGAACCAACATCCCATCATCTCATTTCAATCAAGGATCTTACACCCAAGAATAAGGAGCAAATGCCGCCAGCCTTTAGAAAGCGGAAAAGCAGGGTAACAGCTGCGCGTCCTTTGCGTGACGGATGTGTGCGCCTTGGCGAAAGCGTCAGAAACATGGATTATAAGTCTCTCTAAAATTATGTGGATGTTACATTATCAAAGACTCGGTACAATGTTGTTCCCTCCTTTTCTCATTTGGAAGTCCATAATGATTCGTACCTTGAGATATTTGTGGAAGCATAAAAATGAGGTTTTGATTTATTGCTCCCATATCATTTGGTTTCTTATGAGAAAAATCATTTCATTTTCCACCATAATCACCATTAACTCAATTAATTTAGTTTCCAAACAATCACAATAACCAAAATCATAGAGTAATAAATATTTATCATAATTAGGAATTGTATTTTCATGAAAATTCACTTAAAAGATTAATAACATATGAAATCTTTCTCAATATATAACACCTTAGGTTTATCCTATGTTATTCGTAGCCAACTTATTTTCTATTCCTTCTTGATGGTTAGTGAAGAGTTTTCAAATTCCCATATCTTATCCCCTAGAGTTTCAAACCAGGAGTGAAAAAAGGCCCTTGTAGTGTGCCAAATTATCCCAAGTCAGGTCTGGAACATCATGCCAGAGTTGTTACCCCTAATTACATCAGTTCCAGACCCACATCCAATTGTTGTATCCATCCATGGATGTATTTCTAGGAAACCGCTCACTCAACCCTTTACTAAAACTCTATCACATTTTCTTATAATTGTCCTTATTCTAATAATTATAAATAGACATGTACCTAGGGATCTCACTAAGGTTTCATCATCATAGTTTCCAAATTTAAATTATGAATTTTATGTGATAACAACAATAGAGACACTCAATTTTCATAAATTAAAATGGCATAAAATTTATGAATACATAAAATATTACAATAAAAACACACCCAAAGACCGTGTTAGTCTAGTTCCATTGGAAACCGAGAAATATAAACACTGGTATATAAATGAGCTATATTATCTCCAACTAGGTTATTCTTGACTAGAACCCTTCCAAGACACATAAAAAACAATACATATCCTCATAACCTTGTGGAAGGAAACCTCAAAATGGGTTAGCTCATATGATCAGTAAACGAGGGAGATATGAAATCATAGTCATGGTCATAAGGGTATGAGAGGATGATCATGAAAATAGATATCATACCTTGCATATCAAAGATCATATATATGAATCAGGGCATAAAGCATAGATCTTCCGAAGATATGAATCATAAGAAAAAAAACATAATCCATCAAATCACTAAATTGGAATAAAACCTAAAATTGTGGCAGACATGTAATAATATATAATTATTTCCATATTAGTCGAGCCATTGCTTCTAAAGGAATCATAGTGGACACAGTCCTTTACTGAACTGCGTTCACACCCCATCCGAGCTCTGTATTTCTGAACCAGTTCACCCATTTTTTAATCCCATTAGAACTAAACTGAGTTTATTTCTCATTCCAACCATGTATATATCATGATATATAAATCATTAACCAATTAATTTTAAGAAGATATAGGTCCCAACCATCTCATAATGAAATCACACATACATGTTCCACAAGATCATAAATAATCATATCATAATCCATGAAAGAAAATGGGTATTATAAATATTAAATTATATCATAACATGTTAATAATATAGGTTCGATAATCATTTCATCATAAACATAACTCGTAGAAAGAAGTGGATTTAAATATCATATATGCTGTGAAATAGAAATTTGTTTCATAAATGTCATGCCATTAATACATAATCCATTTAGAGAAAGAATATGAATGTAAACCTTTAAAAATTTCCATAGAAAGTCATGAGTAACTCTAAAATATGTTATCTTAGATGGGAAATTATTTTTATATATCTTTTCAAAACATTTATTAAGTAAAATATGTTTTAGGTATTGAAAAACTAGTTTTAAAAAATAAAACCTTTTGAAATAAAATTTCTTCAAAAATATAATTGAAAATTATAAAGTTAGAATTGATATCTATAAAACAAATTTAAATTTTTTCCCATAAAAATTTTCTTCTAATATATTTTGAAAAAAATCAAAATATTTTTGAAAACATGGTTTTTGAAGATAATAGATTTCTAAATGAAGAGAGAGGCTGTGAGATTTTACATAAAAACATTAACTTAAGAACCAAAGAGTGAAAATTAGTAATAATACATGAAGACAATTTCAAAAAATAGAGGAAAGGGAAACTTGTGAATATTATTGAGATGTTTATCATACGGATTCATCAACTATGCGTTAACATTGAAAATCTTGAAAATTTATGAGATCATTTTAATAAACTCTTACCACTTGGTTTCATAGAATTATACTCTCTGTGTAAGAAAAGAAAATTAAATGAATCTTAAAATATCATTATAAGAACTATATTCATGATATAACATAAAAAATATAATTATATACACCTAGAAAATTAATTTAACTGCATCATAAAACTTGAGTCTCAATGAAGGCAAATTGAGACAAAACTATTTTACCGATTTGTAAACTTTTAAAACATAAACCCCATGAAATAATTATCATAAAATAGATATGTTAATAACAATAAATTTAATTATAATATACATAAAATAAAATCTTGGGATGTATATACACAAAAAAAGGAAATAGTGGAATACATAGCATGTACCTCACATTAATAAAAAGTTATATTAAATCCTCTTACCTTATGTCTTAACTCTCATCGTACTCAATCAAAACAAATGTATAATAAATATAAATTTATTATAAAAATTAAAATAACCATATTATAATATATAATACCATATATTGTTTTATTAGGACCTTATATAACCCTCTTGTTAACTATCTGATGATAAGGATTCACTTCGGGTAATATTCTCTTTATTCTTCACACGTGTCTTAATTTCTTATATCATTGGTCCTTATAATTATATCCTAATTACCAAATTTAAAACATGATAGAAATATAATTTATATTCAGTATATTCTTCTTATAATAATAGATAAAATATGTAATTATGAAATGGAATACACTATTCATATAGATAGTAAATCGTACGTACGCAATAACATTGTTTTCATTTTTATTGTCATATTGAAAGTAAGAAAGAAAAATACATATATATATATATAAATACAAGTATATATATATATCATTATTAAATTATATTTATTATTTCATATATATCATATATATTCACTAAACCTATCCTTAATAAATTCCACGTAGTGTATTAATGAATAATATCGCTTTGAGGGGGCGGTTGTCCTCATTTGCTTAAATGAAATTATCATATTAACAAAAAATGGAAAGTAAAAAATATATGTGTGAAAAAATGGAATAAATAAGATTAAATAAATAGTAAATATAATATATTAAATTTATAAATAGGGTTTCTATCATAATTTCCCAGAGAGAGGTGGTAAAGAAAATATGAACGATCATCGTTTAATAAGGCGATAGTTCGTCTTACATGAACATTATGTTCATTACCAATTATATAGAGGTGTGTGTAAGTATAGTTTTAACCCATAGAATTAAAACATAATTTTATATTCAATATAACTTTTTTATACAATAATTTGATAAATATAGTGGAGGGTGTGGAGAAGGAATATAAAATGAAGGAGCTTGAAAGAAGATGTTTCTTCTTATTTAGGTAGTTCTTTTTGGTTTGTCCCAAAAGGAATCCTTGGAAAAAAATTTACCAAGGGGATGCATCTAGGAGGAAGGGATGGATGTTGGAAAGTTTATTGGTAAGAACTTGGTTTATCATTTATTGTTTGAGATGTGTTAAGAATATGGAGAAGTGGTAGCCTTTTATAGGGAAGGGAAAGGGCACACTTGGCATTTTTAAAAACAAGTTTGGTGTACCCATGATTTTACCCAAAAAAAGTAAAAACAAAGTTAATAATTTAAATTTAATGGAATAATAATGGAAATAATATGGGTGTTATACAAGTTTCTAGGTCATTTTGGGTTTAAATTTATGGTTTAGTTCGTAGTTAATCTTAATTTTACCTTAACCGATGCTATTAATTTTAATTACATTCATTAATCATTTTGGTCAAAAACTAAGTTTAGCATATTATAAATTAAATGTTATGATGATTAAAAATATAGAATACATTTTTAAAAATTTTAATGACATGAGTTGTATTAATTAAGGTAAAATTAATCTGGCATTCGGGTTCAAAATGTAGGTTTTAAAGTAAAAACATTCAAAAGTTTTATAAGTTTTTAAACCCAATTTCAAAGTTAAATTGATCACAATGAGCTAAATTATATTAAACGATAAAAATATTATCTAATAAATCATTGAAACCAATTAAAAATATACTTTTTATTATTAATAAATTATATGAAAAAGAAATTTTGAATTAAAATCTTGTATTTTTCAAAATTCATTCAAAAATAATGTTTCTCAGAAAAATCCAAAAACATCACCATAAGATAATTTTGGTTGTATAAATTAAGAAATGGATTTTATTATATCAAATTAAATTTATAATTGTTTCTAAAATTAATTTTATTATTTTTCACATAAGGACATGAAAAGTAGTTTTTTGAGAAATTAGTTTTTTAAAACATATAAGGGTTATACCAAAATTTTAATCTTTCACTGTCAATATGTTTTATTTACTTAGAACAATTATAAAAAATATTTTTATAGTATTTATTTATATTCATATAACTATGATTAATGACTAGGTTATAAATATCTCATTTGAATAATTAATACCATAAAATGATGCTTCGAAGAAACATTGGTGTCTCATGTAACATATGCCAAGTCCATATTCCATGTAACGTATGAGAAGTACGTGATATATGAGAGGAATTTTTGACTTAGTGCATTGAAATACATAAATTAAAATTTAATGTCTTCCAAAAATGGTCAATGAAAACTCATGGTGTTACAGGATGCTCCACAATGGTTCTGTCATTCTCAATATCCAACTCTTTTTAACCAATGGAATGAGAGTCATCATGTAGATATTGACGAAGCATAGAGACATGGAAAACATAAAATATACTTCCCAACCATGGTGGAAATAGAAACTTATATTCCAATTTTCTAACTCCCCCCCCCCAACACCTCGAAAGGCCCAACAACCTAGTGTGAGTGTTTACTCCCCTTACAAAATCTCCACCGCCCATGTTGAGGAGAGAACTAAAAGCTCACGTGGTTTGAAACCTTATACTCTAGGGTATCTATATATGGTTAGAGTAATACTTCTTCTAGTCTTATGAAACATTCTTCCTCTCTCAATCCAACTGAACCCTCTTTGTTGTCCTCTTACCACCCCAGGACTAAGAACTTCATCCTCCCCAACCTCAGTCCATCACAAGGGAGAACGACATGGTCATCTGTATAGAGCATCAAATGGGCCTGTACCAATGGATGAGTGATATCTATTAGTATATGAAATATAAACTAGGTGCATGTGTTGTTCCCATGATTAGCCAAAGTCCAAGACACATGCTCACAAAAATATCCTCCAACTTTTGGAAAGTTTGTTCTATTTGTGCATCTGTTTGAGGCTGGAAAGCACTTATGAGGTGAAAATGGGTGCCAAAAGAAAGATGCAATCTCCTCCATATTAATGAGGTAAAATATGAATCAAGATTCAAGATGAAGGAGATTATAACTCCATAAAACCCCAAAACATCAACCACATACCTCTTTGTCAAAGAATCCACTACACCCAACTCCTTGATCACTAAGAAGTGGTTTGATTTCAACAATTGATCCATAGTCACCCAGTTAGCATCACAAACACCCCAAACTCTGGGTAACCCTATGATAAAATCCAATGATATTTCATCCCATTTCCACTCAGGAACATCCAAGGGAAACAAAAATAACATCTCAGAACATGATTCTCGGCTTTTACTAACTAGAAAACAAGAAATTTTTTGACAAAATTTTCCACTACATGTTTCAACCCTAACCACTAAAACTGAAGCCTCGAGCCATTTTACATATAATAATTTCTTAGGTGTACCTCAAAAGGTGATCTATGAAACTCAAAAATAACTCTTGGGTGCAACTATACTAGAAAAAATAACCTTCCACGAAATAACATCAAGTTATAACCATCCTATGACCTCCCATTTGGAGCACCACCATGTCCAACACAATCATACAACACCTCAACCTCTAGACCTCCCCACTATGAATCCTCCACCAACATCACATTTGAATACTGAACCTTCATATAAAATAAAATCCTTTACCAGCTTCCACACATGCATCTAAGAGTAGGGATTGCAAATCCATCATCACTCTCCATGAATCTATAGACTCCCAAATAAAATCCTTCTAAGAATTTATTCTCTATGTGTTGACCATGAAATTCCACTTTCATAAGGTGTTGGAGATCTAAAAAACATATTCATGAAGAAATTTTATACATATTCACTATTTAAAATTCAAATCATACGGATAAAATACATACCTACACATCCTTTGATCCATGAATATCATAAAGCACTCCCTAATTAGGTACTATCACAATAATTTTAGTGGAAACAGAACTTCCATGTAAGAACCTGGGTTTTCACTTATGTATGGATCACTTAATTTTTTTATAAATCATTTCTTTTGATGTAATATGTATTCCTAATAATATAGGAAAAGATATGAGGGTGTCTAGGGCTTTTTTGGAACCTGGAACCCATCTTTTTTGAGAAAACAGACTCTACGCATGATTTAGTGTAAACAATGTGGATGGGGTTTTTTTGGATAGAGCCACCTCACACGGTTGGCGCACAGCTGTGCAGCCTAACATTGTGAGCACCACTTTTACCTAGATATATGTGCATGAGTTTCACATAGTTTGACAAACCATGCGGACCAAATTGTTCAAGAATATCTGTTCCGTATGGTTTATGCATGATTTGAAAAACTGTGTGGAAAAGTCGTGCCCTGGCTCTGTTATGGGTAAAATTCTAGTTTTCCCATTAATGACCAATTAATCATCCTCAATCCTCCCAACTAATAATCTAGCAGTATTTAACTCCATTTCACCCATTTGGATCCTTTTCAAGCCCAAATCTTGGGATCGAGATATCTCCTTTGTCTAGCATCCAATTGAGCTTTCTTCCATCATGTTATATGTGCAATGGTAATTACTCACATCCCCTTTAGCTGTTATTCTTCTCCTTTTCTCTTGACCTATATATCATTTTGTGAAAAAATTTCACTATTTCTTAGATCTGCTATGATCCGAGGCAAATCAAGGGCCAATACCGGGGGAGAAGTATCATAAAACCCTAAGGTGGGTGGTCTATAACTTATCCCTTAAGTTCATTGATTTTGGAATGTTTGTGTGGGGCAAGCCGATTCCATTAAGGACTGTTCCTTAAATTTATATGTCCTAATTATACTTGTTATAATTGTATGGTCATGCTATTTCCAAATATGTTATTATTTGTTAGTGGTTACAACCAAAAATCAATCCACCTCATGTTGAAGGATATTCCATTTTGGGTATTTATTTATTTTTCATGTTTGATCCACTATTTAGGTGTTCCTTTTCTTGACATTCCAAAGGGTGAGCCTTTCCATAATAAATGATTTTTTTATGAGAATTTTATAATGGAATGTACCATTTATCTCACTACGTGACCTGCCTAGGGTGAGTTCTTTCAAATGATTATTAATTGCGAAATGTGGAATAGAAAGTATACTAAGTATATAAATTTTCCATATCAAATTAGATTGAGTAAAGGTTACATGTCCAGAGAACCCCTTTTTACCTTGATGGAAGGTAGAGGAGTTAACATCTATATTTGAATATTCCATAATGGTTAATTAAGATTAATTAAATTATTGCAATTCTACTTGGCCTATCCACATTAATGGAAGACATGGATTGGACCAATATGTAATGGTTTCATCTCTACATGACCTATCCACACTAATTGAAAAAAAGAAAAGATCCAAATGATTTATTAAATCATTTCAATATCAAATAAGAATGGACTGACTCGATCTTGCCATGGATTCTAAGAGGAGAATACCTTGGGTCTCGGGAACCCCATTCTGATTCAAGAATGCAGTTTGTGTAGGTGGATATCAGCCTATAAATTAGTTTTTTGTCTATTATATGAATGAATATATACTATCAGAGGATCCCTTTAATTATTATAGGATACCTAGGATGCACTGTTTGGATCCACAATTGACTTGTAGGTGCCATACTGAATGCCCATAAGGCCCTATCTTTTCTTATCCTTGTTTTACCTTGGTTGATCACCTTGGACTCGGTAGGTTCTTTATTGTGGAATGCCTTGGATTACGATCCTTTAACTACACTCTTACCACTTACCTAGATTCAGATAATATTGGGTTATAATTCCCTGAGATTTATGTTACCATGGTTTTTACCTTGGAACTCCCTCATTGTATATCATTGTCAGGTTACCTTGTCATGTCTTGGGACCCTCACAACATATACTATCATGAGGTGATGTCTGTGATGGATATGCCTCACGTGATCTATTAATATTAAATGGTAATTAAATTATCAATGAACTGATAACATGTTTATAAACTAGTTGAGGGATGAAGTAGGTTCTTGGGTATTTAGTTATTTTTTACCATTTCATTACTTATGAATGCATGACTTCACACATATATATTTCGTTACATGGTCCAAATGTTATATAAAAAATTGGTGGTGTCCCACAATGATTTATCTCACACTGTATTCACGCATCGTTTGGTATCTGAAGTAGATTATATAACTTCGGGGTTTGAAAAAGGGAAGCATACAACTTCTAACACGTTATTACATTCTATTAGGATGGATCTTGATAGTAGATGAATGAGTTTGATTTCATTATTCTTTGAGTAGTCATTTTTTTCATTTAATTTGTGGAACATGTTGTGTCTATTGTCTTGTATACATGATATCTTGTTTTCAAGTGACATGACATTTACATTACCATTGTTTCAGTTGATACAGTTAAGGTTATTCTCGTTTATCTATTATATGATTTTTATCCCGATGATTGTTAATTTATATATATTTGTATTGCTTCCACTATTTAAAATTATTTTTTACTCCTTTCTATGTTCTATAATCTACTAATGAGGTAATTATCTTCCCATGGACCCACCCTAGGCCCTCACTACTAGTCAGCAGCCTCTGGAATTCGAGAAGATGTGCATGAGGCCATGTGGACCACTTGGATTGGGGGTACCTGTTAAGTGGAATCTGGGACTGGGACGTCACAAAGTTGTATCAGAGGTGGGTTATTTTATTACATTAATTTTTTGAGACAATACATTAGTGGAAAAGAACAATTGGGACATGGTCAAAAGCCATACTAGGGCATCGGGAACCCGTTTTCGGGGGTAAAAACCTAGTTGCCTAAATTATAATGGTAATTATTCTTTTTCCAACAATAGATGATATTATTTCACCATTGGGTGACACAGATGATGTGTAGTGTTGATGATAATTACACTTTTGAGAATTTATTCCATCTTTAGCCTAATGATATGAGGGTAAGGATCATTGTTACATGCATCATTATAGGCACCTATAGTTCAAATTCCATGCATAATTCCATTCCATATAGTGGAATTTAACTATTTTTCATTACTTTATATGCTTGTGATTGTTGAGTGATGTTTTGATAGTTTGTTGTAGATGTATTACATTGTCTTTGATTGATTGATTTCCTGTCTCAATTCTTGAGGTGTATGGGACCTCATGGGTTTGGATGAGTAATTTACCCAGTAAATCCATTATTCTATAAATAAATGGGTTCTCTTTCTGGTGATACGTGTTTGTGAACTAATTCTTTGGTAATGGATATCCATTATAAAGTGAATATTGAAATATTAAATAAATTAGTTTCACATCCTTATCTCGCCTTATCATGTTTATGAATGTTAAATGAGTGAACCTAGAAATTAATTTCAAAATTACATGAAACATATACATGAGAACTTACTGATGCCCAATCATCTAAACAGGTAGTTGGGGTAGTATGCCTTGGGTATGGAGTTTTCTTACGTTCAATTTCGGCTAGAGATTCTATCTTATGCTTCTATTAATTATATAATTTATGTGCTTGGAATTTTTAGACCGATGCAGCGATGTTATCGTTTTGTCGTTCTCCCTGAGGGTGGTGATTACCATGCTCCAGACATGGTGGGCCCTGAGCCACCAGCCTTACTTCCAGAAGTGCCACTTTATGCAATGCCTAATTTACATGATCCATGCACTGATTCCGAAGTCTGTGATACTTTCTTACATCTAATGAAATCCCTGAAAGGTGCTCCATGGGTTTCACCTATGACGGATGATTTGTATCGCATCTTCTAGCAGCATCATCCTCCAAATTTTTCAAGGGATTGAGATTCTTAGGATAATAAGTATTGGCTAGAGGTCATGATGTATATCTTTGTGCATCTGGAAACGACTCCATATGAGAGATTCAGGCATTCTATATACATGTTTCAATATTCGGAAAAGCGTTGGTGGGATGTGGTCACCTAGGTCGGTCGTCATCATGACATGTTAGGTGTTGACATCCAGACTGCCTTCTATGGTTAGTTATTTCCACATGCACTGAGAGAAGACACAACCAGAGAGTTCATGAATATGGATGAGGGTTCTATGTCATTTTTGGAATATTCAACATGTTTTACTGAATTAGGGTGCTTTGCACCGCTTCTAGCCGGTGATGCACTTTCACATTCTAGACATTTTGAGGATGGGCACTAGTACACCATCTGAACTCAAGTTAATGTCTTTTTCCTTCCTATATTTTCTACAATAGTTTATCAGGTCCTTATCACTAAACTTAACTAAAGGGAAAACATGAGTACCAATTTTAAAGGATATGTGCTGCGTCAGGCCAGTAGTTTTTCCGGTTGTAGAAAACGTTCCCTTCAGGTTTTTCATCATGGCATTGGCATCCAGAGTATCTAGTTTGATATCTCAATGTTGTTTCATCAATGAGGAAGATAACGACATAATAAACCCCAATGTGATATAAACCCAATAGAGTGTCGAGATTTCCACTTTATAAGTCATCTTTAGCGATTTTGTAGGACCTTTCCTCCAGCTTCGAGTGTAAAATGATATGTGCCATCTCCAGCTTCAAAGGCAAGTTATTTTATGTCGCGTCATGAGAGGAGTTGTAATGGAACTAGAAGGCTTGGAGGAGGAGAATGTCATGACTATGTTAGTCTGATCATTGCTAGCTAGCAGTGCCAGCAAAGTTGTCATGATCATGGAATTGAATCTATTGCACAGGGTTATGGATCATGTCAGTTGTATTCTTTACAGCTGATACCCAAGAAGCAAGTTGTAGGACTATCTACAGTGGAAGGCATTTTTCTTGTATCCTCTACTATTATCTCTGATTTTTTTTATACAGGTTCTTGAAACACTTTAATTTATGTATCTATTGTTTAACTTATCAGACTAGAGATACATTATCACTATGGTGTAATGATCCTAAATACACTTTTGGGAATATGGAAAGAGGGCATATGCTAGTGCAGGGAATATTCTCTTGAGGTAGGAAGTTACCCATTATTTTGGAATATATTTTTTCTTCTGATGATGGGACTTGATGTTATTATCCGGATGGATTGGTCCGGCCACTATCATGACTTTGTAGACTACTATCATCATAGTGTTTCTTTTCACTCACTAGACGGTAGAATTTATCTTTTCAAAGGTGAGTGAGATTTCTAAGTTGGGAGTGTATAACCAAAGCATCTTGGGATAGGTGGGGTGACCTCCCAAATTGAAAATATTTTCATGGAGGATCTGGGTTTCCTTAAAACTAATTTCCCTCCATTAGTTTACCATTTCAGTGAAATAATTCCCAAGGAATTTTCTAGAATACCTCCAAAAAGATAGGTAGATTTTACAAGATAGCTTTCTCTCAGAGTAGCTCCAATGTCCATTCCTCCATACAAGATGGAACCTAATAAGCTTCAGGAGCTAAAGTGGTAGATACAGGACCTAGAGGTCAATATATTTATACAACCTTGTACATCCTCTTAGAGTTCTCCCAGGCTTTTTTCCAAGAAGGATGATGGGATAATTCTTCTATGAATGGATTATAGAATGTTGAACTATATTATGGTCAAGAACCATTATCCACTTCCTCAAATAGATGATCTCTTCGATAAACTATTGGTAGAAAAGGTTTTCTCTAAGATCGACCTGAGAAAAGGTTATCATTAGGTGTGATTAGTAAAATCAGGCATACCTCGAACATCATTTTGTACAAGTTTGGTATATATTAATATCTTCTTATGACATTTGGTTTTACGAACACTCCTACTATTTTCATGGATTTTTTGAATAGGGGTTTCCACCCATTTTTGGACTCTTTTGTCACGGTCTTTGTGGATGATATCATGGTGTATTCTCACACTCGTAACGACCTTTCCAAACAACATGATATCTTTATTAGTACACTGATAGTGCATCTAATTTATACCAATCTTGATAAATGTGACTTCTAGGTTGAAAAATCCAACTCCATGGGTCATATTATCTCAAAATTAGGAGTATTTGTTGATCATCAAATGTTTAGTGCAATAGTTACCTAGGATAATACTATGTACGTGTTTGATATCAGAAGATTCTTGGGGAATGGTGGATATTATAGGAATATCATATAGTACTTATTCTGTCTTTATTTACATCTTTCTTGACTTACAAAGAAGGGTGTTATGTTTCTGTGGTTAGAAGCATGCGATAAATCCTTTCAAGAACTAAAAGGGAGGCTTGTCTCAACACCTATTCTGATTCTTCCAGAACCTGGTAATGGTTTTATCATCTTCTGTGATGCATTAGGAATTGTCTTGGGAGTAGTGTTAATGTTCGAAGACAATGTCGTTGTGTACGGATCGTGGTATTTTATGTCTCATGATAGAAATAACCCAATTCCTGACCTTGAGCTAGCAGCAGTTGTCCATGAATTACAATGTTGGAGGAATTATCTTTTTAGTGTGCACTTTGTGGTGTATACAGACCACAAGAGCCTCATGTATATCATTTCCCATCATGACTTGAGCCTCAGACAGTAGATATGGGTCAAATATATAAAACCCTTTGATTTTGAACTTGCCTATATGCCTGGAAATGACATTGTGGTCACTGATGCACTAAGCTGGAAAACTCAAGCACGGGTCATACATGAATCCACTTTTGAATTGAAGTTAATGGCCCTCTTTTAGAAACTTCATCTAGAGTTTCATGATAGTCATGATCAGTCTTACCTCTCATCCTTTATAGTTACTTCTTCCATCCTTGAGAAGGTGGAGAGTTGGCAGTTATCATATCCTGAATGTTTGGTTCTCCAAGAGAGTATATTTAGAGATAACCCACCTTCATATTGGTTTGTGGATAGAGACGACATCATGTGTTTATGTAGACATGTCTGGGTATCTATAGATATGAGAGAGGAGATGATGAAAGATTCGCATACTTCTTAGTGCTCAGTTCATCCAGGAATCTTGAAGATGTATCGAGATATGTGATTCTTGTATTGGTGGTCTAGAATGAAATGTCATGTTGTAGGATTCATCACTAGGTCTTCCACCTATCAAAAAGTGAAGGTGGAGAACCGGAGACCTATTATCTTCTTACAACTACTGCTAGTCCCGGAATGGAATTGAAATGATGTTTCTATAGATTTTGTAGTCAGCTTATATAGGTCACCAAGGGGTGGAGATGCTATCTTGGTAGTCATTGATGGACTAACCATATTATCCCACATTATTATTATTCAGGAGACTTTCTCAGTTGATGAATTAGGGAGATTGTATGTTCGTGAGATCATATGACTACATGGGGTTCTATGTACTATTGTTTTAGATAGGGATGCTCATTTATCTTCACGGTTCTAGAATGGTTTACAGAAAGCTGTGGGGACTCATGTAATTCTATGCACATATTTTCACACTCAAACCGATGAAAAATTGAAATGAATGATAGAGGTTCTAGAAAATATACTTTGATCATGATTCCTTGATTTCAGTGGTTCTCAGGAGGAGCATATTCCTCTTATCGAGTTCTCATATATAAATAGTTTTTAGAAGACAATTAAAATGGATCTTTTTGAGGACTTCTATGGTAGTACATGTAATTCACCCTAGTTCTAGATAAAGACAGCTAAGGTAGAAATATTAGGTCCTCCTTGTGATCAAGAGACTTCAGAATAGGTCCAAGTGATCAGTTAGTGTATGACTACTACTTATTATGGGCAAAAATCATATGTCAATCGTCGTTGATGACCTCTTAAGTTCGAGGTTGGGGATCATGTTTTTTATTCAGGTATCGCCCATGCATGGGCATAGGTGATTAAGGATGAACGGAAAGTCATCACCACGTTGTGTTGGGTCGTTCGGGATTATAGTGAGAGTTGGGCCAGTAGCCTATTAGTTAATACTTCCTCAGAGGTACCATGCTTGCACAACATCCTTCATGTCTCATAGCTTCACCAATATCATGCCGACACGTTTCATTCCTTTTATCCCGAGTAAGTATAGTAATATTATGATGCTACCTATGATGAGTATCTAGTATGAATCATTTCCTGAAGCATGAAGGTTCTCCGAGGAATTTTTGACCCTCTTGTACCAGTGATATGGCAGCATAGCCGGGTAAAGGATGAGACTTGAGAATGGGAAGCCAATGTACGTTCATAGTGGCTAGGGATGTTCTCAGCCAGTGTTCCTTTACCCATGTAAGGCTAACTTAGGGTGAGTTATTTTTAAGGGAAGTCTTTAAGAACCCATTTTCTCCCTCAATTATGGATCCTTTAGTTTTCAATCTAATTAATTAATTTCGATATAATGTGGATTTATAATGAGTTAGAAATGGTTTCAAGGGTGTTTGGGGCTTGTTCGGATCCCAGAAACCATCTTTTGGGGATGAAATGACTATGCACGTGGTTTAGAGTAAACTAGGAAGGATTTCTGCATGGTTTTCCAAACTGTGCGGATGATGTTTTTTCAGGAAGATCCACCTCACACAGTTGGTGCATGATCATGGGGGCTAACCTTGTGAGAACACCTTTTTCCCATATATTCATGCATGAGTTGCACAAGGTTTGAAATACTATGTAGACCAAACCATTCCGACAGATTCGTTATGCAGGGTTTCTGCACGGTTTGACAAACCGTGCAAACAAACCATGCATAGGCTATTTTCGGGGTAAATTTCTAATATTCACTTAATGATCAATTAATCTTTCTCTGTCATCTAAATTTTTAAACCAGTGGGATTTTCCTCCATTTTAACCCATTTATATCTTTTTGATGTCCATAGAGAGGGATCATGATATATCTTTCATTCGGCATCTGATCAAGCATTCGTTCATCACGTTTGATGCACAATAGTAAGTAATCGAGTCCCCTTTAGTCGTTATTCTCCTATTTTTCTCTTGACCTACATATCTCCATGTGAGAATTTATCATTACTTCATAGATCTACTCCGATATAAGGAAAAACAAGGTCTGATACTAGAGGATAAGAATTGTACAATCCTAATGTGGGTGGTCTATAACTTATCCTTAATATTCGTTGATTTTGGAATGTTTGTGTGGGGACCCCAATTCCACTGAGATCATTCCTTAAATATACATTCTATTATTTTAATTTTTAGAATCATATGGTCATGGTATTTACAAATATGTTATTAGTTGTTATTAGTTACACCCAAAACTCAATCCTCCTCATGTTGAATGTCATTCCAATTTGGGTTTTTAGGGATTCATTAGGTTTGAGCCACAGTTTGGGTGTGCCTTTGCTTGACCTTCCTAAAGGTGAGCCTTTCCATAATAAATTACTTGTTTATGAGACTTGAATAATGGAATTTACCATTTATGATCACCACCTGACCAGCCTAATGTATGTAGTTTCAAATGATTATTAAATGTGAAATGTGGAATGGAGAGTTTACTAAGTATATAACTTTTACTTAACCAATGATATAGAATAAAGGTTATGTATATGTAGCACCCATTTCCATCTTGATGGAAGGTAGTGGAGTGAACGTCTATATTTAAATATTCCATATTGGTTAATTAATAATCAATTAAATGGTTTCAATGATACTTGGCCTATCAAAACTAATGGAAGACAAGGATTGGACCAATAAATAATGGTTTCAAATCTACATGACTTATTGACACTAATGGATGGAAAGAAAAGAACTGAATAGTTTATTACATGATTACAATATCAAATAGGAATGGACAGACTTGAGATTTCCTTGGATTCTGAGAGGTGAATACTTGGGGTCTCGGGAACCCCATTCCAATTCAAGGTTGTAGTTTTCTTATGTGGATATACCCCTAGAATTTGGTTCTTGTCTAATCTTTGGATGCCCCATATACAAACATATGTTCCTTTTCATTATTATTGGATACCTCAAATGAAAACCTTGGATCCAGCATTGACTACTATGTTGCATAGTGAAATCCCATAGGTCCTTGTCTTTTCATAGCCCAATTTTACCTTGGTCTATCACCTTGGACATTTTTGGAACCTTATTATAGAATGACTTGGATTAAGCTCCATTGATTAAACTCTTAACCCTTAGCTACACTCAGATACTACTGGGTTAGCATTCCACGAGATTAATGTTACCTTAGTTTTTACCCTAGAACTCCCTCACTTGGTATCATTTTCAGTTTCCCTTGTCTTGTCTTGGGACCCTCACTACTTATACTGTCAGGAGGAAATGTTAGTGCTGGATATGCCTCATATGACTTATTAACATTAAATGGTAATTACATAATCAATTAATTGGTTAAATGTTTAGACACCAGCAGTGGGATGAAGCAAGAACTTGGGTATTTATTTATTTCTTACTGCTTGTATTACTTATATATGTATGCCTTCACACTGGAATGTTCCATTACACAGGACAAACGTTATAGACACCATTGGCAGTGTCCCACTGAGATGTATCTCACACCCTCTCTAGGTGTCGTTTTGTACTCGATGTAGATAATATGAATACAGTTCTTGGAAAAGGGAAGCATACATCTTCCAACACTTGATTGTTTGCTGATAGGATGGACCTTGATAATAAATGAGTGAGTTGGAT
Source organism: Viscum album (assembly GCA_963277665.1). Classification (NCBI taxonomy): domain Eukaryota; kingdom Viridiplantae; phylum Streptophyta; class Magnoliopsida; order Santalales; family Viscaceae; genus Viscum; species Viscum album. The sequence continues at coordinate 1,016,157,055 of OY728150.1, forward strand.
CTCAGGATGCTTAGAGTAGTCATTTTTTTCCTTTACATTGTGACAAATGTTAGCTATTCTATCTTGTATCTATGATTTATGATTTTTCTGGTGACATGACAATACATCACCATTGTTTTAGTTGATACAATTAAGGTTATTCTAATTTATCTATTATATCAATTTGCTTCCGTTGTTTGTTAATTTATATTTATTTATATTGCCTCAATTGTTTACTATTATTTTCGATGTTCTATACACTGCTAATGAGTGAATATTCTTCCCACGTACACGCCCTTGTCCCTCACTACTAGTTAGTAGCCCCTGCCATTCAGGAAGATGTGCTTGAGGTCATGTGGCCCACCGTGCTCAGGGGACCCGTTAAGTGGCATCTAGGTCCGGGAAGTTGCATGCCACTAGCTCTAGGTAATGAGTTTAATACTTGTGGTATTTAAGGTGTAACTATAAAGACCCATAATATATCATTTATTTTTTATTCATCAAGTCACATCTGAAGCCCAGATGGGAAGCATCATAAAACACATCAAACATTACCCCTTCCTCTTATTGCAGAAGAACTGATGCACTGAACAAGATCCTCCTCAAGTAAATGAATGATGTCTGTCATTGATATATCCACACAAAATATTTGTATCTCATTGTCAATGCTATCGATAGAGATAAAACTTGATAGAAATTGTGTACAAATAATCAATAATTGCATGTGATGCCAAAGAAGATACCAACCCCTAACATATTCATGGGGTCTTCCAAGGGAAAAAATGACTAAAATATTTTTGGGTCAACTTCCACACCATGACAAGACATCACAAGCCTAAGGAAATGGACATATCCTGTCCAAAACATACACGTAGACAAATTTACATAGATGTGGTGCTGCCAAAAAACTTTCAAGATAGATCAGAGATTCTCGAAAATATCTTCTTCTGAATTTGAGTAGATCATGATATCATTGATGAATACGATAGTGAACTATTATAAGAAAACACCAAACATGGAATTTGTAATCCCCTTAAAAATGGATGGTACGTTCATTACACCAACTGTCGTGAATATAAAGTAAAAGTACCCATACATGCATCTAAAGGTGGTATTCATGATATCTCCCTCTTTCACCCTTAACTAGTGATATCTGGACCACATGAAGATCATAGAAAACTATCCCATCCCTATGAGCTAGTCAAAAAGACCATCGATCCATGGATGTGGGTAATTATTCTTTATTGATACCCAGTTCAACATTCGATATTCTATGCACAACCTTAGAATACCATATGCCATCATGGAGAACAACACTGGAGCACCCCACAATGAAACACTATGCTAGATGAATCATTTCTGTGCTAGATCATCAATCTAAATCATCAATTCCTAAAATCTAGAGGGTTTTATCTGATATGGTTCCATCTGATATAGTTTCATTGATATCAGAGAATCTCCAGGTGGAAAGTCTATCACAAACTCAGCATCACACCGAGGGGGTATCATCTCAACCTCCTTAGTATAAACATCAAGGAACTCCACAATGACACTAAAAACCTCTACTATCCCAGTATACAAGGATTATACTAACAACTTATCCAACAAAGAATGAAGGTGTTTCACATGCCAAATTCCCACCTAACAACTTCGCTCACCAAATAAATCCATGCAGTGTCCATAAACATAAAAAAATGATTCTAAACTAAAATAAGTCAATAAAATATTGAAAAAAAATACAACCAGTATTTACTAAGAATGACATTATATTGATGAATCTCATGTAATGAAAGATCCCCATGATAATGATGTGGACTTCCCAATAGTATACACCCCTAGAACACATCAAACAAGGTAGTCTGGCCTCTAACTTGTATAGTCAACACCAGGGGTATAAGAATTCCCTATTTGTATAGTACCAAATTAAGGACTAAAGTGGGTTCCATACATAAGTGTGAAGCCCTATAATAAAAAACAATCACATGAAAGTGTATATGGTAAAAAATAAAATCTCTAACATTGTATGGCTCATCTAGTGGTAAGATCAATAAGACATGAAACTAACCACAACCAGCTTCTCTAACTATTTGCAGTTTGATGCCTCCACGGCCATGATTGGGGAAGAGATCCCTAAGAATGAGGAACATAATGAGGTCCGCATCTACCTTCCTCATCTTCCTAGATAGGCCATAATAATGTTTCCCATACCGTTGGAATGACCTTGTTGCTAACTGTAGCTAAGGCGGACAATGAACATGTCTGCCTTGAACTAACAGAGTTTGAGAAGCCACTAGCCATTAGTTTTTGAATATGTTCGTGAACCCCAGAGAAGAAACACATTATCCCTAAGCCCATATAGAAGTCATGAAGATGAGATGGTCGAAAGGGAACATTCCATGGTCGACTCCCAACTGGTCAAAACCTCAAAGGCCCTGACACCCGAGGATTTACCACAATAACTCTAATACTTATAGAACCTTATTCGTACCCCACCCTCGAAAAAAATTTCTCACGACTACTTATTATTCATCACCTCTTCCTTCTTCTAAGTATACAGTTACATTAGCAATGTAAAATGGGTAACTGCATACAATATCAAAGGATAGAGTGCCTCCTCAAGGTGCCTCACTCAGGACTACTCATCCGGGAAAAGATATGGGGTGTAGAAAAAATGGACCTTGATCTTAATATCATGATCCCTCATAGAAAAACTACCCTATGTAATATATAACAGCTGGTATATATTCTCATACTTCATGGTTTATTAGTGGAACTCATCCAAAAACTCTTTCTGGAAGTCGAACCTTGAAAGATATGAATCCCTCTTCACACTATGGTACAACGTACACCAATGATGTGTAACTCCAAGCACATGAATGGCCACCAATGGGACCCTTTAATCCATTGAGGCTCAGATCAATCTAAAATGGATCATTATCTTCTCTATCTAGATCTCTGTTTCCATATAAAAACGCTCCTCTCATAACTTTCTAAAGCCTACCATTGAAACTCTTGCAGCATCCTCCAACAATGATCATCATCCTTAGTGAGATCAACCCTCCATTGATAAATCGGACAGCCTTCAAAAACTCCCCTATTTGAGCTAGATGTGGAAAAACACCAAGAGCCATATATTAATAAAAAACAAGTTTCTCCTAATACCGATAGAATAAATTTTCATTATGATATATTTTAATTAACATTATTACATTTAATTTGTATTTTTTCATTTTGAATTTCCCCAAACAACCCAATTCAAGAATGTACATAATTTATCATGTTGCATGTACCTCTCTTATGTATCTAGCCTGAAAGTAGTCCCATATCACTTGGGCATTCAATAAGAACAGAGTTTGTGCATAAGAACATGGGGGCCCTAAAATCCCATAACCTAGCTAGTTTCTATATCCCATATCACACACCAATATCAACTGAAACTACTGACATACCAACCCATGAATTCCTCATTATTCCTAAATCTGAACTCCACCCTGTCTACCAACCATCAGCTTGGTTATAAATCTTTCACGACCTCCTCTCACCAATGATACAAAAATGAGGGGAGATATATAATGAACCCCTAGTCCTACCCCTAATAGGCCTTGGTTTGGATAATATAACCAAGGGTGTACAAATCTCACAATATGGGAGGAATTATCCTTTATAAAGAAGCATGATAAGGATATATGAGGTAATAACCAAAATTAACTCCATAAAATATATATAAAAAACAAAAACCATCCCATAATGAATGTGTAAAAAAAATAGATAAAAATAAAATTCTCTAAAGTAAATACCCAAATTAAAAACTAGATAAGTAACATAATAACTTCCAAAAGGATTGATATAGTAATTCCCATCATGGTCAATGTGATCCTCCTAGAAACGTGAAAATTGTTTTTATATGCATAGGGTGAGCATACTAGTATACTCAGTAAGAACACAAAATTATCTCATGTGCAAGTGTAAATAGAATAATAATGCACCTCTGCAAAAATAAGAAAACCAAAAATCACCAAATAGGTAGACTAATCAAAACCCCATCCTCACCAATGCTCTCTCACTTAATAACACATCCATGTAATATAATATAATATAAATCACATCAATGATAGGGTACCCCACACCCCTTTCCCATTGATTAATCACTCTCAAACCCCAATAGAAAATTTATGGGAACCCCCACCTCTTTGGAATTAGATAACATCACTTCACATCATGTCCACAAAGACTGGGACATCACAAAACATCACATCCATCCCGCATGCACATGGTCCATCACAACACAACACATCCCACCCGCACACACCTTGGACATCACAACACATCTCATCCCACCCACACAAACATGGGAAATCATAACAAATATCCTCCTGAATACACCAATGACAAAACAAACCATCTCATCCCAATGAAACCATTTAAAACACACTATAACTCATCCTAAAGACACATGGGACCACATATCAGAACTCACCCAAACAATCATGGGCCATTATCACCTGTGTGACGGTAAATAGTGCTTGACATGGGTGGGTGCATATATAAATCATGAGAATATATAGTGTACACACTCACACACACACACACACACATATATATATATATATATGTATAGAAAAAAGTAACACAAGCCCAACCTATGTGTGTACAAACAAAAAACCAACCTACTCACATGGTCCCATATGTCCACTGCCATGACTAAATACACAACCCCATTGAAACATAAAGGAAGAAATAGTTCATTTTCAGTCATTAGTAAATGTTAGATCATTTAAATATTCTCCATTACCAAGACATTCCACTGAAACATGTTGTTTTATTTGTGCTTAAATTTCATCATTAATTAAATCATTAAAAATTCTGTTTAAATCATTATCAACTAGTAATTACAGTTCATGAATATTATTCATTTATCTATATATATGAGCTGGGTACCTGAAACCAAACAATAGATTATATGTATCACATTGAAATAATACCAAAACCACATCCACTGATAACTTTTATTGCAACACCACTGCTCAAATATATCCTTCCCACACCCCCACTCACATCATATCTCATATCACACACCACACCACAACATAATTTCATATTTAGAATGTGATATCTTATTCAATTTCACATTATTAATTAAGGGTGTTATCAAAAAACTATATAATCCTGGGTAATCTATTTTAATAACGGAATATACATGATTAACCAATTACCAAGAATAAATGATGTCAAAATCCACACAGAAATCATGGATTCAAAAAACCATTGACTAGTGCTAAAACAAGGACCCCCATGGACCATGTTTTTAGAGGTTAATTATCCATAAAAATTTAAATTGATCAGTAAAAATATTAATAAAATAGTAATACCAAACATCACAACCCACTGCCCATTTTGTTTTATTTTTTGGCCAATTATATTATTATTATTATTAATTAGGAATATATTATCTTTACGGGGACAAACATTTATATTCCCATACCGCATGACACACATTTGTGAAATATGAAGGATAAAAAACCTGGATGAAAGATGATCAACACCATCCTACTACATCAAAAACAGGGGCGTGCATACAACAAGCAACTCTCTAGGGAAATATGAACTGAATTTAGCAACCATGTCACATGAATCCTATTGGAAGAAGCATTTAGAAAGTTCATTATTTAGAGATGAAAATCCAAAGAGAGGATGAAGGAGGTTTTATATATAAATTTTAGATCCTAAACATTTGGGAATAGATATAATTTTGAATATCTATTAATGTTAAATCTCAACAGAAACACATAGTTTGACCATTTAAAAGATTCCAAACATTAGTCAAATTTATGATATGATCTATTCCCATTGAATCGGTCAAAAATCCTCTTAAATTTGGAATTAAATGCATTTCCCATAAAAAATGTAATATAAAGCGAAAAACTAGATTAAGTAGAAAATTTTGGAAATTTGAAAAAATGTTGAAATCAGTCACCCCCAGATGAGTCTCTTCTAGTAAGTCACCACTAAATGAGTCACAAATAGAAGATTCACCACTAGTTGGGCACCTTGAGATAATTTACTACCAGTGAGTCACCTCAAAATGACTCACAACTAGGATGAGCTACCATTATACGAGTCACCACCATGATGAGAAACCATGAGGATGAGTCACTGATAGGATGAGTCACCTTCAGAATGAGTCATCTCCAGGATGAGATACCACTAGTATAAATCACTGCCAGTATTTTCTTTCACTAGAATTAATCACTTTTAGAATGAGATACCATTAGGATGAGTCACCTCCAGGATGGTTTACTGATAGAAAAATGTAAATTTGGGAATCTTTTGGAAGGAGTAACCTTTGGAATGACTAACATGTCCCAAAAATACCCTTGACTACCCCAAGACATGTCAAGCATCCTATTTTCTGGTAAAGTAACATTCCATAAGGCTTAGAAAATTTCACAGTGAATAATTGTATTCCTTAAATATTTATTTATTTCTTAAATTCTTTTATAATCATATTGGGTATTCTCATATAACAATAAAATCATTAAAATTTTAATTTTCATAGAACTGTTCTTTTTAAGTAAAAATCAATATTTTTTTGAAAAAATAAAATGTCACATCAGAAGAGAATATAGAAGGAAAATTATTTTCATATTGTAAAATTAAAATCCTCTAATTTATATATTCAATTTATTAATAAAATCATAAAATATATGGAAACCCCATTTTTATTTGAAAAAGACATTTTTTTGTATTATTTTTTATATTTGTTAACTCGTAAAATATACTAACAAGATTCATTTTAAATAGTTATTAACATCAAAAAAAATATAGTATCAATATTCATTTATTTATTGAAATAGACATGCATATAACATATTTTTTTCGAAAAATGTATTTCTAAAAAATAAACAATATTATTAGTAATTTGTTTAAGCTAATTAAATATCATATATATTTAAAATATCCATTTTTTCAATGTAAATATATTTCATAAATCTGTTACCCCTCTTCATTTATGATAATTCAATATCTCATTTGTAACAGTCAAAATTACGTATTTATATTTTATTTAAATTTATCACAAGTATTTTAATTTTAGTGTTGTGTTCATAGACATATACTGAAAACATTTAATTATGTAATGTTATTCATATATTAAATTATTGGAGTGTATGAAATAGTAATCGTTGTAAATTTTAATAACATTAGTAAAGTGTATAATAGGTTATTAAGGGATAAAATATTGAGATAAGGTAAAAATATATCAACATAATTCATATTGGAAGAGAATATTTTGATCCTTATCACCATAGAGTAAACATTTAATTGATTTAATGCCAAATGACCATGAAAAAAATATTTATAAAATATTTATTTTTAAGAATAGGTACCATACAAATAGACTACTCAGTTATAAAAGGGATCCTCCACTCTTCACCACTCCACAACTAATGAACACTTTTATCAAAACACACATTTACTAATACCTCCCCAAAATTCTTCCCCATGTCTTAGTAGTTTTCAACTCACATGAAGACCATATTATATGGTTTAGGGTCTCGACCAAAGGAAATATTTAAAAGAATATATAAAACTCTTAAATGAGTTCATTCTTTCTTATTTATTCATTTACCTGTATAAAATAAATCAGAACCATGATTATAAAAAAACTCAATATCTAAAATATATGGATGTTTTTTATGATTATAGTTTAACCTTATATATTTATTTTCTATCCAATGTGAAATTAAAACATTATTATTGAGTTCGTTTGGACTACCACCTCTATAAAGAGATGTCTTTCTTTATTCATCACTGTATCACATGGATGGTTATAAAAATTAATTTAATATAAATAAATTATATTCCTGAATTAATTATGATTCAAGAAATATATGGAATTTTTTATTTTTCTACCCCTCTTTTCTTTTAGAAATGACCACCTCCCACGTGTGTACTTGGGGATAACCATCTCTGTGAAGGGATGTGATTCATTTTCCATGTCTAACACTTATGGATGGTCAAAAATGATAATTTAAGGTACAAAAATAGTAATTATTTTAAGAATAATATTTTTAATATGATGGATTGATGACTTTTTTACAATGGTGAACCTCTTAAAGTTATTAGGAATTATGAACCAAATATCCACAAAACATCTGATGCAAACATAAAATATTTATCCACAACATAGAAAGGTAACATATGAAATTAAATAGATAATTATAAGAGAATAAACCTGAAAAATGTTCATAGAAGTATTAATAATTAATATATGTTTTTTATACAAATTTAAATAAATTTACATTGTGATTCAGACATTAGGTAGTGGATTTTCATTAAAACATTTGTTTAAAATATCTTCAAATTTTTTTTGACTCATTTTACACTATATTTGTGATTCATAAAATCATTAATTAATGTTATTATTAATTTAAATCTATTATTTAATTTTATTTTAATATATTCATTGATATTCCATAAAATGGTTTAAAAATATATTGGTTTGATGTCATCTAAAAAGATAATTTTTAAAACTATGTGAAATGAATATTTTTTTCAATGTAGAATGAATAAATTTTAACACCACCATGTAAGATATTATTTAAAATATTAAACTTTAATATTTCATATATTTTCTAAAATTATCATATTTCTATTCTTCAATAAGTATTTTTATTAATTTTACTGGAAAAATAATTTTATGCTTATTTTTATGTAAAGATGAAAAGTGATGATACATATTTGTTAATGAAAATATTTTATGATATTTAATAATGTTAATTTAATATTCTATTTTTTTATATTTATATTACAGTCCTTGAACATCATTCCAAATAATGGGTGAACTCGTGATAGCTCTAAAATTTATTGGGTAATGATATTCTTCTCCAAATAATAATGTTGTAAATAGATGTGTAGGTTACTCCATTTTAAAGGGATCATTTATGGGTTATATGAAGATTTTTTAAAAATTAAACGACATAAATATTATTATAAATAATAGTTTTTTTCCACATCATTTTATTTCGAAAGATAAGTAATTGAGTTTTTTAAATATTTTTTATGGCCCTTGTTAGGGAGGGATGTATTTTTTTGAAGAATTTATTTTGCATGGGTTCTCATATTTTCTATGAAACCATATATTTTATGATTTTTTGCTTCATTTTTTATTCATAAATGTTTTATGAGATAGTTTTAGAAATGGATTTGAATTTATTAGTAGGTAAAAAAATACTTTACCAAATAACATTTTATGTAAATAGGTGGGAATTCTATATGCATTTCATTATTTTATCATGTTACTAACACGGTTCAATATTTTTTTCCCTTGAATATATTTATTGACACATAAAAATTTAGAAAAAGTTTCCAATAGGTCTTAAGGATGATTTGGATCTATATCAAGGTTTATCATTCCATTATAATGATCTTTATTAAAAAAGAGAGTGTGTATTGAGTGAAAAAGGATCTTAAATTTAAAAATATTATTTATGTTGAAAAAATGAATATTTTGTGAATGATTACACTTTTCTGTTTGGGATTTATATATAAAAGTTTTTTCAAATTTTATAACAAAATAAATTTAAAAGACCATTAAAATATACAAAAACTCAATCATTTATATTAAATTCTAAATTATGGTAAATTAATGGAACGTGTGATTATAGTTGGTATTAGAGAATGGTATGAAATAATCTATCTATTTAGATTTCAATAAGAAAATAAATTTAAGGTATGATAATCTAAATATTATAAAATAATTGGAGTTTATTAAGGGTTTCCATTGTGCTTAATTTATATTATTCTTATTTCAGAATGTTTTTTCATATAAGAAACATGGTGGATAATGTGGAAGGGTGTTAGAAGGATAATATCCATCTGAATAAGAAACCCAAAATGGTTCGAATTAGTGAAAAAATTTTTATCTTTTTTAACATAGTTGAATTAGTATACTAGTTGTGTTGCACATTATAGAGAGATGGAAAACTATTTATAGAAGAAAATATCAATAATGTATCATTTTTCTGAATCAACACCCTCATAAATATGGAAGAAACTTATAAATTGTTAATGTTGAAGTATGTATTAATACTCTTTAAAAGATATATTGTGTATTGGTTTAGGCTGAACATCAATAATTAATTTTTTATATAAATTCTTTTTCCAGTGAATATAGTCAACTTTTTCCATTGGTCTAAAATATAAAGTGCAATGATGTGATTTATTTCTTAGACTGACTAGAATTTAATGTTAAATTCCTTAATATGTATGTTCCAGAAGCTTTTCAAAATTGATTGGAGATGAATGTTGTAAAATTTTAGAGAAATACTAATGTATTTGTTTCCTCCTGCGAATATAATTTTACTATATTCGTTAGGTCTACATAGAAAATCATTCTAGATCATAATATAAAAATTGATTGGTTTTTATACAAATTTTAACCATGTATATAAACATATATGGATTGTCCACAATTTAAAATATATAGTATATTTTTTTGGTGCACTGAGAATGTAAATATATATTTTATTAAATTTTATAACAACAAGGATAAAAATTGAACTAGGAGGAATGAAATGGGGAATCACATATAGAAGATATTATAAGGTAAGAGGAAGGAATTCACTTATTCTAATTAGTGATGTACGAAGAATCTGGGTGAGCGTCTTTTAAATTATAGGATGTGCTTCTAAGGTCATAATTTGTGACATTTTGAAAATGAAAGTATGATATTGGGTAATGGTAATGGTCAGACAAATAATGATAATCGTGAAGTAAGATGGTATCATTTTAACATGTTTTTATATTATGAACATAAATATTTGTAGATAAATATGAATGATGTAAATCATCATTACTCCAATAAGAAGGGTTTCCAAAATCCATTTGGACTACCTCAAGAATTTGAGGACCATCCAATAATGTAGTGAAATGTACACTAAATGTTTCCAAAAACAATTCCAAAATCATATTTGATTCATCATAAAAAAATCATTTATTTTTATGAAGGTTTCTAATAAAATGTTAATATCACCTCATGAAATGAGGACTGAACATTGGTTAAAAACTCATAGTTAGAACATTAATACAATAATGACTTATAGTAATATTATATTGATTATATATAAAATGGGTTGTCCTATATATATAATTGTCATTCACATAGTTTAGTTTTATATTATCTAGTGTACGGATTCGATTTTAGTTTATCATGATATGAATGATGGGAGAGATAAGGAAGTGGAATTCAATTTTAAAAGGTTTAATTTTTATATAATATTAATTTCATACATATAATTTCATTTTAATAATATATTAAATTTTTAAAATATTTGTGTAATATTTAACTTGATCATATTTTTGATTGAAAATAAATTGAGAATATTAGTGATGTCCCAATTTCAAGTCAATATCTAAATGAATTTCGTAATGATTTTCTAGGTGAAATTGTTGACCAGGATGTTTAGTTCAGTATTTAAATATTTTTAAAATGTAATATATTTTCAAAAAACTCTTATCATGTTGTAACATTAGAGTATTTATAATTGAAAATGTTGTTATAAGAGTTTCTTGACTAGGGTTTCATTTTATGCAGTGCTTCAGGTTGCGATGATCCTTTTTTTTGTTTAAAAACTTTTTATTATATGAGGAATTTCAATAATTATAGATCAACCAATAATATAATCTTCATTAATATATCGTTATTACCTTATGGAATTTATTTTTTGGCGATATTTAGGGTGTTATGTATTCATAAAATATTGATCTCAGGTCCAGATATCCTCAGCTTTTAGTAAAGGTTGAATAAATTATATGAATATTACTTCATACTAGGTATGACAATTATGAGTTTTTTTGTTGTCCCTATTGGGTTAAAAAATTAACATGATGAATTTATGGATCTAATTGATAGATTATTCTAGGATTATTAAAATAAATTTTCAATATTTTTGATCGATGAAACTCTATTTTATGATAATATATTCAAGGAATATGAGATACATATTTTAGTTGATTAACATGATCCTCAGCCCATTTGGTGTGGTATTTATAAGTGAATCCACAAGACCCATGTTCAGAACTAGGTAGAGGTATATTTCTGGCACTATAGCAGTATTGTAGAATCACTGTACACTGTGTGGTTCTTGTAGGAGAACTGTACACACGTGCGGGTACTGTAGCAGAACTGTAGCTTTTACGGTATAAGGTATTGTTCAGTTCTGTAGCAGCTAGAACTATTCACCTTGGGCCACTGGTTTGGGCTTAGAGTCATTAAGGATTTTAGGCCACCCAGGACTTCATGTCAGAAGGGATTTCAGGCCACCTTTAAGGCCTTTGAAGAACCTCAAGGCCTTCGGGCCCCATGCAGTTGCCCCAGACACACTACAAAAAGAGCAGCTCTAAAAGAGGATTCAGAGTAGGTGCACTCACCAGAGCAAAATAAAATGGATTTGTCAGAATTAGAGGGTATGGCTATGCCATCGGGACTAGCCGGTGCTTTCACGGGAAGCCTAAACAGACGACCATGCAAAGGTGGAGAGCTACTATCATGATGTAGGTGCGGGGGAGGGGCAGTTCCTTGTAGATAGTCTGGTTGAATTCCCTAAGACCTGCGGGTCATGTAATCTCCTAAGCCAACGGGCCATGTAATTTCTTAGCCTATGGGCCTTTTAAGGGTTCCCCCTCATCCCTTGAAAGGGAGGTTATCAAAAATAAATAAAAATGAAGGCCATCTGGCCATTCGTGGATATATTAGTTGATACACACACCATAAATGATAAGATGTAATATGTAAAATTTATACAATTTTTTTTTTATGAAATACTTTTTTTAATGTAAATATTTTTTCTAAAAATGAATAATTATTGACCACGATAAAACTAGTGTGGTGGAAATGTTTCCAATTCCTACAATTTTTTCTAAAATCCAATGCTCTCTAGGACTAGTGGGTTAACACCAACATTTTTATAAAAACCCAATTATTTTATGTTTCCCACTAACTATGTTATCTGGAAAAGGGGTAAAATTCATCAAGATAGTGGAGTAAGATTAATGTTTCCATGAGGTAAAAAGAATAATATTTTGTGATCTTATATAAGCCTTACCTACAGGATATGATGATTTTTTCAATTACTTCATTTCTTAATTGAAGGAACATTGTTGTTTCATTAGTCAAGATGATCACGTAATTTCATATGATTGGTCACAATTGAAGTCCCATTATAATAGTAATCCATCACAAGATCTTGATCTTATAGCGGTGTGTTTTTATTTAAAAAATTCTAGTCTTCTTTTATATGGAGTAAAATGGGAAATATAAACATTCCATGAACATTAAAATAAATATTCTCTCAAAATGAAGTTGACATGTGGTAGAGAAGATGTTTGTAACATATTAGGTATATTTATTACACAATTGAATATCAACCTAGAAAATAAAAATATGTAGCACATCCCTTGATCCTAAAAGATAATGAATCATTAGCTATGACATATATGGAGAGTAATACATTGGTTAAATATTTAATGCATATTGTCTTAGGAATTATGAATTCATGAAATCCATATCTTTTGGTTCAGGTGCTAGTATAATCATCTTTGTCAGATAGAACTAGGTGTGATCATTAGAAATATCATGGTTTACAATAAAAAGTTGATTTTGTTATGTTTCTTAAATATATCACTTAAAAATAATGTGTTATAATTATTGGAAATATATTTTGGGTTAAAAGTGTTTCATAGTTGAAGAATGAATTATTGAGTGAATATCTTAAATCACCATTTTTTTGTTTCTAGGCATCACTAATACATACATACACCATCATAAATATTAATGCATTCAAGGAATTAATAAATACATATCTCGTAATAACATGAAATTTTTTAAATTTCAATATGGTGAACCTAATAATAAAATACCAAAGGGGATGGTTCAACATTTTCTAGTTCATCAACAGTAATAAAAGATTATACCCACATATTTTGAGGAATTATTTCCAAATAAATATTGAGGTATCCATATGATATGTTTTATTCTTGAAAAAATATATAATTATAAGATTATCATCCTATTTTTGATAATAAGTATTTGTATAAAAAATCTAAAATTTAAAATTTTTTGATAGGAATGTTTCATGTAGATCTCTCATCTATTGCATCGGCTCGTGATCCATGATCTACTGTCATGAACTGAATCTGGACGACATCAAAAATAGCACCAGACACGGCCCGAAACAAGGCCCGAAGGACATTCCCATTCTCTATAGGCTAGAACATGTGCCCCGTTATCATAAAATAAAATTTGGGAATGATTTAACTAATATTATAGATAATAAAACAACAAAAAGTTCCAATATAACAAATATGGATTTTTCAAAACAAACCATTATTTAAAAAAATCAGATGGGAATTATATAATTTAAAACAATTATAAAATAATATAACAAAAGATGAAACCCAAAATAGACATCCCAATAACCCCCTCATGGCAAGAGTCATTTCCCTCAATCTATCTCCACAACACTACATTATGAAGGACTGCTAAAAACCAAAACCATCAGCATAAAAAGTTGTACCCAAAACTACGACAAAAATAACCAAGTCTTCTTACAACCAATGTTGTATGTAGGGTGTGAGGAAAACCCTGGTAGGATGCTACCACTAAAATATTCTATGTGATAAACATTCAAATATTAAAAGATTGCAAGTTTTCATAAACATGAGATACCAATAATAATTTTAAAGTGATGCAACCTTAAATAAAAACATTTTTCAAGTGGGTTACATTAAAGAATCAACACTTTTAAAAAGAGTGAGATGCTGAATAATTTTCCAGCCAAACATAACACATGATGACAGTAAGAATAAAGTATCTAATTATAAAAAGTAATTGGAAATAATCCCTAGGCACTGCCCCCCTATGGGTCCTATGTATCTCGTATCATGGTGAAAGTGACCATAACAATATCCATTATTGTGCATAAAATACATTAGTATGGATCATACCCATAACCTAGTGGTCCCCCAACATCATCATCATCATCATCATCATCATCGTCATCATAGTTTAGTTAGTGTTTTCATCATCAAACTTGCTACATGAAACTGAGGCCAAATCCCATGGCATCACTATCATACTAGTACATGTCCACCCACCTAGATACCCTGGTGTTCCCTCTTATTCTCAAACAAGTTCCACAAGCCATTAAATAATATTTTCACATTAAAATACCAATTCCAAGTCACACACACACCAAAAATCCGACATGTATATCACACAAGTCACATAATCCCCTTTTTCAATCAAATTTATTTTGAAATCATACTCACACCAATAGAGCAGAAAACACTTTTCGCATATCATTCACACCATAAAAAACCTTTAATAAATTTTATAAAACCATTACAAGATAGTTCAAATAACAAAACATCCCACACACATGCCAGATAGTACTCTTCTAACAAGAAAATTTCATTTCTGACATCATAATCACACAAAACATCCCACAAAAGTGTTTCGCGCCTTTCTTGCAATTTAATAAAACACTTCAATTATTTATAAAAAACTCTATATATTTTTAACATCATAAATCACCACTTTAACTTTAAAAATCCCATATTAAGTGAAAAAACTCACTAAATCGTTTCATGTACATTTGTTAACAACTTTTTTAACTAAATAAATCATTTAAAATTTTCATAAATCAATCTGATGTGGTATAACCATGTTTTGCACATAAAACCAATTACAAAACCCTCTTACAAGTCCAAAATCACACCAAATCATTACCAAACTGGAATTATATCCCCCTTTCAAAAAAATAATAAATCACTTTCATATTTTATAAAACTACCACAAAAGATATCACATGAGTTACATTTATAAAATACACAACTTCAAGGAAAAATGGAACTTTAATACTACATGCTTAACTAATGCAACAAAAAATCGCTTTCACACTACACACAACATATTAGTAATAGACTAAATTAATAGATCAATCATGCTAACTCATCAACAATTTCTTACACGTGGAATTTCAATCCTTTAGTGTCAAAACTCCCAATTTGTTATGTGAAACATAAACCACACCATTGCCGCCCTATAAGGGAGTGAAAAGCCACCTAAAACATCAAGTTTATACCAATAAAATAAAATAAAAACCCGAGGTACGAACCCTAACATCTGAAAATTTTAAAACTTCAGGAAAAGTGGGAAAACCACTAAGTAAATGGGAGGAACTTGAGAGAAAACTCAATTAATTAAGTGATCTTGAATTAAACATCCCAAATACACTAGTAGCTGAATTTTCAAATAGCCAAAAATAAAAGTGAGGTTCACATAAGGCTGGGTATGTCATGTGAGAATTTAAATAGAGGGAAAATAGTAAAAATTGAAGGATTTATAAAAGAAACCATTTTCCTCTTCAAATAAGGATGATTCGAGACATCCAGATATATTTCT
Source organism: Viscum album (assembly GCA_963277665.1). Taxonomy (NCBI): domain Eukaryota; kingdom Viridiplantae; phylum Streptophyta; class Magnoliopsida; order Santalales; family Viscaceae; genus Viscum; species Viscum album. Next base: position 1,016,173,496 of record OY728150.1, read on the forward strand.
CCCTAATTCACGATGAATTTGAGAACTAAATAGGTGGAGGAGAGCATGGTGACGTTTCTTGGGAATGTGGGCTCAGGTGAGAGTGGGAAGCACCAAAAAAACAGAATAATTGAATGAGATATTAAGGAAGAAAACTAAAGAATAAAATGGCATTTCGGGCTTTCCCAACACCTTAAAAACCCATAACTATCATTATTATGGATGCCTATGGGGTCCAAATTGATATGGTAGTTTTAATATACAAGGGTATGCCAACTTGGAAGTGAAATGGGTGTAACATGTTTAAAAATGAAGGAGTTATAAAAGAAAAAAAATTATTTTTAAATCTTGAAATGGATTCACAATTTGGCCCAAATTTTGAAAACTCTCCATTTCCACAAAACTGCATAGGAAAAACCCAAATAAAATAAATAAAGAAAATTGAATTAATAATAGCTTTAAAATAAGTAATGCATGTGATAATTATCCCAACAATAAAATATCCCACCCTTGGAAAGCCAAAACAAGGCCAAAGGTAGAAACTAAACCCAACTTAAAGGCCAAAATTGACTCATTTTCAATGTTTGACTGCCACCAAAAAAGTTAAGATATCTTTAGTTGATCAATCAAGGAAGGAAAAATCTCAAAATCCAAAACATACTCTAATTTCCTGAAATAATCAAGCACATTCCAAATTCATCCCAAATGAAACACATCAAATACCATCTGAACAAGACTTAAGTAGTTTACCCTAATGAACAACAACATCAAACAAGGTTACACTTACCATACTTTTACTAAAACACTGGGTGCCCTCTAATCACAACATTTACCCAACGAATATTTTGGTATTTATATAGATCTAAATGAGACTAACATCATCCAAGCAAAAAACATGAGTAAAATTGAGTTACTGATACATGGAGACATAAATGGGCTCCCCACCCTAAGAGAAAACATAAATTGTTTCAAGATGGAATCGGGACACTAATTGTGGGTGGCCCAAACAGACTCCCCCAGTATAAGGGGTAGAATCTCATTATATTTTTTAAAAATAACATAAATGAGACCAATAGTGGACCTCCACATAATAAGAACCAACTATCTAAACTGACTAGAACAGTCCATCATAAAAATATCCCAAAATTTAAAGAGTTGTCATAACCGTACGGTTAGTCCACACTATTTAGAAAATCATTTGATAAGTGTGCGTAGAATTATATCCAAAGGGAAAAATTCACATGGTTATATGTGACAAGGTGCACAACCATGTGAATACCATGTGATAGTTACTGTCTCTTATCATAGTTTTCCCTTGGTTGGTGCACAATTACTACTAACCGTGAGCAAATAGTACACATTAATCTGCCAAGACTAAATATCCAACTTTTCTCCAAAAAATCTAAGAAAACCAAAGGGGGAAATTATGAACTCAAGATAAAATATGGAAATGAGTTCCTCCCACATCTGCCACCAAACTTGAAAAACTAGAACAATATGATGATACGGGAGGTCAAAACTATTCCCATCATTCTTACTGAGGATAGGAATTAAACCAAAGGTTTTAATGAACTGTGGATTTCCTAGACTACACGCTAAATTCACTCTAGGACCTATGGATAAAACTCAAATGATTGATGAATCTTTGGACTCACATTTAGGATTTTAAAAACCCCAAATGGAATTTCATCTTATGGTCCCACAAAAAATATCACCGAGAACCCAAATGGGTTCAACGAGACATTACACACTCCAACCTCACTTTACCATCACCCAATATTTTACTGAAATAAGGGCTTAGAAGATTCACACGCATCAACCCTTGTTTCTTCGGATTAGAAACGGAATGAGGAAAGGACATATGGAAACACATTATTCTATATAGGGGATGTTGAGATTTTCTGAAGGGACACACACTTCCAAAAATAAGATACCCTAAAAGGAGTGTAAAACCTTCACCTTTTAGTCAAACGAGCACATGAAATCACAAGGCATCACCGAACAATACCATTGAGACTGATGGAAAAAAGAAATGGAAAGGGATCTTATCCCAATTCCCAAATAGTACACTATTCCAGAAAGCAACAACAATATCCTCTCTTGACCAGATTTTCCACACGGGTGGTTTAAGATCAGCCCTCAAATCAAGGAGACTGATGAAGGACCTAGAGGCCCTCTTAGAGAACATCCATCCCTGACAAACCCAAACTACTGTCACCTTTGACGGCTTAGGTAACTTAAGGAACTCTGATCTCTTTCAACCACCCACGACCACTCTCCCACTATAAGAGGATCCACAAAACCTCTAATGGAAAATGGTGTAGACTCAATCTCCAATGCTCTAGAAAAATATTCCTTATATTGATTAACTAGAGGAGCATCCAATAGCAAAATAATCATGGTTGCACTTTAGTTGTGCACTAACCCTTAATGTGGGCATGCCTTATCCAATGAGGGAACCCAAGGACCCATCCATATTAGACCATTGGTCACGACATACCACAAACAAAATTGAAACTCATGAACAAAATCACTGTAGAGGATTCCTGAAATATTTCTCATAAGGATACCACTAACCATCCCTTCAACCCAACTTACCGACCAAACCCAAACCCAAAAGACCATTCATACAAGAGGGGTTCTTGGACTCAAAACATCCCACAAAAACAAAATTTTCAAAAACAAATCAGACACACCATCCAAAACTAGTCATCATGACGTCATATTTTCAATTAAAATCATATTTTTTAAAACAAATAGTTCGACGATTAGCGCATCCACCAATGGTACCCCCCATTCCACATGCATGCATGGTTCTGTGCCTCACCATGTACCATCCTAATATACATCCCAACACTAATCTAGTAGTTCCATTAACCATCCATTGTCCCGTATAACCCCATTCATGTGGTCGATCATGGAACTACCATATGGTAAAACAAAAATTCCTTCCACTATTCCAAACCAAAGCATTCAATTGGTACATAATTTGTCTCAATACTGTTATCAATGAAATCAAAACACGATTTATATATTCTAAAACATTTCAAAATATCAAAAAACATTCAATAAAAATACACTTTCAATTCATATACATTAATTTCAAAACACTTCATCTCGTTTTAAAACACTTCTAATTTCCTGACAAACTATATTTCATAAATCCATATTAAATTGGGAACTCAACTCCTCTCTTTTTAAAACAAGATTCCAAAATTTCATAAACCTTTTCGAATGACCCATAGTTACCAAATAAAAATCCATTTTCAAACTCCACACATGACCTAAAAAATATTCCATCCCATTAAAAACCCTTTCAATTGTTTAGAAAACTCTATTGGAATCACTTTTTTCAAACCAACTTTAATATAGTTCTTACCTTCAAAAGAGGTGTAAAAACATCATTTTCCATTTCAAAACAACTCTAAAAATTTAGTTATAAAATTTCACAAATCAAAAAATTATATTTTTATTAGAAAATAATTTCACAAAATATTTACATATTTTAAAAACAAGCCATTTTTTCTTTAAAACAAAACATCCATGATTTCCAAACAAAAGGACACAAGACAAAGCGAGGGGAAACCATTTTCGGTGGCTGATTTGGATATTATGGTTAGAGGCCATACGCCAATCACTTCACAATCATAGAGAGTATACTTGGGAAATATCCCCGACTTCACATGGATTTCCAGACCCTATGAGCTCATTGATAATATTATCCCAACTGCCTTTTCAATTTCCCTAATCGTCATCAAATCAAGAAATCCAAAATGGTCAGATAAAACCTGACTTCCCATGGTGACTTGAATCATGTAATGAGGTGTGATGGTGAGGAACCCTACTCATAATCAAAATTTCAAGCCTCGAAAATCCAAACTCCATACTATCCCGACTCTTCCCCAAATAACATGAATCAAGATAACAAACCTCCTCTAAGACCATTTTTCATGAACCGATTCCAGTCGCCATCATGACCATGGTCTGTGACAAGTTCCGAAGGGCATTCGTGATCCATGTGGGCTATCACATGCACCAGGGTATTATATAATAAAATTTTTGAGCGACTTATATAATATTATAGTCAATAATGCCAAAAAAATGTCCAATATAATAAACCTAGAATTTTCAAAACAAACCATCTTTTAAAAAAATTCAGAATTGAATTACGTAATTTAAAATAATTTTCAAAGACTAACAAATTAATAAACCCAAAATAGATAGCCCCAGAATCTCCTCATGGTTATAGGCACTGCCCTCGTGTAATATCCACAACACTACATCATGAAGGACCGCAAAAAACCAAAACCATCAGCACAAAAGGCTGTACCCAAACCTATTGCCAAAATTACCAATTCTACATAAACCCAAAGGTGTATGTAGGTTGTGATCCAAAGACCAGTAAGATTATACCAATAAAGGATTCCATGTGATAAAAATTTAATGATGAAAATCTTGTTTTTTTCACAAACATAAGATGTTAACAAAATTTTTAAAAAGATGAAACATTAAATAAAACTCTTTTTCAAGAGGGATACATTAAATAATCAACAACTTTAAAAAGATTGAAAGGAAACTGATTTTTCCAGCCAAAAAAATTGTCTTATGACAATAATCATAATGTATCTAATTAGAATAAGCAAAGAGAAATAACCTATAAGAACTAGTTTGTTGTGGGTCTCAGGTACCTCGTATCTCATGGAACGTAACCATACAAATATTTGTTCTCGTGCACATGAGCCACTAGTAGGGATTATATCGATAGCCTAGTGGTCTCCCAACATCTACAACATCATCATAATAGATTAGTTAGTCTTTTCATGATCAAACTTGCTACGTGAAACTACGGCCAAACCCCACGGGATCACTAGCATACTAGTACGCATCCACCCACCTAGATACCCTGGTGTTCCCTCTTGTGCTCAAACAAGTTCCAAAAGCCATGAAATATAATTTGAACAAGCAAATAACACTTTTAAGTAAAAAAACATGAAAAATCCTACATGTATATCAACCAAATCACATAAAACCATGTTTCATTCATATTTATTTTGAAATCATACTGACACCAAAATAGCCCACAACGCTTTTTTCATCTCAGTAACACTTCAAAAAATCCTTTAACAATTTCATAAAACCTTTCCATGCTAGTTTAAATCACATAACTTTCCACAGACATGTCACATAACACTCCTTTCATGAACAAAGTTCATTTTTTACATCATACTCAAACAAAACATCCCACAAATGTGTTTTGTGTCATTTTTATAATTTAATGAAACCCTTCAGAAATTTATAAAACACTATAAAAATTATTGATGTCTGAAATCACTGCTTTATCTTTCAAAATACCATATTTGGTGAACGCACTCACTAAAAAAGTATATCTACATTCTTTACCAACTTTTTTTAACTCAATAAATCATTTAAAATTTTCATAAATCAATCCCAAGGGCTATATCCATGTTTTTAAAATAAAACCTATTTCAAAACAATATTTCACATCTAATAGCACAGAAAATCATTACCATACCATAATTGGCAGCCCTTTTCAACAAATAATAAATCACTTTCATATTTTATTAAACTACCATAAAATATATCACATGACTTACATTTGAAAAATACACTAACACAAGAAAAATGTATCTTTAATACTACATGGTCAAATAATGCTACCAAAAATGGTTTAATCACCACACAAAACATATTAAAAACATGTTAAATTAATATATAAATCAATCTAACTCATCAAAAAAAAATTTACACAAGGAATCACCTACATTTTGTGTCAAACCCCCAAATACGTTGTGTGAAACATCAACTGCACCAACGTTGCACCACAATAGAGTGGAAAGCCACCTAAAACCATAATATTAGACCAAGAAACTTAACTACAAACCCTAGGTACGAACCCTAACTTCTAGAAATTTTATAACCTCAAAAAAAGTAGGAAAACCCCTATGAAAATGGGGGGAACGCTAGAGGAAACTCACTTAATTGACAGATCTTGAATAAAACTCCCCAAATACACCATTATTTGAATTTCCAAAAAGCCAAAAATGAAAGTGAGTTTGGAATAAGGTAGATTACATCATGTGGGAACTAAAATGGGGGGAATATAACAAAAATTTATGTAGTTATGAAAAAGATAATTTAACTATTTAAATCTGGACGATTTGAGACACCCAGAGATGTTTCGACCTAAGTCACAATGGATATGAGCTCATAAGAGGGGTATAAGAGCATGGGGGTCTCATACCCTAAGTGGCCACGGGTGAGAGTTTGAATCACCAAAAAACATAAAAATTGAATGAGATATTAAATAAATTAAAAACAATTGAAATAGGAAATGGGATTTCAGGCTGGCTTAATACCTTAATAAAAAACCCAAATCATTCAATATTATGGATACATATAGGGTCCAAATTGATATGGTGGTTTTAATATACCAGTGGATTTTAATTGGGAAGTGGAATGGGTGTAAAATTTTGAAAAATGAATGAGTTATAAGAGAAAAAATATTTATTTTTAAATCTGGAAATGGGCTCACGGTTTGGCCCAAATTTTAAAAACCCACCATTTCAACCAAAATTAATGGGAAACCCCCAAAACAAAGCAAGAATGGAGATTAAATGAAAATTACTTTTTAAAAAAGTCATATATTTTACACCTACCTATAATTTTTTAATTGAATTCAAATTTAATGTGGTACCGAATAATATTTCAATATATCATTTGCCAACAACCTCATGGATAGTCTAAGAACATGATTTAAAATTTGGAAGATATCATTTTAAGTTGATAAATTGATTACTGAGGATGTTTTGGTCATCATAATTCATTATTTATATTTTCATATAATATGAGTTTTTCTTCTAGAATAAGTATATAACCTTTTGAGGAATTATATTTAATACATTGTTGATGTAACACATTGAACTTTTATGAAATATTTCTTTTTAAATAAATTAAATCTATTTGATATCTTGGGATACATGAAATCCCAATTATAAATGAACCATAATAAATTATACAATTATACCCTAGCCATTAAATATTAGGTATGAATATAAATAACCATAATTTAGAAATATGTATAATATTTAAGAATATTGAAATTATAATTTTAGTATTGTATTATATTCTCAGAACTATTCTTTAAAATTTTGTTTGTTTATTTTTTAATAAAATGAAATATTTAATTATTTCCACTTTTTGAAATTGTAGTGAAGAAAAGTTACTTAATTTTTTGAATCATTATTTCAAAATTGTCTTACCGGGAATTTCAAAAAAAATCATAAAATATTAATTTTTCTATTATAGTGTGAAATTCTATTTTTTCATTAAAAATTGTATTTTTATTAAAATAATTTAAAACGTCCCATTCTTAAAGGGATCAACAATATTATTATTAATCAAATATATTCAATTGTAATAACTTTTATATTTATGTTTTATATAAATAATTTTCTAATAAAGAAACAAATCTCATTAGAATAGCCCCTTTCATCATATTTTTGGGATTAATTTTATATTAAAACATTAAATATATTTGGGTTTAATATGATAATTTAATATTTCGGATTAAAAAAATTAATATTTTTATATAATTTTAAATTAATGATTTTGGTCATAATAAATAGAAAAAAGAGTTAAAATATATTACTGTAATTAAAGACCAAATAGTTTTACCAAGGGTTAAAAAATTAATAAGGGTTAAAGTTATTAAAAATTGATTAAATTCAATTTTTTGGAAATATGTATACCCTAAATAATATAATTTTTTTAATGGTATTTTTTATTCTTTGTTATTAATAATCACTCATATATATTATTCATTTCACAAATTTAATGTGTACCCTCTCCCCCAATTATAAATAAATGATCTCTCCAATCCCATCTATAGTTAAAGAGTCTTTTGGGTTAGCCAGTACCTACACAACTAAATTCCCTACGTCCAAAAACCTAATATTATGTTATTTTATTGGCCATAAAAACATCATATAAATGCATTATATATAAAGTTATTAAGGTTTTACAAAAAAAGATATTGTTCTTAACCATGTGTTTTCATTTTATTTATTATTCTACATCTTAAAATTATCATCAAACTAGATGATTTAATAATTTTTGTATATTAAATATAGTATTTTTCTCTTATGATATAGTAATTAACTATATCTATTTATTCTCCCATTAAATTCTAAATAAAATTTTAATTCTTGTGTATGGTAGACTACGACCTCATAAACAAATATAATTCATTTTCCATAACCACCTATCACAACTAGAAAAAATGATTCATTAAAATTAAATATATGATATATATGTAAACTTTATACATATTTAATGATAACATTACATCTACCTTCTACCTTATAATCAATTTAAAAACCATAATTTCGTTTATGTTTGTGTGTGGTCTACCAACTTTATGAATATATGTGATTTTTTTTCATTGATTTTTAAATGGATGGTAATTAAGATATATTTAAGGAATATATTTTATATAATAATGATTCTAGAATCGTTATTTGATGTTTAAATTTTGTTCATTCCATCCAATAAAAAGTGAAACCAATACTCATGAGTTTGTATATATCTTACCCATAAATAATGAGATTCATATTTCAATATCTTACCCTTATGGATTACAATATATATATATATAATTAATATATATGTTACTAATGTCATTATTATCATTATTTATATGATGGAACCACGATAAATATAAAATTACCATCTCTACCAAAAAAATCATGAAAAACGTAATAGTTAACACATGGAAATGATGATTATAACAATGAATTATTAATAAATTGACGTCAAAATAATATATGTGTATAATATATGATTTTATAATTATTTAAATACTTTTTTATATAATTAAAATTAATTTATATTTATAACACTAGAAGTTATATTTATTTCAGAGTTAGTGGATCTTTAGGTAAGGGATTTTCATCTACCTTTTAATTTCATGAGATGCATGTCAAATTCACTTGATTTTTATTTTATGTGGTGTTTACAATTACCATAAAAGTATTTTTTGATTCTACTCTGAAAATTTTTGGGGATATAAAAATAAAACTATGTTTCTAAATTTATTATTATTTTGATTTTATTGTTACCCAATTGGTAAGAGTTTTTTGTTACACTCTCCTTGATTATCATGACTTTTTATTATTATCTTTTCAATGATGAAATATTATAATTTACCTCTATATAAACACATTAATTTTCCTCTCCTCCAGTTAAATGTGGTGTTTAAATTTATTCCATTAATTTTACATTATTTATGTACTCGATCTGTTGAAATAATATTTTTATGGAATACAGACAATGTATTAAAATTATTCTATGAATATTTTTCTTTCATGTCTATGTATTCTAAAAATCTTGTCACGATTGTTTATACCATTATCCAATGAATTTAAATGTCACTTTTATCCATGTATTAATTTTTACAAAATGGTCTAAATTGGATCTTCTTCAAATTTTCCAAATAACATGCATTTAAATTTTTATAGAAAATTTTAATAGATTCATTTCTTTAATTCATTAAATATGAACAAATTTTTATTCCTTAATTACCTCTCAATGTATTTAATAATACCTTACATGTTTTAAAAGTTTTTTCAATGATTTTTTATTTTAATAATTTTAAAATTTATATATTTTAAATAAGTTATTTTGATGTTAAAAGTGTATTGTTCTAATTTAATGTTATAAGTAATATTTTAATGTATATTCCATATTATATAAAATAATTTCGTGATTCATAATGTTTATGAATTGTTTGGTTCAATGAAACCATTATTATTTTTTCTCAAGATAGCTAATAATTATTCTAATGAAATGATTTTGAAACTTATCCCATTTTTAAAAGGTTTGGTTATAATGAATTGTTGAAATTTTTATGAATCATATTTGTTTTCCTTGGGTTAGGATATGATGAATGATTTATGATCTCATGACACACATATATTTTATTTTTATTACGGGATTTCTGGGCCCAAATTTATATATACCTCCAATGCATTGGTTGTAGATGGATATCTCATGAGACAAAAAAGTATCGAATGGGGAGTAAACCAAGTATAGTAAGGTAAGATGTACACTATGATAGTATATGGAGTAAACCTTGACTAGTATGATGGTTTTTGGAGTGAAACAAATACACTATGGTAGTCTTAGTAAAGATCCTTGACTAACAAAGAAATTAGTTTCTGTTATTCTGTGTATGAAACAAACTTATGTAAAATGCCAATGTTATTCTATGATGGCTCATATTCTTTGATTCTTTTTTGATTATTGTATTGTATACTATAATGAGTTATCCCATGAGTCAAGATTAATATCTATGATATGCAGGGTATGATATTTTCAAATGTGTTTCTTATGTTCTCATAACCATACGATTATGCTATGTTTATATCTTCCATGATTACACATACCTATATTCTGTTCTAAATATTTTTTATAATTCATTTTACCAAAGTTATAAATAAATGTATTATGTATTATATGTCTCTTAATGATTATAGTTATTAATAACATAGTGGTTAATGATATAGTTCACATATAAAATATATTTTTTGTTACTATGTTTCCCGAGTTACTAGAAATATCTGATTCATTAATATATCAGTAAGTATTGTAATAAATATTCATCTAATGAGATGTAATATCTTTTCATTGAAATAATGGGTTTTTATAGTTGGTATCATAGAAATATTTAGTTTTATTTTGAAACTACGATGAGAAATATTTAGTGAGAACCCTAAGGATCATCTTATGTATAGGAAAATAAATTATGTTATGGTAAGAAAGGAGTGTGGTTTTTTCCATGAAAAAAATCCCTACTTTGATACTATAAGTGGATGTGGTTTTAGCACAAATGAACCTTTGAGTAATTATACCAAAAATATATGGTTGATTTTACATTGGACATCATTTTTGTGTATGGAGAGTGTTCCATTAAAGTTCACATATGTAACACTCAAGAAGGATATATGTGGGTTATTCACAATTTCATTATGAACCAATAAAAAGTATTTGATTAAATTATGACTATGAATTAACTAGGATAAATGTAATTTTTTTTATTTTAAATGGTGGAATCCAAGAATTTTGTTTCAATATTATATTATTTCCCATAATGAATATTATTACTCAAACTTTGATTTTTTTCATTTAGTTAAGTGTTATAACACAAAATAATTGTGTTAATGACGAATGTGATGGAAAATTTAATGACTATCCTCCTGAGGGAGAAATTTTTATCCGAACTAGAATAAAAATATCGTTTCTATCATTAGAAAACATTCTCATTCTATAAATCATAATGATATTATGAATGAGAAAAAAGGATGGATCAAAGTTTGGTACAGTCTTACATGACGCAACACCTACAATATATTACTAGGTATTTTAATTTACTATATGAAAATAAATGGATATTTATCACTATTTTTTTTATATTCACCATTGTTTGTAACATTAAAAAGTCATTTTGGTTGTGTATCATTTGGATGGTGAAGCATATCATGGTGGAAGCTTATAAATAAATGAGGCAATGAGAAGAAAGAGACTCCTTGGAGTGGGATGATTTTATGATCTTATTTTTAAATAATTAAAATATTTATATCCATAATTTAAATATCGATAAGGAATTACTTGATATAATTAAGAAGGATGATGAATTGGTTACTAAAAATGAGATAAATTTTAATGTATTTTGAGCTATGCTTCTATAATTATCATCCAACTAAACAAAATGTTTTATGGAACCATCATTTTCAGTAAATCATGTTTTTGAATGATGTTATTCATAAGAGACTTCAATAGTATTGAATAAATTGTTTCATATGATATCATGGAGGAAATGAATATTTGAGTTACCCATCCACCTCATTGTTTAGATAAGAAAAGAATGATGGAATTCAAATGAAACTCTAATAACCATGGAGAAAAAAAAGATAAGATTTCCATCATGATTTATGTATGGATTGAAGCATGGATGGAATTTTATTGAGGAGATTGGTAAATGTTTTATGTATTGAAGGTATGGTCATTGTCACATTGAATAAATATGTGATGGTAATAATTTAATTAATTTTTTTAGTAAAGAGAAAGCCCTATAAGATTCACTACCTACAGTCCTAGTATTTAATGTCATAGAGTATGAGAATTGTTCTAAAGAGTGACCAAATATTATGGTTATTTATGATGATGAATGATAGGTACCAATTAATCCCATAGACAATAGGAAATCTCTTGCGATCATTACCGGTAATGTGGATAATGAAGTAATGAAATGTACGCTCACCATCAACTTTATAACTTCTAATCTATAGTTGTTGTAACACCCCGATATATTATGAGAAATATGATTTTTAATTTCATTGATGTCTTATGTTGTATGCTACACCAAGATTATCTTGTGCTATACACAACACTGTATTAGCTTGTTGTATACGCTAACACTATTCTTGGCTTGTGTTGCACTCAAAAGAAACCTTCCTCAATAGCATGTGTTGTATGCAATACCAATTTTCACTAAACAATGATATATTGTTATAAAATTATTATGAACTAGAAATTATGAATAGTATTAACCACATTTTGAATTTTTTAATATTATCATTCGTCTTACACATATATTAGAACATGGTATGAGAACAAAATAAAATTGTCAGGTAAAATAAATATTTTAAAAAAATGAAGTTTTGCCGCATTTTGATGGTGCACCCACTATAAATCTATATTTAGACACGTTTATGAGTTAAATATGAAAAAATATAATTATTTATTACAATAAGAATATAAAAATTTATTTTGGATAATTTTTTTATATTTTTCTAATAAGTTTCAAATTTTGATGACTAGTAAAAATACGCTAAAATTTAATTAAAAACAACTTTTCTCATCAAGATAATTTATATGGTTAAATTATAATATTTAATGGTTTTAAAGTATAAATAGAATATATTTTCACCATTAAATATTATGTAAGTCATTATCATCAATTTTACATTGAATTAATAGGTAAAAACATTTCAATCATTTGCAATGTTTTAACTTTTAAGACCTGTTATCTCAACGATGGGACTAATTATAAATTAAATACGTAAACTTATTTGTATTTAATTTAAGAAAATTGATTCCATATTTGGAATCAGTAGGTATAAATTATGGTAATAGTACACTATTTATTTTTAGACATTATGAATGGTAACTACAATACGTTTTATTTACTACAGTTAAAGGTAAATCAGGTAATTAAGGGTAGAAATAATATTATAAAATTTCCTTAACACTTTTATTAATATAATTGGATAATTATATTTCATTTTAAAATATTCTTGGGTCGAAATGCTATCTATTGGAACCTACATGGATGTGACTAAGACCTTTAATTTTTTTTTAAAGTGAAATATGCCTTACTCAAACTTTAATAATTAAAGTATTTTTAATATAATGGTATGTAGAATATATATTCAATTATAAATACTCTTTTTAGAGATAAAATTTTTTCTTCATCATGGAAATTTATTTGGGCTTTTTAAGAAATATATAATTACCTTAATATCTTATACATTAATATGTAGAAATTATTTATTTAGTGAAAAATCAATTATAGTTTTTATTAAAATTATAATACCCATCAAAAGGACCCGAAAATTGACCAAACTTTATTGGTTGAGTATATCTATTCCTCAATAATCAAAGGGTTTACTTTTGGACCATTTGGATCCTTATAGAACAGATTATTACATTTATATTATTTTCTTTCAAATGATGTCAAAGTTGTCACCTTCATACTTTAATAAGGATAACATTTAAAAAATTGTTGTATTAGAAGATAAATTCTACTAAAAGTATTATGAGGAAATATATTATATTTATCTTAATCATAGTATTTTATTTTTATTTTTTATTCAAAAATAACTATATTAAATAATCATACCAAAATGTTGTAGTAATTATTTTATTAAGAGAAATACCAAATAAATGGTTTTAAAAATATTAAAATAAATATTATATGAACTAATTAGTGTGCTCCATAAATTTTATAGATCCATATGACATGTTAGGAATCTATTAAATATTTTTTTTCGAACATTTCATCTGTGTGGATTTTATTTAAATTCAAATAAATAAATAGTGTCAAAATTGACACTATTGATATTTTCTAAAAATAACAATTTATTAAATTGATTAAAAATCACAATAATATTTAAAAATTATAAATTGAAATTTAAATGGTCTAAATTTCATAAATTATCCAATTATGTACAATTCACAACATATATGTAAGTATTTATTATAATTTAAAATTTATAAAATTATTACCACAAATAAGATTAAATAGCTTAAATAAGGATAAATCAAATTGATAAGATTTAAAATAATTTCCCATGATGTCTAATTTTTATTAGATGATGAGATTACAACCTTATAACATCTCATCTTCTAATTTTGGTCATTTTGGATGTTTTTAAGTGGGGTTGGAGTTTATAATAAATTAATATTTTTGAGGTTTTCAAAAGTGCCCCTCTCCTCTCTTATAAAAGGGCACCTCCTTCCTCTTTTATCCCCTCCATTTTAAGCCTTAAAGTACGGCCAAAACCTGAAAATTACTCTATTAAAACACTCTAGTTATATTATAGGGGTTCTGGTCTTCTCAAAATGAAAAATCTAGTGCCCTAAGAGGATGTTTAAAAGAGGCACGTCGAGGAAGAGGTAATCTCTTCTACCGATTATCTCAAGTTTCTTTATTCTTATACTTCATCTTCTTTAGTTGTATAATTATAAAGTAATATAATAAGTATAACTAATATACTTATATGTTATTATAATTATTAAACAACCCTTTTTCACCTTATATCCATGCTACAAAAATGGAAATCATCGCGCGTGCGTATGTACGACTTACCGTCTCCACGCCGTGGTGTAATCTGTTTTTCTAACAACACCTTACTTGGATGGGTATAATGGTGAAGATAATAACTATATATGATTATTATAACATAATACTGATACTGAGATATTATATCATCCACTCTAATCCCATTCAATAATTATGGGAGTGATATCATCGCTTGTGCATACGTACGGATTACCATCTCCACAACGCGATGAGATTCATTCTCCATGTTAAAAATCCCAAAATGATTATAAAGTATATATAATAAATAATCATGAAATATATAACATAATTATGATACTGAATTTATTTATATGTTATTTACTTACTTCCATTAAATTTAATAAGGAAATGAAAACAATGTTCATGCGTACGTACGGCCTACCGTCTCCATGAACGGTGTATTTCATTCCATTTATCGATCTATTATATATATATTATGAAAATATATTATATATAAATCATATTTTATATTCTAGAAGTAATTAATAATGATCTAAGTAATCATATGAATAATTACAAGTCAAAACACGTATGATAAATGAAACGGTTTTACCCAAAACGCAGCTTTAACCTTGAATTGAAAAATAAACGGGTAATATAAAGTCATAAGTGAATCATATATGATATCATAAATATTATAATGGTTCTATTAAAAGTTAATAATATGTTTAAACCCACTATGTAGGATCCTAATACACATATAGAAGAAATTGGACATATGGTAAGGGATAATTATTCCAATCTCGTTCTTATCTGAGATTGTTTATACGTAAGTATTTACTGGGTTATGTTATTCATCCATGTCCATGTTTTCTCAAAATGTTTTCAAAAAATGTTTACAATTATTCCATGAAAATTAAAATTTATTTATACCCTTTTTTGACTTTTACCACATGTTATGGAAGGAATCATTATTTTGATTACCATATGAGGTACTTTTTTACTTTTCCGGAAAAAGTATGAGGAGAATGTTTTTTTAACTTATACAACTTGAATGTATTTTTATGGTTTTATAATTCCTTCATTCCATGAAGCATACTCTACAAGATTTCATGGTTATTTTTAACAAAATTATTTCCTTTTAAAATTGAATGAAATTTTGAGAATAGAAAATGATTTTGAAAAAGAAACGATATTTTCCTCAAAAATTCATTTAATGTGTTTTATCAAAACTATTTTCCACCTAAGATGACACTCTTTAATATGGTTATATTTCTAGTATAATGACTCTATTATTTACATGGTTTGATTTTTCTTATGATTAAATGATATTCATTTGGTTCATATGGATTATGTCCTGATGGGATGATGGTTATGAAACCCATTTTATTCATTGGGTTATAAAGAATGATTTATGTTTATTTTGTGGCACACATAAGAATGATTTAATTATGAGAACGGTGGGACCTATATCTCCCTCCAATTTATTGGTTAAAGATATATATATCATGGGATAGACATGTATGGAATGGAAAATAAATCTGGTTCAGTATTACAGGTCTGGAATGACAAGTAAACCAGGTTCAGTAATGGACTTTGTCCGCTATGATGGTCCTGAAAGCACTGCCTAGGCTACTATGGAAATAAAATCATGTGCATATGGTTTTCCACAATTAAATGTTTCATTCCCATTATATTTTATCATGATTATTGTTTCTTTATGATCTATGTATTACATACTACCAGGATTTATGTCATTACTCGTGATTTTGAGGTTTTTTGTTCATGTTTTTATGTTCAAATGTTTATGGGTTGTTTTATGTTCTCCATGTTTGAACTTACTGTGCATTTGAGGTCAACATTTTTATGTTTTCTTTTCCCCGTGATTTAAAAGAAATGTTTTAGGTAAGAATAAAAAAAGGGGATGATCTTTATGGGAGATGTTGAAGATCTTTCACCATGAATCAAAGATTATGTTCCATGTTTTTAGATACACTAAACTAATACAGTCCATGGGAATTTTTTTCATGTATTAAGTATTCCGAAAAATTAATGTAATGTCCATGTATGTAAATATTTGTTCTTTACTATTGGTATCAGATTGAATGTTTAGTTAGCCTTTGGAAACTAGGAAGCGAAAACATTGGTGAGATCCCTAGAGATATTTCTATGGTATGTCTAGGGATGTCCCTAAGGTTTAGTATAACTATATGTTATGGTCCTAGAATTATTTTGAAAATCATAAATAACCTAGGGTGAACCTAATGTGTCATGGATTAAATAATGTGTGATAATCTAGATATCTCATAAGTGAATTTTTATGACTATGTGGTTCTATGTTTTTTTAACTATTTCTTACACTATGGTTTCTAGTTTTAGTCAATGGATAGAACGAGAATGAATTCAGTTAAAATTGATTCTAGTGGACAAATTGGTGACTGTGATCTACAAAATTGTGTAATTCCTGGAGATAAAGATATTATGATTATGTTGATTCAGACAATGCGATATATGATTAACATGGTGAACTTTAGTTGTATTCCTAAGTCATCAAATAAGAGGAAGATGGACTTTTATGCATTTTATAATGGTGAAGAACAAAGAGGAATGAAGATTAAGCTTTCTACGTATCAAGAAGAAGGGAATAAGAACCTTGAAGAATACCTCAAATGGAGGGGAAGATGTTATCTATGTGGCGAAAAGTGGCATAGAGTGACAGACAATTATGGTGTTCAATATATTATCAATGGAGAACATGGGAATTACCCAACTCAATGACCTGACCTAAGAGGTTACTTCTAAATCGAGGAAGGAACTATTCCATGCCAATAATTGAAAAGGATGGATTGAAGGGCTTATGTATTTGAATTCAAGAATAATGTTGTTGAGGTACTTTTATGGTACATTGAAATATCTATGTATTGGTTCATTGAGGTTTTCAATAAGAATATGGTACTGGTAACAATGAAAAGTAATTGAAATATTTTCGGAAAGAAGATGATATATGCATAATGAAGGGATAAGGAGAAAATAATATGTTTGATAGTATTAATGAGCTCATGACTGATATAAGGACAAAGTGATATAATGATTTGAGTATATAAATTTTTTTGGATTTTGGTATATGGAAATAATTAACTTTTGACAACATTCAAGTTATCACTAAGGATCTATGGTAATTTACAATTCAAGAGAATAGTGATTAAGGTATTCACATGATTGGAATGTGACCAGCAAGATATATGTTATGATATATGGGGGATAAATTATGGTATTCACATGTTTGGTAGATGACCTCTCTAGTAATATTTTACATTATACTATGAGATTTGGACAGAAGTATTTTGGATAATCCAAAAGATTGGAATGAATTAAGTTAGACATCAGATAGTCTTGTTTAAGGCTGGAACATTTTGATATTATTTCTGAAATGTTTTAATATTATACTTTTATAAAAAGGAAAACTCGTAGGATGGGTGAAAACCCATCACATCAGACATGGATATGGGAATCGAACCCACAACTAAAGTGCGACAGGCCTTTATCGCCTACCACTGGCCTATAAGAATTCCATAGTTAGTAGAAATTAGTTTTATTTTATTATGTGGTATGATATATGAAGTATAATTCCATTTTTGGAGCAATATATGATTAATATCACCATATATGGACTTATGTATATTTAATAACTTTTTCTAACCTTTTGTTTGAAAGAGATGGAATAATCCATTACTCTATCACATGATCTGCTAACACTTCAGGAATGACAAATTCAAGTTCATTTCTTTAAGATATGAAGTGTAAATTATTTAAGAAATTAGCAATGGTGAGATTGTACCAAAATCAACTATTTACTTCTTATAATTAAATTTTTTTATATTTTTGGAAATGATCTTGAAAACCAATCATTTTGTCATAGTACCCTCAAATCTGATGAATCAAATGGTGCCATAGATCATCACAAATTTATGGCTTTGTGATTGATGGCTTTTACATAGCCATGTTCTATACCACTATCCATCAGAACTCGATGGTTAGATTTATCTTTCATATCCTTGTTTTCACTTATGTTCTCCTATGTGGAAACCCAGTGATGAGTTAATATGGGTAACTATTACATTTCTTACATTAATTTTTAAAATTAAGTTTTAGTATTCCTTTTTACGATGTGCGTTTCTATGAAAGAAACTTTCAAGTAGTAAATGATTTATAACCTCGATGAATTTTGAGGGTGAAATTCATTTTAAGGGGGTAGAATGTAACACCCTGATATTTTATAAGAAATATTCATCTTAATTTCATTGAGGTCTTCTGTTTTATGCTAAACCAAGATTATCTTTCGCTATACACAACACCATATTAGCTTGTAGTATATGCAAACATTGTTCTTGGAAAGTGTTGCACACAAGAGAGACCTTTCATCAAGATAATTTATATGGTTAAATTATAATATTGAATGCTTTAAATTATATATAGAATATATTTTTACCATTTTATATTATTTATGCCATTATAATTAATTTTACATGGAATTCATATGAAAAATAATTTCAATCTGTTGCAATGTTTAAACTTTTAGAACCTGTTTTCTCTAAAGTGGGATTAATTTTAAATTAAATACTGCAACATCTGTGTTTTGAATTTGGAAAATGTATTCCATATTTGGAATCAATATGTCCAAATTGTGTTAATAAGATGATTTTTATTTTTAGACATTATGAATGGTAACTATGGTAAATTTTATTTACTATAGTTAAAAGTAATTCAAGTAATTAAGGGTAAAAATAATATTATAAAATTTTCCTAACACTTGTATTAATATAATTTGATGATTATATTTCGTCCTAAAATATACTTGGGTAGAAATGGTATCTTTTAGAATCCACTTGGATGTGATTAAGAACATTAATTTATTTTATTTAATGAAAGTGAAATATGTCTCACTAAATCATTAGTAATAAAATTATTTTTAAAATAAGGTTATACAGAATATAAATTCAATTATAAATACTCATTTGAAAGATAAAATGTTTTCACTCATCATGGTAATTTATTTGTGATTTTTAAGTAATATATAATTACCTTAATAGCTTATACATTAATGATGCAGTAATTATTTATTTAATGAAAAATCAATAATATTATTTTTATTAAAATAATAATACCCATCAAAAGGACCATAAAATTGACCAAACATTATTGGTCTAGTATATCTATTGACTAATCATCCAAGGGTCGACTTGTGGACCATTTGGGGTCTTATAAAATAGATTATGACATTTATATTATTTTATTTTAAATGATGTCAAAGTTGTCACCTTCATACTTTAATAAAGATAAAATTTCCAAATTTGGTTGTTTTAGTAGCTAAATTCCTCTATAAGTATTCTTATTAATGCTATTATATTTATCTTAATCATGGTATTTTATTATTAATTTTTATTCATCAAATATGTATATGAAATAATCATACAAAAGTGTTGTATTAATTATTTTATTAAGAGAAATATCAAATAAATGGTTTTGTAAATATTAAAATAAATATGTTATGAACTAATTAGTGTGCTCCACAAATTTTCTAGATGAATAAGACATGTTAGGAATATATTAAATATCTTGGATCTTACATATCTTCTGTGTGGATTTTGATTAATTTCAAAGAAATGAATAGTGTCAAAATTGACTTTATTGATATTTTATAAAAATAAAATATTATTAAATTGTTTAAAAATCACAAAAATATTTAAAAATTACAAATTTTAATTTATATGGTAGAACATTTCATAAATTATCCAATTATGGAAAATTCACAACATATAATTATGTATTTATAACAATTTAAAATTAAGAAAATTATTACCACAAATAAGATTAAATATATTAAATAAGGATAAATCATATTGATAAGGTTTAAAATAATTTTCCAACATGACCTAATTTTATTGTATGATGATCCTACAACCCTATTTCATATCATATTATAATTTGAGCCATTTTGGATGTTTTTATGTGGGGTATGGGGTTATTATAAATTAATATTTTTGAGATTTCCAAAAGTGACCTACTCCTCTCTTATAAAAGGGCACCTCCTCCCTCTTATCATCACTCCATTTTTAGCCTTCATGTTCGTCCAAACCCTAAAAATTACTCTTTTCAAGCTCTGTAGTTATATTATATATGTTCTGGTCTTCCCAAAAAGCCAACTCTAGTGCCCTAAGAGAAATTTTAAAAGAGGCACGTCGGGGAAGAGGTAATCTGTTCTACCAATTCCTTCAAGTTTCTTTAATCTTATACTTCCTCTTACCTAGTTGTTTCATTAAAATGTAATAACATGATTATAAATTATATACTGATATGTTATTATAATTATTAAACAACCCTATTTCACCTTATATCCATCCTTCAAAAAAAGAAATCACCGCATGTGCGTACGTACAGCTTACCATCCCCACACCGTGGTGTAATCTGTTTTTCCACCACCACCTTACTTGGATGGGTATAATGGTGGAAATAATAACTATATATCATTATTATAACATCATACTAATTCTATGATATTATATCATCCACTCTAATTCCATTCAATAATTATGAGAATGATAATATCGCATGTGCGTACGTACAGATTACCATCTCCAAGACAAGATGAGATTCTTTCTCCATGTTAACCAATTCAGAATGAAAATAAAGTATATATAATAAATAATCATGAAATATATGAAATAATAATGACATTGTATTTTTTTATATGTTATTTACTTACTTCCATTCAATTTAATAAGGAAATTAAAACTACATTCATGCGTACGTAAGGCATACTGTCTCCATGAACAGTTAATTTCATTCCATTTAACGATCTATTATATATATATATTATGAATATTATATATATATATATATATATCATGTTTTATATTCTGGAATGAAGTTATCATATGAATAATTACAAGTCAAAACACATAAGATAATTGAAATGATTTTACCCAAAACACTGTTTTAACATGGAATTGATAAATGAACGGGTAATATAAAGTCATAAGTGAATAATATATGATATTATAAATATTATTATGGTTCTGTTATAATATAATAATATGATTAAACCCACTATACAGGAGTCTCAGACACATACAGAAGAAATTGGATATAAGGTAAGGGATAATTATTTGAAATCTCATTCTTATCTGAGATTGTTTATTCGTAAGTATTTACTAGGGTTATGTTTATCATCAATCTCCTTTTTTTCTAAAAATGTTGTCATAAAAAGTTAACAATTCTTCCATGTATGTTTGAAGTCATTCTTACCATTTTTTTTACTTTTACTACAAGGTATGGAAGGAATCTTTCTTTTGATTACCATACGAGATACTTTTTGACTTTTCTTTAAAAAAGTACGATGAGAGTATTTTTAGCTTATATGGCATGAATGGATTTTTATGGTTTCATGATTCCTTCATTACATGAAGCATCCTCTATAATATTTCATAGTTATTTTCATCAAAATTATTTTCTTTAAAAATTGAATTAAATTTTGAGAATATAAAATTATTTTGAAAATGAAAAGATATTTTCCTCAAGAATTTATTTCATGTGTTTTATCAAAACTATTTTCCATCTAAGATGACATTATTTAATATGATTATGTTTCTAATATTATGTCTCTATTATTTAAATGTTTCGAGTTTTCTTTTGATGAAATGATATCCATTTGTTTCACATGGATTATGTAACATTGGGACAATGTTTTTGAAACCCATTTTATTCATTGGGTTACGATGACAGAATTATGTTTATTTTGTGGAAAAGTTTAGAATGATTTCATTATGAGATGGGTGGGACCTATATCTCCCTCTAATACATTGGGTAATGATTTATATCTCATTGGATAGACATGGCTGGAATGAAACGTAAATCTGGTTTAGTATTATAGGC
This sequence comes from Viscum album, assembly GCA_963277665.1. NCBI lineage: Eukaryota > Viridiplantae > Streptophyta > Magnoliopsida > Santalales > Viscaceae > Viscum > Viscum album. Next base: position 1,016,196,288 of record OY728150.1, read on the forward strand.
CTGGAACGACAAGTAAACCGGGTTCAGTAACAGACTTTATTAACTATGATGGTCTTGGAAGAAATGCCTTGGATACTACGGAAATCAAATCATGTGATTAATGGTTTTCCACAATTACATGTTTTATTCCCATGCTATTTTATCATGATTAATGTTCTTTTATGATCTATGTCTTATGTACTGCCAATATTTATACCATTACTCATGATTTTGATGTTTTATTTTAATGTTTTTACGTTCAAATGTTTATGGGTTGTTTTATGTTCTCCATGTTTTCCCTTACTTATAATTTGAGCTCACCCTTTTTATGTTTTCTATTCCCCAGGATATACAAAAAGGTTTTAGGTAAGAAGACAAAAATGGGATGATCTTTATGGGATTTGTTGAAGATCATTCACCATGATTAGAAGATTATATTCCTTGATTCCAAAGACACTAAACTAATACGGTCCTTGGGAATTTTTTCATGTATTAGGTATTCCACAATATTAATGTAATGTCAATGTACGTCAAGCTTGGGTCTCTACAATTGTATTCTCAATTTATCCAATATTCTATATCCGTTGAATTTTACATGGGTTTCATAATATCACCTCAATGATTATATATTAAATTAAGAGTGTAAATATTTAATGGCATGATGATCACATCTCAAGTCTACAATTCATCTCTAGTTTATGTTTGTGGGAGTTAACTTCATTAAAATTTCACATTTCGTTATCTGGTTGAGTTTGATATTATCATACACAAGGACTGGATTTCTTAATATAAATCCTAGATCACGTGATTTGGATGGAAAGTTATGTTTGACATTATAAACCAAACAATGATTATATTTTTTTAGTATGTATGAACTCTACTTAGAAATTTCTTATATCCTATGGGACTTTATGACTTTTTAAAAGGGGTTGTTATCTTAGGCGGTTGGGGAGATACACAACATAAATGATATGCCCATTGCACATTATTTTATTTATTTATTTATATAATAGTCTCATATACTTCTAATGAATCCTGAATTTGATTTCTCAATAGAAATAATACATGGTGCAACAATTATTAAAAATTATCTATATCGAAAGTCCCCTATTTTGATGTAGGATTTGAAGAAGTTCCTCTTAGATAATTTTTCCAGATGATTTACATGGCCATGTTCATCACAGTTGGGAAAAGTTTCTCTTTATTAAGAATAAAAATGGATCAATTCAACAATACATTGATTACCATAATCCTAAAAAGATCAAAATGAAGAATAAATATACTTTTCCTCATATTTTTTACTTTTTTGATCAAATTCATAGAGCACAATAATTTATCATGATTGATCTTCGTTATAGATATCATCAATTAAGGGTCATGAAAGAAGGAATATACAAAAGAACAATCGATAAATTGAACAGACTCTATGAATATGTAGTGATAGAATATGTAATTTGATATATATAATATTTTCTTATTTTATTTTCTGAATTTAAATTGTTTTAATCATCCCAAATAATAAATATGAGCTTATATGAATCAATTTTAGATTTATGATGTGTTTTAATAAAAATGGTGAAAAACACCTAATTCTGGATTTTAGACAGATGTTTACATCAAGTGTATTTTAGTCATTTCCTGAAACATATAAGTCAAAATTTTGTGATTTAATTTTTTGTAGAATTAAGATTTTATTTCCTTAAACTTTGTCTTCTGGACCAAGAGCTGATTCGGACACCTAAAAGGACTAACAATTCATTGAAGTTGGAAATTTTTCCGGGCCGACATCATGGACCCAACCACCATAACAGAACCTAAACTCAACCTATACACATTGAAATGAGGTATTTACAACTATGATAGCACTAGGACATATATATCTATCTCTAAAATAAATTTTGGGGAGGTTTAAAGTCATTATGGTGGCCATTGAAAGACATGCTTTTAAAGGAACCTTCATGGAAGCTTCATCCAGAAACAGAAAGCTACAATGAAAAATTCATAACTCTTTTATCTGATGTTGAAATGATATGATATTTTGAGGGTAAACTAAAAGTACATTAAGGAACAACCTTTATGAATTTTTTCACGTGTTATTTGGCTAATTATTGGTCCCAACATGCGACAATATTTTGAAAAAATAAATCTACCTATAAAAGGAGAGGATCTCCTACCTCTCAAATCATTTAAATCCTTCCCAAAACCATTTAGTGGATCTGGGGTTTTCATAAGGGATGAAACTAAATATGGTGGAACCAGGTATTTTCGGGATAGAATTCTTGGTTAAGGTGTTATCCTAGATGATTATTAGAGGAGGTGTGGTTTGGTGTGCCAGATGCATGCTAAAATCACACACTCAAAAAAATCAGGGGAAAGTAATTCATTAATGAGGTTTCAGTAAATGAATTATCAAATCAAATTGAAAAGAATAAATAAATAATGAATGAACCTATTTTATCCAACACTAGGACCAAGGCTTTTCTTCCCTAATTTCATTCTTTCTACCACTACATCTACATTTAGATTTAATGTTTTCATTTCATAATTTTATTTTCACTATTTTTCAAAACCACTAAAACCATCATTTTTATTATATTATTAAAACAAAACAAATAATTAAAATAAGTGAACTAGAATCAATGATTGAATTGACTATAAACTCTCCTCAAGTGAGATGACCCTGGTCAGCCATTGTTCTTCGTTATGAATATAAATTTTCTTTTCCACACCCTATACAAGGCGTGCGTCATTTTTATTAATTCCTACACTGTCTTCATGGATTTGATCATTATAGTATCTAGATTATATATTTAACAATTTTGTGTACTATTTATTGGTAAAATATTATATATCAAAAGATAAATAAATAGAAGTATATTCACATAAATATTATACTAAAGATCCTAAGAAATTTTAATATGTATGAAAAATTCACTATGTGTGAATTTTAGAAACAAAAATATTCATTTATATTTTATATAATCCCATGAAAGGGTATATTGGTGGATGAATCTAAGATGAATCTTATAGAACGTTTTCCCAAACCTATCACTATGATGATGGTCCATATTTTTGTTGGTTGGGATTAATGTTATCGATGCATTGTAGATAATTTCTTATGACTATCTAATCCACTCACTCAGCTAACTCATAAGAGAGGAAAGTTCCTTCAGATATCTGAATGTGAGGAAAATATCAAGGAATTGATGATAATTCTAGTCCATGAACATGTGATTACATTACCATATAGTAGAAATGAGTTTTTTATATATAGAAATAAATTTAATAAGGGTATGGGATGCATCCACATGCATAATGATTTGGTTATAGATTATGCCTCATGATAACTGATGGTTCATGAGAAAAAAATTATTATTTTCAGTATGGTTACTTAATTAAGGTCATTAAATATATAATCAATTATCTTTACATAGAAATCTATAATAAATATATACATATATATTGGTCATAAAATTTTTAATTATAAATTCACTAAATATGAAAAAACAATATTCAAGAGAAGAAATCTGAATTTGATTAAATATTATGAATGCTCAATACATTAACTCATAGGGACTGCGAATATGGTGTAAAATTATCTAATTAGAAAGTATCATGATAAGTTATCTATGATGAGGATCACAAAAGATGAAATATTTCTTAATTTTCAGAGGATTTATATTGGTGTAAGGGGAGAAATATTATCTTTCCTAGATAGGTGTCTAGTAATCTATATATGTGAGAATGAAAAAGGTGTGGACTAAAGAAGTAGAATTGTAAAATATGGTGATAAATATTACCATGAATAATAATGATTTTGATTAATTTATAAGGTTTTTTGTTACATTAATTACATATATGAAGAAGGGTCTATTTGGATGAGTGTTATAGTTCATCATTTTCTGATCATCTTTGATGTATGAAGATTTATAGAGAGATTATTGAGTATTTATGGTGGGAAAAAATTAAGAGTGGTATTTTAGAGTATATTCCTCAATGATTGGTATTCTAAAAAGGTATGGATGAGATATATAATTTTTATAATTTGTTACAAGAATTACCTATAAAAGAATCGAAATGGGAAAACAACAATATACTTTTGTGATTGAACTCCCCAAAACATATAATGGCTATAATGATTTTTTGGTTGTGGTTGACCACCATACAAATTCAACACACTTTATTACTATCCAAGAATTTTCTCACTTGACTAGATTTCCAAAAAATATATTATACGGAATTGGTAAGATTCAATGGAGTAACACATTCTACTTTATCTGATTGGTAACCAATGTTTACCTAGAATTATTAGAGAATTATTTAATAAGATCTGAATATATTGTTTAGTTTTAGAACTAATTATCATTCTATGATTGATGGACAGTCTAAGAGGTCCATTCAAACCTTTGGTCATATACTAAGGTATTTTACTCTAGCTTTAAAAGGTTTTAGGGATTATAACCTACTTATTATTGAATTCAATTATAATAATTGATTTCACATGATAATTCAAATTGATTCTTATTAATCCCTCTATGGAATTATGTATTGAACTCTAATGTCATATGATGAAATTGAAGAAATAAATTTGTGGGAATATAAATAGTTATGGAAATGGTAGAGATATTTAGAGTCATTAAATATCACATCATGCAATCTTATAGTTAATAGAAAATGTACGTTGATAATTATTTGTGATATATAGAGTTTGAAGTTGATGAGAATGTGTTTATGTGAGTTTCTCCATGGGATAAGGTTATGATTTTTAGAAATAAAGGAATATTTATCCAAAGGTATATTGGCCCCTTAAAGATATTTGGTTCATAGAGACAATATATTAGCATATGATGCTTTTAATAAACATCTCTCAAGTTAATGATGTGGTCCATGTATCTCTATAATAGAAGTATATACCAAATCCTTTATATCCAATAAACTCAATGGATATACCAAGAGAGCGTGATATTTACTAGGAAGAACAACTGGTAGAAATCATTGGTTGTAGAGATAATGTGATGTAGAACAAGAATTCCAAGTTGAAAATGTTGCCTAGTGGAGTTAGAAATTCCATGAATATAGGAAATCATTTATTTTAGGAAATAGAGATATGTTTATTTGTTTTTATTAGAATAATATAATTTCTAGGCAGAAAATATATTTAAGGGTTGTATAATTTAACACCCCATGATTTTTTAATATCATTTTTAAATAAATTTAATCTATTTTCTAAACCGTGATACACACAACCCTGAATGAAATTGAACCATAATATAGTATAAAAAATTACAAAACATTTAAATTTATATTATGAATATAAATAATCACATTTTAAAAAATTGTATTAAGGTTTAAGATAATGCAAATATATTTAGAGTAAAGTCCTTATTTAGTTCAAAGTTTTTCTTCATATAAAATGCATTTCTTCATTTTTTTGAGAAAAAAGTATATTTATTTTTATCCAATTTTAAAAATTTGAGAAGAGGAAAATTAATTTATTAAAACAACATGAAAATTATCTTTGAGGGAATCTTTGATAATTTTCCTGAGAGAATAATTTTTCTATGAATAGTAAAAAATTATTTATTATTTAAAATTCTATTTGATTTTAATGAACTAAAAAAGGTCAAATAATGTTAAAAATTGGATCAATTATATCCAGATTAATGCAATTTGTCTCACTAGAATCAATTTTTATGTTTAATTTTAGTATAGATATTATTTATGCATAAGAATTATTCTGGGAAACCAATTTTCATAATTTTTAAGGATAATTTTAAATTAAAATTTTCATATTCTGTGGAAAAAGTTGATAAAATTGATTCCATATTTCAATTATAATAATTAAGATTAGGTAATATGGTTAGCATAATTTTTGGTAATATAGAGTAGAAAAAATAGTAAATATGTGTAACCACGGTTATGGTAAATACATGTTTACTTGGGGGAACAAAATGAGATATTCACATAATTAAATTCTATTTTTAGAAACATTTGGACCATATATAATCTATGTTTCGTACATGGATAATTTTGAATCCATTCCAAGTGAATAAAACATTGATATGTTTTATAATTTTCAAAGCATAAAATTTTTTCTTCTCTATCACTTATAAAAGGACATGCCCTCTTGTATCCTCTCCACAATTAAATAGCCTTTTTAGTCAGAAAATACCTAAAAATACATTCAATACATCCTTACCCAAGACTTTGAGATTTTTTTCTTTTTCAAAAAACGAATTAAGGATAGATTCTGGTATAAACGTATAATAGATTTTAGATGATAATGTATAGTTCTTATCCATGTGCTATCATTTTATAGAAACTTCTACCGATATAAATAAATTATTAATCCATATTAAACAAAATAAAACCAGTATATTATATATAATGATATTATATTATGTTAATAGAATAAAATATATCTATCTCCACTACCATAAAATGGGAAACAAAACATTTGTTCATGTGTGTCGAGGACTACTACCACATGAACTGATATAATTTATTTTCTATCACTGCACCCTCACACATGGATATAAAGAAAAATTTAAAGAATTTTTTTTAAATTAATTATAAAATTATAGTTACAGAATTATAATATAAAATATACCTTGTTACCTTCAAATTAATTAGAAAATCATAACATCACTCATGTTCACGTGTGGACTACCACCTCCATGAAGCGAAGATATTCACCATTCATTTCCATTATACATTGATGGTAATTTTGGAGAGATTTAAATAATTTATATGTTTTATATTATATAAAAATGATTATTATAATTTAATTAATACTTACCTTTATTCATTCCAACAATTGAGAAGCTATTATAGTATTTTTGAGAATGTGTGTATGACTTATCATCACCAAGAACAATGTAATTCATTTTTATATATCCATACATTATGAATGAATAACTCTAAATTTTTATATTTAATTCATATGAAATTTATATTCTGATTAAAACATTTTATATTATAGAAACATTACCACAGTACATGTACTAGAACTATCGAATAAAAACACTCATTTAAAACAAAACACTTAACACCCTGAAACAATGATTTTATTGTGGAATTATTAATAACTGGGTGATAAAATATTATAAGTGTGTCTTTTATGATATAATAAGTATGTAGATTATTTTATTATATAATTATTAAAAAATTAAATTAGTATATATATGTTTATTCTTCTCTCAATTTAGGTGGAAGTTGAGAAATGGATTATTGTCCACATTTTACTTTTGAGAGTCACATGACATATTAATAACCTATTTATTTTATATGTTTTATATAATTACCATTAATGTATTTTATAATTATCATAATGATAATTATTAGGATATATATATATCTATATATATCCTTCTACAGTACATTCTTTCTAGAAGTTTTTAATTTAATATTACCAAAGTGGTAAGGGTTTTATATGATAATCTCATTGTCTAGCCGGATTGTTTGTGATTATGTTTATCATGATTCAATCATATGATATACCTCTGAAGAAACTCATGAATTCTACTCTTCAATGTTTATCTCTAGATATTACTTGTTTTCCCATAATCTTATAGTCTTTATTCAATCAAGATGTTGAAGTAAAATATTAATGGCGAAGTGACTATGTTTTACAATTTGGTCTACATTCCATCACTTCATTGTCCATGCTTTCCATAAATGACCGGATTTTTAATATTCTCCATCAATATTTTGAAGACATTTTTACCAATTTTGTTTTCTTGAAAAATTAATGAATGAATTATTTTTCCAAATGAGGTAGTTATGAATTATAAAAAAATTGGAAGGAATAATTGTTTTGACATACACAATCTGAATGAAAGTTTATAACATCATGACCACTCAATGTTTTGAATCATGTATTAAAAGTATCCAGGTATCCCTTCATTGATATTGTTTTCATTAATATTTTCTAATTTATTATATTTTAAATAAGTTATTTCAAGGTGGAAGGATATTTTTTAATAACTATTTGAAGTAATCTTTTAAAATAATTTCCAATATAAGATAAAAATTTTAGTAGTTTGATAACCATTACTAGGGATATGTTATAATGATACCACCTATATTATTTCTTTAAGTATATTAATATTATGATGATGAAATTTTTATGAAGCAATTTCTATTTCCATGGGTTAGGCTATAATGAATTAAGAAAATTATTATAAAATCCAATTAATTTTCCTGAATTATAATACCAGGAATGATTTTTTATATTTTGGAAAATATATATATGATTTTCATTATGCGATGAGTGGGATTCAATTTATATATCTTGAAATGCTTTGGGTAAAGTCGGTCTCTCATGAGATCAATAATTATTGAATGGGGAGTGAAACATGTTTCGTATTGGACTCAGTCCACTATGTTAGACATGGGAGAAGACCTTGACTACTACTATAATTTGGGGAAAGAAACCAATACATAGATATAGTGTTAGTGTTGACCCCTAATACCTAGGTAAATGATTTAATATTCTTATTTATAAGCCACAAACATATATCTAATGCCTATGTTATGATCTCAGGGCTAATGTTATCTATTTTCTTAAGATTTATGTCTTTTAAAATTCAAATTTTTATTCCATAACACAATATTTTTGTCTATGATAAGTATGGTATGTTTTATTTCAAATTTTATTCACTAGTTTTCATACCCATATTCTCATGATATGTTGATATCTCTCCTATAAACCCTTACTAATCATTGGACCTCACTCTTTATTTGGTTCCCTTTTCCCCAAGTTATCAAAAAAGGTATTATTAATGATATATATTAGAAGGGTTCTATTTATGAAAAACATAGTGGATGATGATGTAGTTGAATGAGAAAAAAATTATGTAACTGTGTTTATGAAGTTCCCAGAGCTATATGTTTCTAGAATGAATATTTAGGCAAAGTAATGAATATTCATCAACAAATATATGATATCTATGCCAAAAAATCATGGGCCACAATATCACAACTCAATCTCCTTAGGGTGAAATTAACTATATAATGTTCAATGGAAAATGATTTTTATAAGAGATGGTTAAAGTGTTAAAAATAATGAACTAGTGGTAGAGGGTAGATCAAGGTATGTATAATAGTTATCTAGATTATAGGTGAAAAAATAGTTCATTACTGTTCGCTGATCATGTATTTCATAAAATATTATGATTTTTTTAAAGGTAATTTTAAGTATATAGTTTATTTGGAAATTAGAAATTATAGAAAAAGTAGGATTAGTTTCATACAATATAGATTTTCTTTTAACTATATCTCATATACATTATGTCTTTAAAGTCCAATTTTTAATTATATATGTACCTGATTCCTCTCAGGTTCTGATACATGATGTGGTTTAGTATGAAAAAAATATTTCATAAAAGGAAAACTAATTTAATATTCTACATGAAAATGTATTGGAATTAATGAATATCGTAACATACCTACCTAAATTCATGTTGCTGAATTTTATTATTTAAGAATAAAAATGAAAACATAAAAAGTCCATGTGAGAAAAATAAACAACTTTGTTTAGTTGATGAATACAATAATGAGGACTCGCCTTCATTAATAGGGGAATAATGTGGGAAAAAATAATATTAATAATAATTCAATTTAATTTCTTATTAATATTCATGAATAAATTTTCTAGGTTCAAATTCATTTTAATAATTCTATATTATTTTTCAAATGGATGAAGGACATAGTTTTATTCTAACAAAAGTGTTCTACATGTATTTTCTAGTTTATATAAAACCTAAGTCTATAAATTTTAATAGTCTTTTCCATAAAATATAATTTTTTTATAACATAATTTAAAATATTCCTTATTTTGAATTTTAGTGATTTTTATAAAGTGTTTATTTTATTAGTTTATTAATTAAAAGTACATATTTTTATAAAGACTATAATTTCTTTTCTGGTATATACAAAACACAATCAATATTCTATTGGTTTTAAATTACATTTATTTATCTTTGAAAAAAATAGTCACATTCATGCTAAATTACTCAACATTATATCTATTTCTTTTTATAAAATCACTAATATGATTCAAAACTCATTTTTCTAAAAAAAACCTTTTTCATTGCGTTTTGTGAAATATATTCAAATTATTATTTCATAAATATATAAAATTAATCTTTAAAAATTGATTTCATATTTTGAAATAATATGTTAAATTTTTTAATGATTTCAATTTCATTTGTTTCATAATTAATAATAAAAATTGTAATTTTGTTTTATTTTAATAAATCATATGAAAATATAATTAAGGTTAAAAATTATGATAAGACCATAAAATATCATATTAATTATTATTTTCATCTGGTATTTATAACATAATAACCATATCTTCTAAATTTATTTCATTTCATTCCAATATCAATGTGTAACAGATTTATAATATTTATAATTAAAGAATAATTATCGGAGTGCCACTCCGGTAACATTTAAAAGATAACCTACAATATTAACTTCTATATATTATTGGAGAACATTAAATTGAGAAATAAAATTTGAAATCCATCTAAAAAATTCCTCCCCACATACTAGTGATTTTGTCCTCACCAAAATTCCATCCTAGAAGGGAAAAGGTTTAACCCAAAAGAGGATTTCAAAAGAAGTGGTATAACACTTAGCTGATTTCTATAATAATTTGTTTCATATAAATATATGAAATCTATCAAAATTCGTAATTAAATGATAACATAAAGATATCCAAAATACAGATATGATATTAATATAATGCTAAATACTATTTACATATCCTTTTATATCCAATAGTAAAATCAAATTATAACCAATAGAAACATGTGGACAACCACCTCCATGTAGTGATGTGTTTATTTTTTATCACTGCCTCTCATGGTTGGTAATTAAGATTTATTTCTTGAAAATATATGATATTCATCGATATATTATGATTTTATAGTGGTAAAATATTTCCCTCCATAATCAAATCTCTTTTATTATTTCCAAATCACATTTGAGGAAGAAGTGGGAGGCCCAAAAATTTATAAAGCATATGTGTTAACTAGGAAAAGAACCCAAAATGATGTTAAAACCTAGACTATGAATTTTAGAGACATACACCCTACACATCTCCCGACAATGAGTGGTTACTTTGGTATTTGAATCAATACTTAGAAGATCTTCCAAATGGACCACCGATTTTTCCAAGGCCCAGATATATTCTTCTACATTGATCTTTCCTTCGTTAAAACCCAAAGATAAAATTTTTTCATGTTTGTTGGTAAACTCAAATTCCTCAGAATTACACCCAACTATGCTTGACACTCTACAATTTTATCTTCAGGGAATGAATCACTAGTAGAAACGGAGAGCATGAACTATTATCCATTAACCTCCCCTCCAAACTCAACCTTATATTTATAAGATTATATAGCCTTTGAGTAATCATCAAACTTATAAACATCTTAAAAATATCTCTTCAGTCTAGAGAAAATTTCCACAACTTGTTGATTTGGAATCATATATGAAGGGGGAGGGTTATTCTAACACACACTGTCACCTGCCTCAGGCATGTTGTGATCCTTCCATGACAAATGTAAAACACCTGAATAAAACTGGGCCCCATCCTCCAAAAAATTAGCTTCCTTCTAGGTGACTTCTAATTTCCTCAACCCCATATATATTATAGGGTAGAGGCATGGTATACAATATGCGTTATGAATGAATTTATTCATAATTACCTCAATGGGTTGATCCCTCCAAGATATAGGCTCCTCATGGGAACTAGTGTTATTGTGCACTATAGGGTCTTGTAAAGCCTATATTTCTAAAGACAACCATGTAAAAGGTAATTAATGTTTCCAATACCTTTTTGGATGACAACACACTAAAACTGTATGTCCCATTCATTTTTAGTATGAAAAAAATTATTCCAGGTCTCAAAAACCATATGTTGTTCCCATCTGAATTCTTCCCCTATCACAATCCATATCCATTATATCAGGGCATTGAAACATTGACATCAATTGGAACAAGAGGTAAAATTGGGTGACAAACATTAGTGTCCTAACTATCATAGCATTAATAAGTGCCTACCATATTACCCAATATACACTTTATTAATGGATTTTGAAAAGGAAAAGGTAAATTTTCAATACATACCCACACAGCTGAAGTAGGTTCATTACACTTCATGTTAAGCTTGAGGGACAAATAAAAGAGATATAACTGAATCCCATTGAAGTAGTAGGGATGGATAGACAAGGTAGTAATGAGGTAGGCCTATAAATAGAAAACAACCATAAAATGTCTCATATTGAAGAGATATACCACCACCCATTCAAGAAGACCCCATGAACTGAAATCCAATCAGACCAAGGCATTAAAAAAAGAAGTTTTTTTCTGAAGTGATCCACCAAAATTAGTATTTGGACATTATAGAGCCTCTAAGAATTCATTCATTGAAATTGACAACTAATGAAGGTCTCTATAGATATTAGGATCCTTAGTATAATCAAACATCATTAGGAATGGAGGAATGAAATGTGGTTTGGTTAAGAGGATAAAGAGCCTAAGAATAGAAGAAGACTGGAGAAGGAGATGATGTGTAATGGCCTTTATGACCATGGGAAACCTAAAAAATTTGTTATGAGAGAAGAAAATAGATGACCATAAAACATATAGGATGAAATTAATAAATTTAAAAACTATATAATTAATCACAATAAGTTAAATATAATGGATTTTTATTATGGAAAAAACCTGAAAATTTCAATAAAAGAACTAATTAGTTTTCCCTCGTTTATTATATTGTATATAAAGTGTGTATAGGGTGAATCAGACTTGAGATAATATATTTTCCTTAAAACATAGTTTAAAATGTTTTATCATATTTTTTTTAATCATTGTTCTATATATTAAGTTTTTTCAAAATATTTCATGAATATTACATTGGGAATAAAATGGGTTTTATAGAAATTTTAAAATTATGTTTTACATTCTATGGAGTTTTTTAAAAATCAATCTCTTTAACAACTTCTATAAGATATATTTTTAAAAATGTGTAGATGAAATATATTTTACATATGTATAATCTCTAATAATTCCAAATATTATGAAAATTTGTCTTCAAATGATCTCATACAAGTTGTAATTACAATTTAATGAATATAAAATTCTTAATTCCTCTATAAATATTTCATTTTAGGCTTTTTCAATGGAAAATATATTTTATCCTCATTATTATGTTTATCTCGGTCATGCTTTATCATATTTGTTAGACTCAATAATTTATAATAATTAATGATGTAAATACAATATTATATGTGTTTTATGTATGTTATTGACCATGGAGATATATCAAGATAATGAGTGAGCCTTATATAGCTTTTTATTAAAATGGGTAAGAATTTATTTTTCTCATAATGATGCCTGAATTAACTAAGTAGGTCATTCCCTTTACAATGGGTTCTTATAATAATTTTATTAAGATGATGTCCCGAGGTAGACACGTGATTTTTCTATGAGTCCAAAATGATTATTTATTGAAATAAATTAATTTCACTAGATATTGATATGGTAATATATTTTATGATCATTTATGAGCCATGTATGGGTGATAGGTATGTTTATAATGATTTTCTTTCCAAGGATTTCAAGTTTTCTTTAGTAGACCCATAATTATGATTTTTAATCCATTCATACTTAACAAATATTTTTTTAAAATGGTTTTTTATAAATCTAATATCCTGAGAAAGTAAGTAAATATTTTAGATCCTAGATATTATGTAAAAGGGGAAAATTTCTTATAAATTTAATTCTTTTATAGCTACTAATGGGTTGATTTATTTTGTGTCCCTTGTCATTAATATTTTTCTCATCCCATTTTTTATATGTTTTTCATAGGTCATAAGGATGATAATAATATATTGAAAGTCCTATATTTATTCTTTTGGGGAATATCATAAAATATATTTTCTTTTGAAAAAAACTATAGTTAAAATTTAAGAATAATATTTTTTTTGGAAAATGGATATTTAGTGGAAGTGTACACATTTTTTAAAATTTTTTGATATTAAAGATTTTTTCTTAAATCATTAAAAATTTAACCCAAAATGATAATTGGAAAGTATGAAAATTCAATCCTTAATATTAAACTCATATTTATGGTGTTTTAAAGTCACAACTCATTATAATAGAAGAATCATGAGTAAATATGTTTCAAGAGGAATCAAAGTTTCTCTATATGAGAAAGTGGGAATTTTTCTAGAGGAATCGTCAGAGTAATATAAACTGTGATGAAATTATGTTTAATGTGGGATGTTACAGAATGATTTAAATATAATAAATTATATATTAATGATCACTCAAACCTAATATTATATTTTGATGAATATGATTATTACACTAGGTGATGTGTGTACCATACCATCCTGTTTTAAAAAGTTAATCCCAGGAAAAGAAATATGAAATTAATCTTTGATGGATGAGACTTATAAAAAAATATAGAAAAACATGAAGGGGGAATATTCAAAAAGACATGTTGAAAAAAATAGTATCATAGTTCTAAATATAATCCTATAATTGGTTATCATATTAGAAATCAAAATCGGTTTCACCTTTTACACTCAATTTTTATTTTATTTTTCTTATTACAATTTAGAAAACAGAAGGTATTGGATGCTCTAAATGGAACCAAATAATACATTTCACCATTGATGAAGTGATCACAACAATTGTTATTCATTATAATTATTGAGGAAGGAAGACATAATGAAGGGATGTTTTACATTAACACATGAGGGGGGGGGTTAGTTTATGATTTAAAAGCTATCGTACATATTAACTCCATGAAAAATAGAATATATTTAATGTAATTGAAGAAGGGAATTATAAATTAATATATTGATACTCTATCATCCTTAGTTATTCAAAAATTAGTTTGGATATTATGGGGATAAATTAACTTAATCAATAATAAAATGTAAACCAATTTTTCAGTGAAGTTATTAATATTTTATTAAACATCTTTTATTTAATGGATTGTTATTGATATTTTTTTGCATGTGAGTGAAATAATTCATGTCATTTTGAAAAATAGTATATAACTTTCAACCTATATTATTTTATTTTGTATTGTTATTTTTTACAAGTATTTTTGAATGATCTACGGTTATTAATTTTTATGTGTTTCATAATGATTTATCATATTCAATTTTTTATGTAAATATTTTAATAATTTTTAAATCATTAATTTTTTCAACACTAATCACGTATCATGTATACATTGAGTTTCATGTGAGATATATGATTTATTCAGTGAAAATTAATGAAATTCTATCCCATATTATTTTTGTTTATTAATAATAAATATGAGTGAGATGAATATGAAAGTAGACAATAAACTATAGAGAGAAATGATATATTTTGAATACTAGTAAAGAAAATGATTGAATTTTGAAAAAAATTAACATGGGTATTGAAAATAAATTCAAATGGGGAGAATATTGAGCAAAATTTTTGTTGTGTTTTATTTATTATGAATACATATTAGTGAATAATATGGAATGATGTATGGTGTTTATATAATGGTGCTGAGTTTCGTAGATGCAGTTTTGAGTTCCCCAAGCCCATCGACATAGAGCATGATGTTTACTATATTTTAATAAATATATTATCTTATAAACATGTCATTTGAATTGAATATCGGGCTCTAAAGATTATATTTTTTATATAAATATATCTTGGATTATGTTAATGAAGATTTAAATAGATGAGTTTATTTGAAGAATTACATTAGTAAAATTATATTCATAGAATGTGTAAATTTATATTTGGAATCAGTGTGATTAATATAAAATTATAAAAATAATTAGAAATTTGAAATATGGACATTAATGTTTATGTTACATGATTTAATGTTACCACCACAACATTTCAAGATCATTATGTTTTTGGAATGCCCTAGATTTATATTATATAAAGGAAAATAAAAACATTTATAACTCATAAGAAATTTAAAAAATTTATAATCTTATCCATAATAAATAAAATAGATTCAGCTCAATGAAAAGATCCTCACATTAGAGTAAAACATAATCGATTCATAGAATCATTTAGTTCTCAGGTAAGTGAAAAATAAAGCATGTTATGAAATCCAATTTAAATTATGCCACATTTAGGGTCATGATATTTTGATGAAATTCAAAAAACCACATCGATAATTTTAAATAAGTGGTATAAAAAATTTATATTGATCTAAGTTATATAATAAAGTGGGAACTATTTATCTATTTAAAATAAAAAAAGGTTGAAGTTTCAAGTGAGATTAAACAATACATGGACATCATCAAACTCATTAAAGGGGAGTTCAAATCTATTATTTCAAAATATAGTTCCATAAAATAAATACTCTATCTGTAATATTAGATCATCATGATAATGATGTTTTTGAAATTTGAATATCTTTAAGTTTATTCACATATACAAGATAAAAAAATAGAACTACTGTGAAAATCCAACTTCCACTTAATATCATCAATGATCTAGTATATGAATGTATTATACTACGAATATATTATTAAGAATTATAAGAAGTCGAGAGAACTACAAGTAGTGAAGAATAAAACATTGTATATTGAAATATCTGCTCAGGGATATAGATGAACTGATCTTTATACACGTATAAGTTTGATACATGTTTATATCCAAGGAATAATATTTTCTGAAGAGTCTATGAAAATAAATAAGAAGATAAACACTAAATAGATAACTATATATTGGTAATAAAATGAAATTATCACGATATTAATAATATTTACACTATATTTCAGCCTTTTATTGAGAAATAAGATACATAAGGAATGTAGATGGTTGAGAAATACATCAAAGGAAATAGAAACAATGTAAAAACCTTGTTTAGATTATGTACAAATAAAGCCATGTAAAATTCAATTTTTTATCATTATTGAGTTGTTTACAAAAACAGAATATTTATAAACATAAAAAATGTAAATATCATTTTCATAATGATCTATTTGTGTAAATATTATCCATGTTATAAAATTTTTCTATTAACATGAAGGTTACATGGTGTAATTTTAAGACAAAGAAAATATATGGAATGACAGTATATCAATGTTTCCTAAAAAAGGTAACTGTATATTTTGGAGAATTAAAATAAATAAAAGGACGTGATATTTACAATTATCACAATAAGATAAAACATAATTTCATTAGTGGACTCATCCAAGAGAATATATCATATAAAATAATAATAATATCATAGATATTGAGTTTTTTTGGAAATCATATCCATTATGGGGTTTTATATTCTGTGTCATGAAGGTATGAAGAAATTAAATATTATGAAAAGAATATTCCTAAATTTCATATAAATATTGAAAATAATAACATTAAGGAGTTTATTTATATCCTCTTGATTAATAACAATGTGAGTTAGAGTAAAAGGTAATACCTGATTAGAATACACTATATATCCTGAAGTTGAGAAAATAAAAAAAAATGATTGTTTGAAATTATTATCTTAAAGAAGGAAATATTTGTGTCATGGGAGAGTAGTATTATATATAAATTTTCTTTTTTACTCTGAAGAATTGATGTAAAAAAATAGGAACCAATATTTCATGTAGAGGATTTATCATATACAACAATGAATAAGAAAAAGAAAAATAAAAGGTGGAATAGAATTGTTTAAGGACATTTGTACTGGTAAATATACCTAGGATGTGAATTTTCAAATGATCTAGCCTAATTTTTTCATATTTTTAAGAATTATAATGAATCTATAGGAACCCTTGTAAAATGATAAAAATATATAAGTGGAACATATTAACCTATTCATAAAAGATTTGATGCTCTACAATTGATCGATATTATATTTTGATGGCCAAATCATGTAACTCTTTAAAGAGTAGTTGGAATCTATTTATTTCATTATAAATAGTAATTTCAATGATAAAAATTTTTATGGATGACAAATTTCACATTATTTAATGGATAAAAATAATAAAGTGGTGTTTGAGTTAGATAATAAATATAGTACGTTGGGGTCATATTCACCTGAAAGGAGGATAACCACCTTAACGAATTTTGGTTTTCCTTTTGTGTTTGATTTATTATTCATATATACCTTCACGCATACTATAGTAGGGATTATAAATAGATATATTTATTTAGTGAAAAATTTAATAGGTTTAAATTCATTAATATTTATATTAGTTTAATTTTCTTCCAATACCATTCCACCCCATCAAAATGAATGGCAATTGGTGGAGTAAGACCATGAGATAATGGATTTAGTTAAAGGTCTGTACATTTTGGAAAGGGGGAAATCTATACTACAATTTTTCTAGGTAATAAAATGTGGTTTATTTGAAAATGGGGATATTTATATGTTTTATTAAATATTAACGATTTTTTGTTTAGATATTTAATGTAAAAATGACATACAATTTATATAATTTTGATTGTAATTTATAGGGACAGAAATTATTAGTTAGAAAATTATAGAGACATAATTTTTTTATAAGTTTATTTGAATCCAGTAAGAATAAATGACATTTTTAACATGGTGAAAGTAATTATAGATAACATAGTCATGACAGATGAATTAAAACATGGTGTTATTTTTTGAAATAGATATTGTTGTTATATCTATATAAGAATAATTTTATATAAATTTTCAGTGATTGTTATTATGTGTAAAGAACTATTATGTTATCAATTGAATTGGGTGGATATAATGTTATAAGGATTTTTGTAATTCATTGTTTCAAAATAATTTATGTTTATTTCAAATATTATAGATTTTGGAGTTATATATTTTAATATATGAAAATGAATTTCTCATGTATAATTAATTATGAGTTGATGTTATGGATTTGGAAGAGTAGCCTAAATTATATTTGAGTAAAATTATGTAACATCATATTGGATTTTGGTAAATTAATCTAAATTTTGGAGACACATTGTTATGGGTAAATGTAACTCTAAATATTTTATTGATGTGTACAAGTAATTTGAGATAAAAATATATAAATTTGATAATATATTACTTATGTAAGATTCATCTAAATAAATTTTAAAATTAGTTGTGAGATACATAAAAATCAATAATAAATATAAATAACATTCATATACCTTTAGATAAAGTTCAATAACATTTTTTTACTAAAAAAATAAGAGTCATTCCAAATGTGATTGGGAAATTTGGTGATGTCCATAAATGAATGATTTATGTCTCAAATATTTATATGTTATTTTTTTAGAATATGGTATATAAAATTTTCAAATTCCTTGAAGGTATGAGTTATTTAAATAATAAAAAAAAGTTAATGACTTATACAAAGTGATATTTCCATGATATAAAGAGGGTCTCTAGGAGAATAATTTAGGGAAATTATTAAATCATAAAATTCTTATTATATTTCGTACGATTTAAGTATAAAAATTTATTTAATGATCATGATTCAAGATATGATATTATGCGATGAGAGGTGATAAAGAATGAATGTTTCCATGTTTTTATGAATGAATCTATGTAATGAATAACTCTAAGAATTAATTTCATTCAATGTTGTGTTTTTTGATTCATATTCAGTCACATCACTAGGATAATGTCCTTTCCACATTGTATATAAAATTTTAAAATAATGAAGATCATATAATGGAATTTGGATTTTCATGTGAAGTAATTTTTTTGAGAAAAACTGAGACTCATCTATGTTATAATTGAATAAGAGATGGTCCCCATGTGATTTACCAAAAGTATTAATACCATGAAAGATTCTTTCACACTAAAACAAATTCATTGTATTGATTTCATTCAAATGAGGATATTAATGGATTATATTTAATGTGGTACTATAAAGATAACAGTTTTCCAAAAATCCCATGGACAGTAATTATCCTTTTTAAGAAGTAATAAGCATATAAATATCAGGGTGATTTTAAATTCTAAGAAATATGTGTTTTGATTTTATTTATATAAAACCCATATTGATTATATTTGTTGAGTATATATGGGAAAAGATAATATCTATAATCCATTTTACAATTTTATATCTATTCATGTGGATCATTGAGTTGTGATAACTATAAAAAGGAATTTTTGAATGATATTAAGGGGATGAAGATAAAATCAAGGAACCATATTGGAGGCTCATAGTTTTCTAAGAGTTCATTCTCCAATGATGTTTTTTTGTTAAATGAATATACTAAATATAGTGGTAATTGAATTTATAGTAGGTTAATTTTCATTATCATACCTATAACAACTTCTTGATAATAAAATTATTGTTGTGCATTCATTGGATAAAAACATCCACACATTGGGAATGTAGTGATATTTCATTGGAGTAAATCTCATTAAAAAATGGTTCTGTTATTTTTTACTGGGACACCATTTTAAGGTATATAAAGGCTTATTTAATAATCATAATTTTGGTAGGGATATGGAAGATAAATTATTAATGTCTCTTCACTACCCTTAAATGTGTATGTCACCCCTAATGTGATTTTATCACAAGGTATGCATGCATACTGTCACTGTCTAAAATACCTCTTGTAATTACTATAGATAAATATAACTCATTCTTTTAAAAAGTTAATCTAAAATTTCATGTAAAAGGATTAATTTGGAAGGATAAGACACTTTCCAGCCTTCTTGTAATTGTAATTAATGTTTAATAATATGTTATTTATGGTTTCAAAGAACCAAATAAAAATACTTCTTTACCATTAAAAACAATTAATATTTATAATGATATAATTGAATAAAATAAACAATTTTTATATTTATATGATAATGAAATAAAATAAATTATTGTAAGAAAACATTCACATGATAATTTGGGAAAGCATCATAGTATGTAAGAATAGAATAAGAAGGGGTATTAACATACATTTAAAATACAAGTGATTTAGATTGAAGATGTGAGAATTAATAAACAAGAACTAGTTCATGAATTTTTTACCATAATTAATGTGATAGTAAACACTATAAGAATATTTGAATAATATCTTAATGATTCTGCTTTGGTAAAGTTTCTTATTATATTCTTCCTAAAAATGTTTAACTTATAGATCTTAACTCTTGAATCATTATGATTTCACTCTTAATAAACAACATTATTGTCTCATAAAAAATGAGATAGGAAAGGGTTCATATATCAAATGAAAATTCATGAAATATAAAGAAATAAATTTTTAAGGGTTTATGATATTAATTATTAAATGTGAGTATAATTTTTCTAATTACTATAAAAATATGGATAAAATTTATATAACCATATACCTAATTCTAAAAGAATTAATAAATAGAAGAGGAATATATCAATTGATTCATAATTTTAAATTCATTTATAGTACAAGTATTTTTCATTTCATAGTTATTTGTCCCCTGAATACCAATTATGATGTCGATAATGATGAATCTATTATGATACCTCCCAAAAAAGGAAGTCCAATAAAAGAATCAAAAAATAACCAAAAGTCTATAAGATGATGAAAGATACTTTTTAAAAATGAATCTTCTATTATATGAGTAATATGTTTTTTAAATTAAAGTAATGTGTGATGATTTTGAAATTAATAGGGAGAATTAATATATTTTTGTAATATATTGAAAGAGAATCTAATGTGATGTATTAAAGGATGAATCTCATATCAATTATGAATTTTCTATAGAATGTTATGAATCATCAAATGAATAAACCATGAGAATTGAAGATAAGGTTTTCTTTAAAGGATATTTTAATACATAGGTTTTCATATACATATCTAAAAAAATTAAAAAATGATTAATCATATCTAGATGACATGGAATGTATACGAAAAGATGTCAAATCAATAATGATAAAAACAATATTTGACATGAATAGAATTATTGATGAAATTCCTTGAACTACCATAAAAGAGATAAAAAGGATCAGATGTTGATTATGAAGTCTATTTAATATGAGTAATATAAAAAAATTAAAATGTTACTAAAATTGAGTAGTGGCAGGAGCATGTGAGAGCTCCAACCAAAAATAACTTGTATATTTATTTCTTAAAAGGATGGTCATTTTTTGAAACCCCTATGTAACTGTTTTGTTTTATTTTATGTTATTAATTTTAATTAAAATTATCAATTATTTTGATGTTTTTTTGGAAAAGTTTGAAAATTTCTATATGTTTCATAGTTACTGTGAAATTTTAAGGGGTAACCTTAAGAATGACTTAAATAGAAGGATATTGATTCATTTTGTCACTACAATATTAATTTTCCCAAGTTGTGTATGGTTTGGTACAAAACATATTATTTCTAGTGAATCAATTTGATTCCTTTTGTAGTAGAGGGTCACCATATGAATTGTGCATTGTTAGGTTAAAACTGATGTGAAAAATATTTTTTATGAATTTTATTTTAGTAGTGGGATTCTTATGGTTGGAACACAGTTTCAAAATCTAAGATGGTAGGTTTTTTTGGACACGTAATTGGCATCTAGTTTCTCCTACAAGATTAATATTTTGATTGAAAAACCATTCATACATACCATAAAACATGGCCATGTTTTTAAAAAGGTTTAGTTCCATAAATTCCTCAATTAATTGAAAACTGTTTAGTGCATTAATTATCCCTTTACTCATTTAGTTGACCAGTTCTATTCATATAAAGATCACTCCCCCACAAAATTCATGATTTCAAGAATCATTTCACTTGATTTATTTTTAGTTATTAAAGTATTCTAATAATTTTCATCTTAATAAAAACTCAATTAATACTTTCTCATCAATACATATTCTCCCACAAACCCGAACCATTGTGTGGAATTATATTAGGGTTTGGTATTGGATAAATTATAGGGTTTGGGATGATTAGGGTTTTTAAATGTTTCTTACCAAATATGTTTCTCTTTCACCATCCAAAGAAACATGTTCTAAATTGTTTCCTATTGAATGATGGGGGTGCATATTTTTTATTCATATATATTATATCCAAAAAAATGTTTATATTTATTAAAAGGAGTTTCATTGTAATGTATTCCAATATGTGATAGACATGATCTGTTAAAATATACATTCTAATACTCTCTATAATTAGAATAAATGATTTTTTAAATTTTCTATTTATTTATATTAATTTGTAGCCTATAAATTCTATGGGTTTAATTAATTCAAAAAAAATTTATTAAAAGTGAAATTGGGAATTTTGGATGGTTATTGGACAACATATTTTTTTTAAGAGGAATTTTATCTTTTATGTTTTTCATTCTAAAATTTGTGTCTTTTATTTTTGTTAAATTATTTTAAAACATTTTTAGTATTTGTGTGGTTTTAATAATAGTTTTAGTAAATTGGTTTCTTTCCAAATGTATTTAATTCTGTGTTTTAGTTTTCTTCCAATGAAGGAATAAATTGTATTTCAATGTTATAAAGTTGCTATGAATCCTAATCATAATTGGATGGTCTAACTAACACTTTGTAAAAGATACATTCAAAATAATGTGAAACCACAATTATGATCCCATTTCCTCAATTTTATGGTCATACTTATTCCCATTCAATGGAATATTGATAGAAATATATTATGTGATTATTAACATAAAAAATGTATTATTATTTTGAGGGTGTTGGTGGGGAGTTGAGGTATATATGAAAATATTTATTTTTTATTTATGTGATAATCCCATACTTCATTTTTGGATCAAATCCACATTTATTGATGTCCATGGGATACTTGGAAATTAATAGTTATCCTAGGTGAGTTATCTCCTAGCATAGACTATGTCATGGATATAGACATATATTTTATTTTTCACTAATTAAGGGGCTCTATAATTTATAACCTGATCACTCACTATAGTTAATTATGTTTGCTAAGAGGGTTGTATTTTATGGATAGAATATTATAGAGGGATTACATGGGTCCTAGGGATATTCCACAGAAACATATTTCTTATTATATTTTATTAAAGTAAACCCATTCCAATTATTCTTAATTTCCATTAAAACATTATTGGTTTCATATACACATTACATTGTGGTATTTATTTCACTCTCTTGTTATATCGGTGGTTTATTGTGTATATGTTTTACTTTTGTTTTGTTTTTTGTTTATTTATATAAAATTTTGAAAATAGGTTTTTGAAGGTGTATTTACTTGAAAATGAAATACCCTTTTCATTAAAAATGGAATTTTGAAATGTTAATCATAACACACTTTTTTCCTGATTTGAGATATATTTTTAACATAATATTTTATTGTATATATGATCTTAATTATTTTTTAGTCAATATGATCCCCACTTCATTAATAAAATATTTACCTATTGTTGGGAATGGAATGGAATAAATTATAAAATTTATTCATTTTATTAACATTAATTATAAAAATAATTTTCATAAAACATGTTAAAATTAGTTTTTATTGTATATATTATGAAAGAAACCCTTTATACTCTTTGTTAGAATCCCATTGTTCACATTTAGTTCCAAAATTGCATTTACACTGGTGTGTGTGAATTTTTCTTTCATCCATGCATTACCTCAGGTTCCCATTTATTGATTTCATTGAAGGTCATATGTTTGGTCTATTGACCTAGATGTACGAATGTGATGAGTTACCATGTGTCACACAGTGATATAAATGTTTTATATTGTGTTTATCAGTTTTTTTACACTTAGGAATTATCAAATTCCATTATATGTATTGCTCAAATTCTTTTTCCTTTGTACCTATATTTATTGATCTTGTTGATTATTTATTATTCCATGGTTAAAATATTTATTATATTTTCTTTAAATTTATATTATTCCCATGTATTGACAAAAAGGATGTTTTAGATGTTTACATGGGTTATTCTATGTTTAGTTTTTTTTATAACACGTGCATGCTTCTTTATATGAGTAGATGTTCAATGAAATTATGTGTCATGTATAAATAGAATTATTTTTAACTACTAATTTATATTCTCATTATCGTGGTAAAACCATACCAAATATTATTTTCTTGGAACATAATCACTAGTTGAAAACCCTTGGGGATCAATAATTCCCTTTGATCGAATAGGGTGTGGGGCCAGGGGTTGGGTATGGTGAAATTCATTTTCATCCATGTATGATTAATTAAAAATTATTTTAGATATTAGGTTATAATGTGGTTGTAGGTTCATGAAGGTGACTTTTTGTTTTTAATTTCTAGTATAATATTGATAGGAAGGTCAGAAATAAAGAGGTAAGTTTAGGGAGAGTCTATTTTTCTCATCCTTGACTCGATCCTTGAGTTATTAAGGGTAATAGTGATTTAGTTTTCATATAGATTATTCTTGGTGGTATAAGGTTTAAATTTTGATATTTTCATCATCATTGTAATTGTATAATTTGTATAGGTAGTTATTCATTGACTTTTGCGGTGAAAGAAATAATTGAACTAGAGGCATAAGGTTATAATGCATGGATTGACCCACCATGTAGTGGGGAATAAATTCATTTTTTAAATATTCTAAAAACATCTTTATTATTTTCCCATGAAACACTAATCCATGAACCCATGTAATGAATTACTATACATTCTATTTGGTACTATTTAATAGACCTCTTGATTTATAGATTTCCTTGAGTGGGTTTGTTAATGTAAAGATAGTTAGGGATGGTGTTGTGATTTGTTAATGTGGGTGCATTGTACTGTAGATAGTTAGTATGGTGTCCCTATTCCTATTTTACTATTTTAAAATCAATTCTATGAGGGAAAAGTGAATTTCATGAAAAATGTTTCTATTTAGAAATGAATACATAAGGATTTTCTATAAAAACTCTTATTTTTTATGGAATTCTTCTAGAATTTTTTGTATTTATCATGAAAACTACAAAGAGATGTTGTATTAAAAATCATTAGGTATTTTATGTATAATGGTATTTTTCATTCTTAGAGTGTGTTCTCAAGAGTCATAAATTCTAATGAAGAAATCTAATGTTATTTTATAACTAGTTAAAAATTTTAATGTTTCATGAAATAAAGGTTAAATATAATATTTTATGTTAGTATTCTTATTTTTTAGAAAGGTGGTTTTTTAAACATTATTTTGTGGTTTGTTTGACTCGAAAACATTTATGGGTGTCTATATGATGTATGGTTTAAAAAATTATTTCATTTCTGATGTGTTTTGAGGTTGAAAGTGGACTTTATATGAATTGATATATTTAATAACATGGGTAATTTATCTTCTAATTAAATTTACTTATTAAAATTCCATTTTTTCCATAAATAATGTGAAATATTATAAATATTGGATTATATTTCAAGGATGAGTTTTCTATTAAAATGAATGTATTGTTACATTGATTGGGGGTTCAAGTTAAAAAAGTAAATTAAATGAATTTAATTTTCCATTTCATAGTGAGTCATGTATAAACAATTTTCCCTTTATAACTATCAGCATTGTTTTATGGGATTTAGGTAACATAACCCTGGTTGAGTCCTTTACCTAGTTTTTAATATATAATACCCAGAATATACTTGAGTTAAAGTAGAGTGTTTTTCTTTTAGGATAGTCTCTTTTCTATTCATAACTATATTCATACACTGAAATTAGATGAAGGTATTTTCTTCCCCACATAGTGGAGTAATAATGCATCCTGAAAGCATTAAAGGTGGTGTTGATCTATAAGATTTATCTACTGTAAATATAAGCTGAGATGAGTAGAATAAAATAGATTTCATTTTTGGGATATATAAATCAATTTCTATTAAAACTATTATGTTTTTATAGTTTTTAAAAGAATATAGGTGTCAGAAATAAGTCATAATCTGAGGTGATTTTT
Organism: Viscum album; assembly: GCA_963277665.1. NCBI lineage: Eukaryota > Viridiplantae > Streptophyta > Magnoliopsida > Santalales > Viscaceae > Viscum > Viscum album. Next base: position 1,016,223,072 of record OY728150.1, read on the forward strand.
TGGTTTTTTATTTCATTTGATGAGTTTAAGGTATTGTTGTTTTATAGGTCAAATTGTTTGAATTTTTTTATAAGTTTTTTTCAAGTTTCTCTATGTGAGTGGTTATTATTTTGGCAATTTTCATGCCTCATTTGTTATTTTATCTCATTGTCTTTACTATTATAGAAATACCATATTTGGGACCTAGATTAATGGTTTTTAAAAAAGGGAATCCCATGGTAAATGAATGAGTTACTGGATCATGTGGTGTTTTTTTAATTTTACACTGGGTTAAAAAAGGTTTATAATTTCTATTAGTATCATGGTGAAATGTAATGTACATTATTGGACAAAATAAAACATTTAATTTTTTTGGCTTGAGGGTAAAACTTATTGTTTAATGATGAGGCATGTTTATGGATTGTTACTTTTATTCCTTATGGTGGTAAATTGATTATTTTCTTGATTTAATGTTTTATGAAATGATATTCCTAAAAATTGATGATTCTTTGATATAATCATCATTTTTAAAAAAAATCAAGATTAATAGTGGGGGTCTGAAAGGGGGTATTTGGATATTCCCATTGATGATATAAATATTCTTGGTTGTTTCAATGAATCTCTTATACTAGAATATATATTTTATATTTTTGTAACACTCAACAATCAATTGCATTTATTGATCATTTTATCTAATACAATGAAAATTTTAATATATAATTGAATGATAGTTCTAATTTAATATTACCTCTATCAATTTTGAACATAATATACCATAATAAGATTATAACGTATTTTTGGAAATTCTCTTTAGAAATATGATTTTATGAATAATTGAAAATATAATATTTATATAAAAATCCTTTTATTTGTAATATTTTTTTTATAATATGTATAATTATTTATATATTGATTTAAAAACTAATTAAAATAATGACATGATCATTTAGTGGTAAAAGGGATATTTTTAAGAAAAAAGTTTAACTGCATAAGGATTTTAATTTTTAATAAATTATAATAATAACTAATAAAGAATGATATATATTATTTTCATAGATTAAACATCTATATATTTGAATTTTTATTCATTTATTTTTTATTAGTTGTAATAGGGTTAATGTTTGATGATTTTATAATTATAAATTTAATTTCCAAAAAATAGTTTTTCATCACGTTTTGTGGTTATATTGTCTAATTAATTCATTACACTTATGGAAAATGAAATTTTTAAAATGGATTAAAAATTTTAATCAAGATAATCAATTTTGATATATACGACCCATTTAGATTTAGGCTTTATGAATAGTAACCATGATAAAATTTATCACTTTGTAATGTGTATAATCGGATAAACAACATTAATGTTATATAATAAAGCTTCAAAATCATCCATACACAATAATATATTTCATTATATGAGTTCAATTTGATACACCACTTAATATATTTGAAGTTATTTCATCTTGTTTCCTTTATTATTTTATAATATCCTTTATAATATTTTTTATAATGGAAAATTACAAAATTTATTTCTCTTTCTATTAATTTATTTTTTATGCTCACATAGTTATCATATGTTTTTTTGAGGAATTCAAATATTTATTTTGAAAAAATTAGCTAATTTTATTATTTTAATTTATTTTAAATTTTTATTTATGTTATAATAAATATAAATTCATACATAATATTGACATAGTGGTAGTGTATGTGGTAGAAAATTCAATTTAAATAATTTTACAAAGCAACCAAATTATTATTTTTTTGTATAGATTATGGTGCCACATGAATTTCATGAGTTACTAATAATTTATAATTTTTGTTTAATCAATTTATATGTTAATATTGTAACTCTCATCAAGACTTTAATGATAAAAATTGAATATTTCTTAAGTTGATATTATTTATATTTTTTATAAATAATATATTATTAATTGATTTAACAATAATATAAACCATGAAAGAGGAGAAGGGGTATGGTATATTTTATAAAAAGTCAAAACCTGACCTTCTTTGGGAAATTATTACCATATAAGTGAATTTGTAACCCTTTAGAAATGAATATTTCTTTACCATAGTTAAGGTTGAAATTGGTTAGTGAAGGTATTAAACTGAAAATTAAAATTTAAAATGACAAATAAACCAATTAAAAATTAACTTTTTAAGGTTATTTCAATCATAAACTATCTTATAATTAATATTATGAAAAATTTGTTCTACATTTGCATGAGAAATAAATTATAAATATTAAACCATCTATGAAATTTCAAGTCTATCTGTTCCTTCACTATAAATAGAGAACACCTCGGCTCAATTTTTCACAACACATCATGAAATTTATATTAACTAAAAAATTCTAAAAAAATTACTAAAAAATAATATATAAATTCTAGAGATCCTTATCTTCTTATAATATAATTCATATGGTCTCTAAGGAGTGATCAATAAGAGGTCCTTTAATACGGAGGCAATAGTCATAAATGATCGTCATCATTTTACTTCAACTTATACCTCGCTAAATTTTCTTAAAACCTTGATAATAAAATAAAATTATTAAATTATATGTAATTAAATGTTTTTATTATGGTGTAACAACACTTATTTATCTCTTTTCCATCCAATTAATAATGAAAACATCACTTTTTCATATGTATGTCCTACCGTCTCCATGTATCCATATAATTGATTTTCACGAACACTTCACATCTATTGATATGAAAATAGAACTAATGAATATATATCATATTTTTTTACACAATTATGGTTCTATAAATATAATATATCATGTAACTTATTACACTTTGTCTCATTAAAATATGATAACATTGATACTATATACGTGTGGATTACCACTTCTATGAAGAGATGTGATTAATTTGTCACGTAATTTATTAAATAATGATTCTAAAAATATATCTAATTAATAAATATTAAATATATTAAAATAATATAGATCTTGATATTTTGAAACTATAAACAATGCATAAGTACCAGGATTTATAAGATAAAAAATGCCCGAGAAAACTGAACAGTTAACACACGATGAATGGTTTAACCAATAATTAGCAATGAATGGGTACAGTGAATATATATAAATTATGATAAATTTTATTATTATTCTAGTTTTAATTAATAACAGGTTTAAAACCATTTAATGTAATATTAAATTACATTCAACTATGTTGAAGCATAATGTATTGTGTTTTCTTCTGAGTTTTAACTTCATTTAGACATATTTTATATTATAAATCATTTATCTATTATGATATGTATATAATTACACTTTATTATGTTGAAAATGAATCTTTATTTATTTTGGGAATTTAAATATTCAATTCATGCTTACTATTTCTTTGGGTTATAATAAAAAAATATACCAATTAGTTATATAATTATTTTTACAAATTTATTTCCCTATTTTATATATTTTCCTTGAATGAATCAAAAAACATATCACACATAAATCTCATATAAGTAATTTTATTCTATATGTTTAATGGTTTAACATTTTTTCTTCTAAATTTTCCTTATATTTGAACTTTTATCTAGAAAACAATTGTCCTAAATAAATATGATCATATTTCTCTTTGTGATTGGGAATATTTTCTTTCATGTGCATATTTTTTTATCATCTAAATGATTATTATCTAAAATATATACCATTTATAATTATAATATCATAATATGGAAGTAATATTATTTACTCGTAAAATCATTATAATCCATATTTTTTAATCAACATAGATATTTTTTTGATAATACACATTTCTTGTGAAATAAATTTAGAATTCAATACATAAGTAATGTTTTGTACAAATATTTATAGTTTTGAATCAGTTATATATATATAATATTTTAATTTAATGTTTTCATGAGAAAAATCCATCATATATCCTCATTAAATTTGATTTGGTGTATGTCTATCCATATTTTATGGTTTCTTTCCACTATTTATTAATTGAGATTCTAATATTATCAAATTCCTTCATATATAATTATGTTATTATTATCCAGGAAATTTATAAATTGTTATTATATGTGGATAATTTTAGTGCACATCTTATGGATTAAAGGGACTGTGCTTTTAGTTATATTCCCTACAATATTTATTTTACCATATTTATTAATGATAGCTTCTATTGTAGAGAACCTTTCTTGATCATTTGAGATCACGAATACATTGTCTTCTTTTCCCTATGATATCATGAAATAATCATTAAATTAGATTCATGTATAAATAATAGTTACTCCTAATATGTTTTATAGTATATTTTAAATGTAAAATGAGAAACATGTATGTATATAGTTCATCAAGACTACTAAATTGAACAATCAATGTTGATGTGACCATTTGTATCTTATGGTAATGTAATAAAGTATACATAGTCACTTGGTTACTAGATCTATGGTCAATAGAATTTCTCTCATATACATATTTTGTTAATTACTTGGGAAATAGATTTAGTAAAACATATACTATAGAAAATAACCATATGAAAGGGGATGAAGATCTGTCTATATAAATTATAGTATCATAAGTGCTGTCAAAGTGAAAAATGAATGGTTTGTATAGATAGTAAATCCCTTAATGGATACTATCATGTGGATAATTATATTCCATATATGAACCTAGGGGTAATAATATTGAGTGGAGAATACTATGTATTAACACAATCGATATTGGTGTATGATGTGTGGTCCTAAAATTGTACACATGGATTGACCCTCCCGAGGGATATTATTTGGTTGATTTTGATTCTATATAGGAACCATTATTAAGGCTTTGAAATTTTTTTCATTTGTGGATATTTACAATTTAAACATGTTTATGATTTTGTGATTAGAAAAATATTAATTTCTAATTAATATGAATTTTTTGGAAAAATTTAGACTTATATACAATGATATAAAAAACATAACATATTGTGATACTTTAGTATTATTTTTTTAAAAATAGTGCATGATGGGAGAAATGCAATAAAAATCATTGAGAATATAAATATTAACTTATTGGGGAATCCAATACATCCAGTGTTGTATATGATAAAATCATGGCCATTTCAGGGTATCAAACATAGATTATGACAAATAACATTTCCATTTGATGAAAAATTATTTATACCACATCACACAAGTATATGTGGTCATTTTATAAAATTGAGGCCTCTATACATTCATATATCTTCTAATTCATTGGTAGCTGAGAAATTGATTAAGTCTCTTAATAAATATATTTTGTTCAATTTTATTCAATGAACTGGAAGAGGTTATAAGTATAGATTGTATTTTTTTAATGTATATGTTGATCAATTGTGGTCTTTAAACTATAATATTATTGGGGAATTAGAAATTGAACATATGGGATGGAAGGTATTTAAATTAATATTATTTCAAATATATATACAACATGAACAGTGAACTGAAATGAAGTGAATGTACACCAACGTAATTCAAAACAAAGAGGTACATTATATTGTTTTTGAGACTACATTTATAGAACTATCTAAGTATGTTTCCAAATAATTGAGTAATATGAAAAGTAAAATTCATCATTTCTTTGATGGTCTTAATCCAATCTTTTTAGGGGAACTTCTTTTTCAACTATTTTAATTATATGGAGAAATAGTTTTATGTTCCATAAAAACAAATAATTCTTTTTTCTAGAATATATATAATTAATGGACATAATTATAAGAAGATCCCAACTAAGTTCCTAGAAAAGGTAACTTTTCAATGAATAATAAGAGAATGAATTAATTTCAATCATGTAAAAATTATGTAATGAATCATCTTGAAAAATTATTGATTGTCATAAGAGTTTACTCAAATTATTTTGATAAGGGTAATCTATATAATGAATATATCTAAATTTAGGAAACAACTACTCTCTAGTTATTTCATTATAGAGTAATTTGGAATTATTCAATCCAATTTCCCATGAATCAAGGTAACATATTATAAAATGGGAAAAGGGGAGAAGGCCAATATTATGTGATCACTAAATCTAAGGATGATGTTGCAAATAGTTTTTTATTCTTACATTAATAATAACATCAAATATAGGTAATTCATTATTTTATTCTATATTTTTCACATTTTAATATATTTTACACTTTCCAAAAAAATTGATATTTCCTTAGAATATGAATGTAAAGACCCAGAATTTCTTTGTAATTGTTTTTAAATACATGTGAATTTTACGAGTCCACAAAAATTGATCACGTGTGATTCCGAGGCCCGGTGTGCCCAGAATCAATTTCTGAAGATTTGTTCAGGTACGTTCAGTAAACGTACGAGCGTGATTTTTATATCTTTTGAACCAAGGCTCAGAATTGAAATCTGAGGGCACCATTGAACTTGCAGATCTAATATTATCTTCAGAAGACTTTCACATCGACGGTTATGGGTCCAGTTTAAAAGATATTTTTTCAGTTTTTATGGAAAATAAAAAATAATGTGAGCTTCACATTATTTTTATTTGAGCCGCTATGTGGGTGTTTGGTGGTTAAAACCTCCTCATGGAAGTTGGAGCTGGGAACACCACACCTTAACCTCCCATGAGAGGTTATGGTGGTGGGGCGCACCAGAATCTAACCTCCTACGAGAGGTTATGACGTGGGGACCACACGGGGCTAAACCCCCTATCGATGGAGGAGAGTAAAAGCTCTCAACTCTCACTCATTAACGAGGGAGATCCTCTTGACCTCCCATTTAATTAATTGGTGCCAACTCCCCTTATTAATTTGTTCCAACACTCATGAATTAATTAGGGGGGGCCAAGTTTTTAATTCACCGATTTGATTTTTGTATGAGTAACTAAATAATAGTCAAACTCAATCTATTATTATTTTTTCATGGCATTTCTCATTTGGTGGATATTGGGAAGAGAAGATCTTGGGAGAAAAGTTTTTCTAACATAGAATGCTCCACTGACGAAGAAATCCAAGCTTTTTTTACTTCCGCTCAGGGATCCTACCGACGTGGGGCATCTTTAACTAACCTACCCTTCGCATTGTCGTCAACGAGCCGATGCAGCTTGGGATTGGAAGTGCGTGGTGGACGCAACGAATGGAAAACTCCTTCATCTTCTTCCCGCGACTTCAACGTCGACGACCAAAAATCAAATCATGGGGATTTTTTTGTGAAACTTTCAGTTTCTTTTTCTATTTTTTATTGGAATGGAATAATTTCATGGTTGTAAAACAATTTTTGTTCATCTTTCTTACCATTTTAAGAGCCACGTGTTACCACCCCAAACGCGGAGGGTTCGGGTCAAACAAACATGGACGGACCCCACTGCCATTGTTTTTTGTGTTGTTTCTCGGAATGGTGATGAAGTGGTGTTGAAGGAGACGAAGGAACAAGAAAAGGCAATGATTCTCGTGTCCTCTACGAACCGCGCCACCCCATCGACGTTCTGGTGCCCCGACCGAGACGGCTCTGCGGGCCAAACTACCGCCGACCTCTCGTGCGCCCCGGCTGAACTATCGTCGGCCTCCCACATGCCCCGGCCAAAACCCGTCGGCCCGTGCCAAACTACACCAGCCCGAACCATGCTGGTCTGGCCTTTCAGCCTCTTGACCGCCTACCAGCTTGGTAATGCCCTTCCCGGCTGCCCGCCGACCCGCCTATCGCACTACCCTGTTGCGTGCCTGCCTGGCCGCGCTTTTCCTGGCCACCTCCCGGCCACTCGACCTCTCAAACTGGCTTGCGCCCCCCTCATGACACTTTGTCCTAACCAGCCCAGCCATGCCCTCTGGGTCAAGCTGATTCGGGCCGCACCCTTGCGACACTTTGGGCCGAACCACGCAGGCGGCCTGATGGGCTGGGCCCAGTAGGCCGAGATGAACCTAACTGGATGGCTCGCCCATTGGGACGGGCCATGCCCAACATGTCTAACCGGGTTGACCCAGACTGGTTTTTCCAAGACAAGGATGGGCCGGGTCAGTCCGACCGGGTCGGACCGGGCTTGAGCACTCTACCGACCCCCTATTTTTCTTTTGGCCATATCTTTGGAAACACACATCTGTTTGATGAACCGTCAGCGGTGCTGGTATTATTTGAGTGCAAAGATCACATTCAGTATACCCCACTAGATTTCAGAGTAATTTTGATATACAGTTAGGTAGGATCAAGCACGAATTCAACTGGGCCCCCGGGACTAGAAGGCCAATAACTCACTGATCGGGCGTCTAATTGACACGTCGTCTGTTGCGTTGAGACCCCTATGATGTGGCGGACCTTTGAGATACTTCTATATGGGAATCATGATAGTTGGAGCATCGACTAGTATCTTGTGGAGAAGATCCTCCCTGAGACGAGCGAGCATAGCGGAGTGACCTATTAGCTGGTTGAGACCTGACGACTATTGACCGATTCGACTCGAAGTGTTTTGACTAGCCCAGTGGGGAGCGGCTTGGTGTCGCGGTAGACCCGTGGTGGGGAGCGCCTATGTGTGACACAGCAAACCCATAGTACTCGACAGGAGGAGTACTTTATCAGGCTATGAGGGGGAGTGCCTCTGCGTGACGCGGCAGACCCACAGTGGGGAGCGCCTCTGTGTGACGCGAAAAACCCATGATACTCGATAGGAGGAGTACCTCAGCAGTCCAAGGTTTGTGAGAAGTTCCTCTATGTGACGAGGATTTCCCATTTTACTCAATAGAGGAGAATTTCTCTACTATCCTAGGTTTCGACAGTGTGATTGGGGATGTTACTTGATACTACCCCTAGAATAAAATCCCAGCTTTAGCTGAGTTAGTAACTTTTTTGTTTACCTCATGATTGATATGGATTACTTGATAAATTTGGTATGTATAGGAATATACCTAAGTGGTGTTATCTATTGATTTCATTATTTTTGGTTTATCCTTGTTGGTTTTGTGAGACCTTGAGGGTCACGGGGTCCCTAATGAGTATTGTTATAATCACCCCTACACGGGCTATGCCCGCACCTCATTGCTTTGGATGCAGACAATGGATAGCGATGTCCGAGGTTGAGTGTACTAGGACTGGACGGTACCCGGAGGTGGACCAAGCGGGGTGACTGTACACGGAGGATACAGACAAATGTTGAGTTTTGTAAAGGCTATCTATACATACCCTTTAGGTAGGACTTCCTTATAGATGAACCAACAGTTGTTTAACTTCTTCATTTGTACTTGTTTTTCAGTTATACTTGTACTTTCTTGTTGGTCTTGTATTCCGGCCCCTTTACTTTTCACCACTCAATGTATACAGTTTTACTTAGTGTTTTGCTTCTAACACTTACTCTATTGTGTGCGTTTATAGGTTATAAAGGCAATGCCTTCCCAGTTTTTGGGAATTACACCTTTGGTGCTAGTCGCCATCCCCTGACCAATGGAAGGCGGGCTTGGGGTAGTCACGGAATGGGCCCCAGGTGATGGGTCATGGAAAATTGGTACCAAATGAGTCGGTTCTACCACAACACTTAGTACTCTGATATTTATTTTCTGAGAAGCAATAGTGTTAAGGGTATTGAGTGTGGTTCTCAGTTCAGGGAGTCCAGTGTTGGTGCAGTGGCCGACGTATCCATACACATGGACCCTGACTACTGATTTTTGACTCTTTGCACGAAAACACTAATTGTGTGTGAGTTTTCAAAAGATTTCTTTAATTCAGCTCAACCAGGTCAGCTCACTAGGTATAATATTTTGACCGCGTCACATATGTTTCTTTAAGGATGCCTCCCCAAGGATGACCAGTGAGAGTCTTGAGAGTTGCACACATAGATAGACCACCGAGCGATGAGGCCTCAGTGTAGGGCCCTTTACCAGTAGAGGCACCGGCAGTACCACACCCCATGGGGCCACCGATGCCACCAACCCCAACAGCAGACAATACACGCCACTTGAGCGTGTTTTACGAGTTCCAGCGCCAGATGCTGCCCAGGTTCAGGGGAGAGATGGACCCACATGCAGCTGAGGATTGGTTGGAGGATATGGTAAGAGTTTTCCGACTAGTAGGAACACCATCCAACTTCATGGTGATTCTTGTTGACAGCCTTCTACAGGCAGGAACGGGAAGATGGTGGAGCTTGATGCTCCAGGTCCATGACGAGATGACTCTTCTCTAGGCAGACTTCGAGAGCCTGTTTTAAGTGGATTTTGTTCCAACGACTCTTCGCACGGTGCACATACAGGATCTACTTCATCTCTAACAGGGCAGTATGACAGTGGCACAGTACTCAGCTAGGTTCACTGACCTCTCATGCTACTCCACCGATATGGTACAGGACCCATTCTTCAGGTCCCAAACCTTTAAGTAGGGGCTCAAGAGAGAGATCAGGGCTTCGATGATCTCACTCAGCATCCCAATGCAGGCAGGGGTGCTAGAGAGAGCCCTCGTAGTGGACAGTTTCCTTACTGAGCAATCCCCAACAGCGAGACCCACCACTAGTCGACATGCAGCGGAGTCTTCTGCAGCTATTAGAAGAAATATGTCCCAGAGGTCCAAGAGGACTATACCTACATGTGGAAGAATGCATGACTCGGGATCCATTGTACAGGGAACTGGAGACAGAGCCAGACATGCTAAGAGTAGGAAATGTTACTCATGCAGTGGGCAGGGTCACATAGCTCATGACTGTTCGACCCACCATTCAGATGATCATCAGAAGGTTGAAGGACCGCCCAGGCAGAGATAGAGATTCGATCGAAGTGGTCTTCAGGGAGTAGGCATATATGGTAGAGGAGATTCTTGTGATGCTGGTGATGGACGACATTTAGAGGTGTTATCGCCACCACCACCGGAGGTCAACACTGACCGCAAGGTGTATGTGGACATGGGAGAGCTCTACTAAAGTAAACTGAGGATTATGATCACGGCACTCTGGAGATTATTCAAGGTACGATATGTGTGAACTCAACCATAGAGTTAGTTCTTATATACACAGGTTCTAGTCACTCTTTCATTTCCACTGCCCTCATTCGGAGCTCGAAGATTCCAACGGAGCTGTTGGCCCGATCGGTGCGGCTTGGTACTTCTACAGGATAATATTCGACGATTAAGCGCTGGTGACGGCAGTGAGAGCTTACTCTAAGAGGCGAGAGCTTCAGCTGGGATCTCCTAGTAGTGGCATTGAGGCCTTACAATGTCATCTTGGGTATGGACTGGTTATCTACAGTTCATGAACAGATTGACTGTATTAGGCGCAATGTGTGGTGTGTCCGCATGAATGGGACCGGGTTCACCTTCACTAGAAAGAAGGCAGCCTTTGTAGCACAAGACAGACTTACTCAAAGGAGGGTGCAGCTGATCACTCATCAGTTGGCCTACCTTACCCTCAGAGAAGTTGATGTGGAGAGTCTGAGATATCCTCTAGTGGTGGACTAGTACGCGGATGTTTTCTCTGACGATGTTCCAGGGATACCTCCTCACAGATATGTGGATTTTTACAGTGACCAATACCCTGGGATGGCAACACTATCTACACAAGAATATCGGATGCCTCTTGCTGAGCTTTGTGAGCTTCGGGTATTGCTGGAGGACTTGTAGGGTAAGGGATTCATTCGGCCCAGTGTTTCTACCTGGGCAGCCTTGATTCTGTTTTCCAAGAAGGCAGATGGAATCTTGAGGCTTTGTGTCGACTACCATCGCCTGAACTAGGTGACCGTGAAAAACAAGTACCCACTCTCGAGGGTTGACGACCTCTTTCATCAGATGAAGTGAGTTTGGTGGTTCTTGAAAATAGATCTCAGTTCAGGCTATCACCATCTCAGAGTTTGTGATGAGGGCGTGCAGAAGACGACCTTCAGATGTGGGTACGGCTACTACGAGTTCCTGGTTATGCCATTCGTCATAACCAATGCTCCATCAGTGTTCATGGGACTCGTGAACAGGATCTTCCAACCATACCTCAATTGCTTTGTTGTAGTCTTCATTGATGACATTCTGATCTACTTGACTACTGAGGAGGAGCATGCCTACAATTTTGAAGTAGTACTAGACACACTCTAAGAACACCACCTTTATGGTAAGCTCTCGAAGTTCTAGTTTTGGATATAAGTGGTTCACTTTTTGGGACACATCATCTCGGAGGCTAGAGTTGTAGTGGATCTAGAGAAGATTGAGGCGGTGCTTGCTTGGGATCCACCCAGGAGTGTGATGGAGGTATAGGGTTTCCTAGGTTTGGATAGATACAATCAGAGATACGTTCTAGACTTCGCCAGAGTTTCAGCACCACTATCAGCCTTGATAAAGAAGGTGAAACCCTTCGTATGTTTGGAGAGATGTCAGGTGAGAATTCAAGAGCAGCTATAGAGGCTGATTAGTGCCCCCATCTTGAGGCTTCTAGAGGAAGGCATAGAGTACGTAGTCTACTGTGACTCATCAAGGATCGGACTCAGGTGTGTACTGAACCAGGAGCGAGAAATGATCGTGTATGGTTCTTAGCAGCTGAGACAACATGAGAAGAACTACGCTACCCATGGCCTGGAGTTAGCGGTAGTGGTATTAGCCTTGAAGATGTGGTGACACTATCTTATGTGTGAACATTTTACCGTGGATTCTGATCACAAGAGTCTCATGTATGTATTCTCTTAGAAGGACCTGAACCTGAGAGAGTGATGTTGGCTTGAGTTCTTCCAGGACTATGACTTCAAGATAATATATAATCCTGGAAAGAGGAATGTTGTAGAAGATGCACTCAGTAGGAGATGTGGAATACATCTTCCAGGTGAGGCGACAGAGCAGTTGGATGCCTTACAGATATCCTTTGTGGATAAGGATGGAGTATCTTTCCTTCAGTCCCTTATAGTCACTCCCCCACATCATTAGCGAGTCATGGAGGCACACCATGGGGATGGTGACTGCGAGACCCAACATGCTCAGATATCCAAAGGGCTGGCACCTAATCAATTTCTTGAAGGTGGGGAGCACATCATCCTCTTCAGAGTATGCACTATTGTACCAGTGTCACTTCATGTGGAAGTATTGATGGAGTTCCACATATCCCCTCTAGCGATACATCCAGAAGTGGTGAAGATGTACCAGGACCTTTGACGACAGAACTTGTGGCCAGGTATGATGATAACAGTAGCAGAGATTGTTTTTCGATGCCTCAGTTGTCAGGAAGTGAAGGCAGAGCACCAGGTAATAGTAGGCTTTGTTCCACCTTTAGAGGTCCCAGAGTGGAAGTGGGATGGGAAATCCATGGACTTCATGATGGGTCTTCCACGTACATCTAGGGCTCACGACTCGATTTGGGTTATTATTGATCGACTCACCAAGTCGACCCACTTCTTATCGATCAAAGAGTAGGGTTTAGTAGAGATCTTGGGATACCTTTACGTGCGTGAGATTGTGCGGTTACAAAGAGTACATTATACAATTGTCCCTGATCATGACACACGGTTTACTTCCCAACTATGGAAGGGGCTGCTGGAGGCTTTCAGGATGTAGGTTAATTTGAGCACTGCCTTCCATCCTCAGATGGATGGTCAGACTGAGAGGACAATTCAGACCCTCAAGGATAGGTTCTGCGCTTGTGTCCTAATCTTCGGTCATAGTTGAGAGGATCAATTACCTTTGGTGGAGTTTGCATACAATAATAGCTATCACTCCACCATAGGGATGATAACATTTGAGGAGTTATATGGGAGACCTTGCAGATCACCCTTGTGCTGGACTGACCCTGGGGAGTCAGCACTAGTGGGACCATAGATGGTACGAGCTACCACGGAGAAGGTTCAGATCATCCAAGAGCGAATGAAGAATGCACAGAGAAGACATAAGTCATATGTTGATAGGAGACAGGGACCTATAGAGTTCAAGGATGGCGACCACGTCATTCTACACATCTCACCTCGACGAGGTCTGTAGATATTTGGCTGAGGCGGCAAGTTATCTCCAATGTTCATCAGACCTATCCAGGTACTCAGCAGAGTTGGCAAGGTTGCTTACTATTTAGATCTTCTACCTCAGTTACATCGGGTGCATGACCTCTTCCACGTATCTCAGCTGAGCTGATACGTGCATGACTCATCTCACATCATCGACCATATAGAGATGGACGTCGATGGTGGGGGGAATTATACGGAGGTTCCATTGGATATTTAGGATCTATAGGAGAGGGTCCAACGTGGATAGTCGATACCTCTGGTGCGCGTTCGCTGGTAGCCCGAAAACCACCAGGAGAACACATGGGAGCTGGAGGCCAAGATGATTGCTCAGTAACCCCACTTTTTCCCATAGTTCGAGTTGTAGAATACAGAAACATAAATACATGAGGTGGGGAGAATGTAAAGACCTGATATTTTTTTGGAATTGTTTCTAAATATATGGAAATTTTACGAGTCCATGAAAACTGACGGCGCGTGATTCCAAGGCCCAGTGTACCCGGATTCAATTTTTTATGTTATTTCGGGTATGTATGTAAATGTATGAGCGGTTTTTTTATAACATTTGAACTGGTGCTCAAAATTGAACTCTTAGGGCACTGTTAAACTCGCGGTGCTGGTATTTTCTTAAGAAGACTTTCATATCGACGATAGTGGGTTGAGTTTAAAAGATAGTTTTCGAGTATTCGTGGAAAATAATAAAAGAAAATGAGTTTCACAATATTTTTATTTGGTCCTCCATGTGGGTGTTTGGTGGTTAAAACCTCCTCATGGAAGTTGGAGGAGGGACCACCACACCTTAACCTCCCATTATAGGTTATGGTAGAGGGGCCCACCTGAATCTAACCTCCCGTGAGAGGTTACGACGTGGTGGCCACATAGAGCTAAACCCCCTATTGATGGAAGAGATTAAAACCTCTCAACTCACCATCATTAATGAGGGAGAGCCTCTTGACCTCTCCTTTAATTAATTTGTTCTAAATCCCATAATTAATTTCTTCCTACACTCATGAATTAATTAGGGGAGGCAAGTTTTTAATTCCCCGATTTTGTTTTTGTGTCAGTAACTAAATAATAGACAAACTCAATATACTATTTTTTTGCTTGGAATTTCTCATTTGGTGGATCTTGGGAAGTAAAGACCATGGGAGAGAAGTTATTCCAACAATGAATGCTCCAACAATGAAGAACGCCGACCTTCTTCGACATCCTACTTCGGATCCTACCGACATAGGGCATCTTTAACCGACCTACCCTTTGCATCATTGTCATCAAGCAGATGCAGTTCAAGATTGGGAGTGTGTGGCAGTTGCGAAGAACTATGAAATTTTTCATCTTATTACCATGACTTCAACGTTGATGAACGAAAATCAAAGGTAGGGTTTTTTTTACTTTACTTTTCTTTTTCTCTTCTTCGGATTAGAAAAGAATCATTGCGTTGTTGTAAACCAATTTTTTTTCATCTTTCTTACACTTTGATGAGCCAAGTGTTACCACTCTAAACGTGGAGGGTACGGGCCAAACCATCATGGCCCAACCCCTCTGTCGTTATTGTTTGTGTTGTTTCTCGGCATAACGACGAAGCGGCATTGAAGGTGACGAAGGAACAGGAAAAGGTCGTGCTTCCCATGGCCTCGAGGAACCGCGCCACCCCCATGGCATTATGGTGCCCCGACCGAGCCGGCTCCATGGGCCAAACCCCCGTCGGCCTCCCACGCACCTCGGTCAAACCGCCACCGGCCTCCCATCCGCCCCATTCGAACCACGTTGTCTCGTGCCGGCCCGAGCTACACCGAACCGTGTCGGCCCGAACCACGCAGGTCAGGCCTCCCAGCTGCTTGTCAGTTTGGCCGCGCCCTGCCTGGCCACCAACCGGCTAGCCTGGTGCCCTGCCCGGCTGCCCGCCGTGTAACGCCCTGACCCCATTTACCCAGAGTCATTACATTATTACATAACATTGTCATGATCACAAAAGATCAAGTCTCAAAAGACCGATTAGTTTAGTAGGCTTGGAAACACTAGATACATTCATAAGTCTTACATTACATCATAAAGTGAGAACTACAACAACATCTTGTCTCCATAGACCAAACTCATATCCCCTTATACTATCCCGACAGGTCATTGATATAATACTTCTTCACATCTAGGGAAAACTAAAACATAGAAAGGGGTGAGCTCAGATGCCCAGTAAGGATAACAATATAGCGGAAACTTTCATAAATAAGCATAAACATTTATGGAAATGTATAACTAAAAAAATCCTTTTAATCTTGAACTTCAGCATAATATGGTAGAAATAAAATGAAATAATTCAATTTACTTATTCACATGGATATTCTACTAATCAAAAAATCACATGCAATATCAATAAACACTTTCATAATGATGGAGTGTATAATCCCAAACTATCATAACCACATAGTCAAGGCCTTGTGTGAAAACTACAAATTAGATTTTTTCAAGGCCTTGTGCCAAGACACTAGTTTGTCTCATGAGACCTACTGATGCATCGACAAGCTATAGAAGGATCCACCTATCACTTACTATGTCCAATGCATTCCTCATATGAATAGGTTTAAACATAACATAAACATTTGTATTATAACTAACATACGAAATGTCAATACTTTATCCATAAACCATGAATGGTACAAGAATAACACATCCAAAGTCAAACATATCACAAAACCTTCAATATAATATGGAAGTTTTTGTATCATAATAAATCAACTTCAAATAAGCCTAAAATCCATCAAAGGATGTGAACATAGATGAAATCAAAACTATTTGAGATAAATATCTCTTTTTTGAAATAATTTAAAAGTCACATAAATATAAAACAAAACATTTACTTTGAAAATATTCTTATAATATTGTAAGGGAAGCTTCGATTGTTTTATAACGGTAGTAAATAGCTGCACCCACTGTATAAGTTAAAAAAAAGACATTCTTACCTTAATTCGGTTGAAAAGGTTTAAAAGGACCTTGTTTGGAAAACGACGGAAAGATTCCCTTATAATCGTCTTTTAAAAAGTCAAAAAAGGGTATAAATGACATTAACCCATAGTCTGTAAAATATTAAGAATGATTTGAAATACATTTTTAAGAAACATGGATGTGGATGATAAATAGGTCCCAGTAGACAATTACGTATAAACAACCTCAGATAATGAAGAGATTGTGAAACAAACTCGTACCTTGTACTTTTCCTTGGTTGAGGGTAGGTTAACCTCTTGTATAATGGTGAAATAATTGTTATTAAATTATTCAAGAATCATATTCATTAATATGATATCATATATGATCTTTTATTATTTCTTTGTTAATAATTTCTTAGTATTATCATCGCGTTTCATGTGTTTACTTACTCGTTTTCTTTTATATGTTTTGTTATATAAGTCATGTTTGTTATGGATAAATTTTATCTTATTCATATCCAGAATTATATCAAGTCCTTAAAAATTATTTTTAATCATCAAATGAGAATTATACTAGAATGGATACGATGGGGAATGAATCTCATCGTGTTCCTGGAGAGGGTAGTTCGTACGTACACACGAGCGACAATATCATTCTTTTGATATTAAAATAATATATAATTGGATGGAATATCATATATAAAGAATCATTTTCATTTTATATTTATCATTTACATCTATTACACGTCATTATCATACCCATCCAAATAATAATGTTTTGAATAACAATTACACCACGATGTGGAGATGGTAAGCCCTACGTACACACGTATGGTAACATGTCATTCAAAGGATGGATAGAATACTGAATATGGTTGTACCATATTTATAATAACATCACAGTATATAGAAGATACTAGAATTATTATTTTAGAATTGAAATAAAAAAAAGAAGAAGTGGAATAAGAAAGGAACTCGAAAGATGGTGGTGAAAACATTACCTCTTCTTTGGGTTCTTCATTTTGATTTGTTCAAAAGGGCTCCTTAGGTTGGCTTTCTGATCAAAATAAGTCCTATAGGTTAAAGTGTGGTAATTTTAGAGAATATTTTGGCAGGGGTTGTCCGAGACAAAATGCTTTGAAGGTGTGAATTAGAGAGAAGTGGGAGTACCCTTTTATAAGAGGGGTGAGGGGCACCTTAGAAAAAACATAAAATATTATTTTATAATAAATTCATTTTCGGTTTATAATGGATTCAATGTGACTTATTTTGAGGATAGGGTGGGTATCGGTCAAAATACGCACAACCAATAGGTTTTAGACAAGTTTAGGTAAGAATTTTAACCTTATCATTTTGATTTAAATCTAAGTTAAATAATTTAACTTTTACCGTGTCTTCTTTTATTATTACACTATATGTTTCATAAACATACTATAAACCACCAATAGAACCCCAATTGGTTCATTAATGTCATATATATTATTATATAAGTGTTTTGACTTAACCTTAGATTTTTATGACCATTATATTATTTAATAATATAATATTTGTTTAAAAAACTATTTTATGAAAATTCTGAAACTATATGGTATTTGTTTTTTTCTAAATTCTTAACTGAATTTTTACTTCGATCCAAATTAATTAAACAAACTATAATGTGTCATATTAACCTAAAAAATTAGTGGAATTCATAAAAAGTCTCAAATTACATTTATTTGGATATTTATAATATCAATTATTTTGGTACTTCATTAATTATGTAATTACTGCATCATAATTGTTTCGTAAATAAATTAATTTATTTAATGTCTAAAAAATATAAATAAAATACCATTATGTAGGAAATCTTGTTATCTTTATAATGAATATTTATAGTCAAATTTATCTTATATATAACCCTATATTAAAAATTTTTTAGTTATTAATCTTTGATTTTAACACTTCTAACTCTTCTTTATATAAAATAATAATAAGTGTCCTAATCAAATCCAAGTGGGCCAAAAAGGTTCATATTTTATTCCTATGGTTTCTTTTGGTCGAATAATACTTATCCAATAGAATTATGACATGTTTTATGTAACACCCCGAGATTTTATAAAAATATTCTTTTAATGTCTTGTGTTGTATGCTACACCAAGATTACCTTGCGCTATACGCAACACCGTATTAGCTTGCAGTATATGCAACACTATTCTTGGATCGTGTTACACACAATTTTGATAATAGTTATTCTACGCAACATTGAGTACATATATATATATATATATATATTCAATGTATAAATGAAATATGATTGGATTATGAAACAATTAAGGATTCTTGCACAACACTCAACCCTGACATGGCTTGCATTACATGCAAGCACGACCTTCCGCGATAGCGTGTGTTGTACGCAATACCGAGTTTCGCTAAACAATGATATGCTATTAAAATATTATTAAAACTAACTGTTATGAATAGTAATAATCACTTTTTAAAATTTTTGAAATTTTATTTTTCAAAATTGATTTCATTATTGGATTTGGAATATCGAAATTAGCATAGGGTAAAATTTTGGTACTTTTCGGATAACTTTCATATTTTGATTAATAGTGAAAATTACTAAATTTTAATTAAAAACAACTTTTTCAATCGAAATAATTAATAGTGATAAATTATTAATTTGAGTGGTTTTAAAGTATATTTAGAATATATTTTTACAATTTAATACAATGTTGGTCATTGGATGTAATTTCACATTTAAACCAGTTATAAACAAGTGTCAATCTTTTGATAGTTATTATCTCTTAAAAACACGCTATTTGATTTGACGACGGGAACTAATTTTTAACTTAATTAATGCAACTGATATGTTCTGAATTTGGTAAAATAGACATCATTTTATAATTCTTAATATCAAATATAGCTTAGGCCTAATTTTTGGTATTTTTCTGAAAACATTCAATTTTTCATGAATAATGAAACCGCTAAGTGGTAGTTAAAAACTGAATTTTTCATAAAACTTAATTTTACCGCTTCTATGGGTGGAATTTCAAAAATCTGAGAGACACAGTTAATATCAAGGACTAAAATGTGGTTCAATGAGATGAAAATAATTTTTGGTGAATAGTAACTTTTTACCTTTTTTTACCACGGTTAAAAGTAAATAGGGTAATTAAGGCTAAAAATGATATTATTATTACCCTAACACATGTACTAATTCTATTGAAAAAGTTTAATTCGACCAAAAACAAACTTAGGAATAAAATATGACCATTTAGGCCCACTTGGATTAGATTAGGACATTTATTATTAATTTATTTAAAGAAGGGTTAAAATAGTTAAAATCAAAGTTTAATAACTAAATCATTTTTAATATGGGGTTATACATAAGATAAATTCAACTATGAATATTCATTAGAAAGATAAAAAGATTTCCTAGATAATGGTGTTTTTTTAGTTATTTTTAGACATTAAATAATTTAATTTATTTATGACACAACGATGATGCAGTAATTAACTTTATATGAAATATTGACATAATTGATGTTATAAATACCCAAATAAATATAATTTGAGACTTTTTATGAATTAAATTAATTTTATAGGTTAATAGGACATTTTAGTATTGATTTAATTAACTTTTTTCGAACTTATCATTCTGTTATGATTTTCACAAAAATCAATTACTAAATAGTGTCAAAATTGACATAAAATAGTTTTTAAAACAAATATTATATAATTAATTGTTATTTTATTCCTAAAAATCTAAGGATCGGCCAAATGACTTATATAATGTTATATATATTAATAATAAACAACTTGGGGTTCTTTTGGCTTGATATAGTAAGGTAATTAACCTTATAGTATAAGAAACCAAGAAGACACGGTAAAAGTAAAATTATTTATCTTAATGTTAAATCTAAATGATAAGGTTAAAATAGGAACCTAAACTTGTATAAATTCTATTGGATGAGATTATTTCGACCCATCCCCACCTTAGCCTCGAAATAAATCAATTTGGAGCTATTTAAAACCGAACTTGACTTTATAATAAAATAATATTTTTAGTTATTCCAAAGGTACCCCTCTCCTCCCTTATAAAAGGGCACCTCTCCCTCTCTTCGTCACACAACATTGAGCCTTCAATCTCGGCCAACCCCTGAAAAATTCACTTCTCCACTTCCCTAGTAATATCCTAGAGGTTCTGGTCTTCCTCAAAGACCAATTTTATGCCCTAAACGGAGATCTCAAAGAGCCACTTCAAAGAAGAGGTAATTTCCATTACCGATTCTTTCAACTTTATTTTCTCCTTCCACTTATTCTTCTTAGGTTGTTTCATTATGAAGTAATAACATAAGTACCACTCATATACTGATATGTTATTATAAGTATGAAACAACCCTATTTCATCATCTATCCATCCTACGGAAAATGAAATCACCGCGCGTGCGTACGTACGGAATACCATCTCCACGCCGTGGTGAAATCTATTTTCCACCACCACCTTACTTGGATGGGTATAATGATGTAAATAATAACTATATATGATTATTTTAAAGTTATATTGATTCTGAAATAGTATACATACACTCTAATACAGTTCCACGATCATGAGAACGATATCATCGCTCGTGCGTACGTACGGACTACCGTCTCCACGGCGCGATGAGATTCATTCTCCACTTTAACCATTCATGAATGATTATAAAGTAAATATAATAAGTAATCATGAAATATATGACACAATAATGATAATGTATTTATGTGTATATATATGTATGTCATCTACTTAATTCCATTCAACTCAATAAGGAAATGAAAATAGCGTTCATGCGTACGTACGGCCTACCGTCTCCTTGAACGGTGTATTTCTTTCCATTTAGTGATTTATTATATATATATGTATATTCTGAATATATATTATATTTAAATCATGTTTTATATTCTGGAATTAAGTAATCATGATTTAAGTAATCATATGAATAATTACAAGTCAAAACACGGACGACAAATGAAACAATTTTACCCAAAACGCTCTTTAACATGGAATTTACAAAAGAAGGGGTAATATAAAGTTATAAGTGAACCATATATGATATCATAACAATGAGTATGATTCTGTAATAATTCAATGACATTATTTAAACCATTATACAGGAGGTTCGGACACTTACAAAGAAAATCGGACCTAAGGTAAGGGAAAATATCACAATCTCATTTTTATCCGAGATTGTTTATACTTTGGTATTTACTGGTGTGTATTTTATCATCCACATCCATGTTTCCTCAATATGTAATATTTATATCCTTATACAATAGTTTATATCCAATTTTACCCTTCTGTGAGTTTTTAGTAAAAGATATGAAAGGAATCTTTTGTCGTTTTTCATACGAGGTACTTTTTGACTATTCTGACAAAAGTACGAAGAATGTTTTTTTAACTTAAACAGAATGAATGGATTTTTAAAACATTATTTCCAAGAAGCTTCCTTTACAAGTTTTCATATTTATTTTTAATCAAATTCTTTTAGTTTAAAATTGTATGACATTTTAAGAAAGGAATAATGTTTTTGAAGTAGAAAGGATATTTTCCTCAAGAATGGTGTTCAAGTGTTTTATCAAAATTATTTTCCATCAAAGATAATAAAGGGTTCTATTTCTATCCCTATTATTACATTTATTTGATTATGTTGTGATGAAATTATTTTTATGAATTCCATTATCTTATATGAATTGTTTTATGATGTCACGATGTTTAAGATTTCCATTTTTATTACATGGGTTATGCAATGATGTATGATTAAATATTTTTTGGCACACATAAGAATGGTATCTTTATGAGATGGGTGGGACCTATATCTCCGTCCAATGCATTGGGTAAAGATTTTATATCTCATGAGATAGACATGGCTGGAATGGTAGGTTATACCAGTTCAGTGAAACAGGACTGAAACGAGGGTGACTCGGTTCAGAAATGGACTTTGTCCACTAAGATAGACTTGGCAATGAGTCTTGACTAATAAGATATGATTCCATATGATTATGTGTGTATGCCAAAAAGTTTCATTTTTTATGTTATGATTATTGGGATTACATTTCACTAATATGATTTATCCCATGTTATGAAATCATGATCTCTTTTTGTAGGTTAATATTTCCAAAAGATATGTTCTTATTAATATGATGTGATTGATATTTCTTTTGTTTACCCTTACTGAGCATTTGAGGTCACCCTTTTATGTTTTCTTTTCCCCGGGATATAAAGAAAGGTTTTAGGTAAGAAAAAAAGGGAATATCTTTATTGGGAGATGTTGAAGATCTTTCACCACGATTAGAAGATTTTATTCTGAGTTTCCAAAGACACTAAACTATTACGGTCCTTATGTGTTTGTTTTTCTTATGTATTAAGTATTCCGCAAAAGTAATGTGATATTCATGTACGTCATGCTTCGGGTCTCTACAGTTGGTATCAGAGGAAAAGTTTAGTCAACCTTTGGAAACTAGGATGCAAAAACTTTAGTGGGATCCCTAGAGATATATCTAAGGTATGTCTAGGGATGTCCCTAAGGATAAGTATACATATAGGATATAGTCCTAGAACTATGGTAACGATATTAGATTAAACCAAAGATGTAAGATATTGAAGTTACTCCCCCTTTATTATGATTTTTTCCTCTCACACTATTCTTTTTGGGTTTTAGAAAATGGCTGGAAACAAGATGATTCACGATAATGGAGGATATGATGGACAATGGAATGATATTCTTCATGAGAAACCAAATGAAATGCGATTTGGAAGTCCAAACATCATTATTATGCCGAATCAGCAATCTCATAATATGATCAATAAAGTAAAATTTGGTAAGTTTCCTGACTCGGCTAATAAGAGAAAGATGGAGTTTCATGATGATCATAGAGGAAAGAAAGTTCAATTTCCCCTATGTAAATCATGTGGGAAGAGGAATCAAGGAGAATGTTTCAAAGGAACTGGAAGATGCTTTGAGTGTGGAAAAGAAGGACACAAAGCCAGTAAGTGCAAAGGAAAAGGTTCAGTTAACACCAGGGATGAGGATAATGGTATTGCTACGACATCAACAATGGTTAAATGTTTTAAATGTGGAATGTATGGGAATTATGCAAACCAATGCCCTAAGGGAAAGTCTCATGAAGAGAATCAGTATGGTCGTATGGGTAGTATTTATGTGGATGATGATGAATAATCTACAAATGATATGTGAGACGAAAGAATTGTTGAAGGTCGGTCAATGGTTTAGGAATGTAGTGTAATGATTATATGTTTATCATGTGTAATGTTGTATAAGTAATCTCATGGTACTATGGAATAAAGAGACATCTAAGGATTGTTACACTGTTGTCTTTCCTTGAGTTTTGAAAGTGTATGATTAATGTTACCAGTATCCATGAAAGGTTATTCAGATATTTTTGGAATGTAGATGATATGCGCATAATGAAGGAATAAGGAGAAAATTAAATGTTTGATAGTATTCATGAGATCATGACTGATATAAGGAGAAGGTTATATCATGGTTTGAGTGTATAGAATTTTTGGATTTTGGTATATGTAAAGTGTTAACTTTTAACTGCATTAATGTCTTCACTAAGGTTCAATGGGTATTCATTTTTCAAGAGAATACATGATTAAGGCCTTCGAATGTTTTGAATGTTACCAACAAGACATATCTTATGATATATGGGGATCAACGATGGTATTAAATCTCTAGTAATTGTTTTCACAATATTATGATAATGGACTGCAGTATTATGGATAAGCCTAAAGACTAGAATGGATTGTGTTGGACATAAGTTAGTATTGTTTAAGGATAGAATTATTTTTTTGATATTATTGATGGGATGTTATAGTAATATAGTTTTAGAAAAAGGACAACCTGTAGGATGGCCGACAGCCCATCGTGTCAGACAAGGTCGTAGGAATCGAACCCACAACCGAAGTGTGGCTGGCCTTTATCGCCTACCACTGGCCTACAGGAAGTCCCTGGTTAGTATAAACTAGTTTTATTTTATTAAGCGGTATGATATATGAAGTATAAGTTCATTTTATGAACCATATATGATTAATATCACTATAGATGGACTTATATATTTTTTGATAACTTTATAACCTTTTGTTTGAGACAGATGGAATGACCCATCATTCTATCACATTATTTTCTAACACATCATGAATGACAAATTCAACTTCATTTCTTTAAGAGATGAAGTGGAAATTGTCTAAAGAACGACAAATGGTGAGACTATACCAAAATCACGAAAGTATTTCTTCTAATTCAAATTTCATCAACTTTAGGGAAATGATCTTGAAAACTAAAAATATTGTCCTAGTGCTCTTATATCTGATGAATCAGATGGTACCTTAGATCATCACAAATTTATGGCTTTGTGATTGCTAGCTTTTCCATAGCCATGTTCTCTACCACTCTGCATCAGAACAGGATGGTTAGATTTCTCTTCCATATCCATATTTTCACCTATGTGGAAACCCAGTGATTAGTTTATTTGGGTAACCGTTAAATTTCATACTTTTGCTTTTAAATATTGGTTTTGGTATTCTTTTTTTACGATGTGGGTTTCTATTAAAGAAACTTTCGAATAGTATACCATTTATAACCCCGACGAATTTAGAGGGAAAAATTCATTTTAGGGGGGGTAGAATGTAACACCCCAAGATTTTATGAAAAATATTCTTTTAATGTATTGTGTTGTATGCTACACCAATATTACCTTGCGCTATACGCAACAACGTATTAGCTTGTAGTATACGCAACACTATTCTTGGATCATGTTACACATAATTTTGATAATAGTTATTCTACGCAACATTGAGTATATATATATATATTCAATGTATAAATGAAATATGGTTGGATTATGAAACAATTAAGGATTCTTGCACAACATTCAACCTTGAATTGGCTTACATTACATGCAAGCGTGACCTTCCGCGATAGCGTGTGTTGTACGCAATACTGAGTTTTGCTAAACAATGATATGCTATTAAAATATTATTAAAACTAGCCGTTGTGAATAGTAATAACCACTTTTTGAAATTTTGTAAATTTTATTTTTCAAAATGGATTTCATTATTTGAATTAGAATATCGAAATTATCTTAGGGTGAAATTTTGGTACTTTTTGGATAACTTTCATATTTTGATGAATAGTGAAAATTACTAAATTTTAATTAAAAACAACTTTCTCAATCGAAATAATTAATAGTGATAAATTATTAATTTCAGTGGTTTTAAAGTATATTTAGAATATATTTTTACAATTTAATATAATGTTGGTCATTGGATGTAATTTCACATTTAAACCAGTTATAAACAAGTGTCAATCTTTTGATAGTTATTATCTCTTAAAAACACGCTATTTGTTTTGACGACGGGAACTTATTTTTAAATTAATTAATGCAACTGATATTTTCTCAATTTGGTAAAATAGACATCATTTTTTAATTCTTAATATCAAATATAGCTTAGGCCTAATTTTTGGTATTTTTCTGAAAACTTTCAATTTTTCATGAATAGTGAAACCACTAAGTGGTAGTTAAAAAACTGATTTTTTCATAAAACATATTTTTACCGCTTCTGTGAGTTGAATTTTGAAAATCTAAGAGACACGGTTAATATCAAGGACTAAAATTTGGTTCAATGAGATGAAAATAATTTTTGGTGAATAGTAACTTTTTACCTTTTTTTACCACGGTTAAAAGTAAATAGGGTAATTAAGGGTAAAAATGATATTATTATTACCCTAACACATGTCATAATTCTATTGGACAAGTGTAATTAGACCACAAACAAACTTAGGAATAAAATATGACCATTTAGGCCCACTTGTATTAGATTAGGACATTTATTATTAATTTATTTAAAGAAGGGTTAAAATGGTTAAAATCCATGTTTAATAACTAAATAATTTTTAATATGGGGTTATACATAAGATAAATTCGACTATAAATATTCATTAGAAAGATAAAAATAATTCCTACATAATGGTAGTTTATTTGTAATTTTTAGACATTAAATAATTTAATTTATTTATGACACAACGATGATGTAGTAATTATCTTATTAATGAAATATTGACATAATTAATGTTATAAATACCCAAATAAATATAATTTGAGACTTTTTATGAATTCCATTAAATTTATAGGTTAATATGACATGTTAGTATTGATTTAATTAACTTTGTTCGAACTTATCATTCTGTTATGATTTTCACAAAAATCAATTACTAAATATTGTCAAAATTGACATAAAATAGTTTTTAAAACAAATATTATATTATTAATTGTTATTTTATTCCTAAAAATCTAAGGATCGGCCAAATGACTTTTATAACGTTATATATATTAATAATAAACAACTTGGGGTTCGTTTGGCTTGATACAGTAAGGTTATTAACCTTATAGTATAAGAACACAAGAAGACACGGTAAAAGTAAAATTATTTATCTTAATGTTAAATCTAAATGATATGGTTAAAATAGGAACCTAAACTTGTATAAATTCTATTGGAAGAGATGTCTTTGACCCATCCCCACCTTATCCTCGAAATAAATCAATTTGGAGCTATTTATAACCGAACATGACTTTATAATAAAATAATACTTTTAGTTATTCCAAAGGTACCCCTCTCCTCCCTTATAAAAGGGCACCTCCACCCTATCTTCCTCACACAATTTTGAGCCTTCAAGCTCAGCCAACCCATGCCAAATTCTCTTCTCAACTTCCCTAGAAATATCCTAGAGGTTCTGGTCTTCCTCAAGACCAATTTTATGCCCTAAAGGGAGATCTCAAAGAGGCGCTTCAAAGAAGAGGTAATTTCCGTTACCGATTATTTCAACTTTATTTTCTCCTTCCACTTATTCTTCATAGGTTGTTTCATTATGAAGTAATAACATCAGTATCACTCATATAATGATATGTTATTATAAGTATGAAACAACCCTATTTCACTATCTATCCATCCTACGGAAAACGAAATCACCGTGCGTGTGTACGTACGGAATACCGTCTCCACGCCTTGGTGGAATCTATTTTCCACCACCACCTTACTTGGATGGGTATAATGATGTAAATAATAACTATATATGATTAATTTAAAGTGATATTGATTCTGAAATAGTATACATACACTCCAATATAGTTCCACGATCATGAGAACGATATCATCGCACGTGCGTACGTACGGACTACCGTCTCCACGACGCGATGAGATTCATTATCCACTTTAACCATTCATGAATGATTATAAAGTACATATAATAAGTAATAATGAAATATATGACATAATAATTCTACTGGATTTATGTGTATATATATGTATGTCATCTACTTAATTCCATTCAACTCAATAAGGAAATGAAAACAGTGTTCATGCGTACGTACGGCCTACCGTCTCCATGAACGGTGTATTTCTTTCCATTTACTGATTTATTATATATATGTATATTATGAATATATATTATATTTAAATCATGTTTTATATTCTGGAATTAATTAATAATGATCTAAGTAATCATATGAATAATTACAAGTCAAAACACGGATGACAAATGAAATAATTTTACCCAAAACGCTCTTTAACATGGAATTTACAAAAGAACGGGTAATATAAAGTTATAAGTGAACCACATATGATATCATAACAATGAGTATGATTCTTGAATAAGTCAATGACTTTATTTAAACCATTATACAGGAGGTTCGGACACTTACGAAGCAAATCGGACCTAAATTAAGGGAAAATATCACGATCTCATTTTTATCCGAGATTGTTTATACTTTGGTATTTACTGGGGTGTATTTTATCATCCACATCCATGTTTCCTCAATATGTAATATTTATATCCTTTTACAATAGTTTATATCCAATTTTACCCTTCGGTGAGTTTTTAGTAAAAGATATGAAAGGAATATTTTGTCATTTTTCGTACGAGGTACTTGTTGACTTTTCTGACAAAAGTACGAAGAATGTTTTTTTTAACTTATATGGCATGAATGGATTTCTAAATCATTATTTCCAATAAGATTCCTTTAAAAGTTTTCATGTTTATTTTTAATAAACTTATTTTAGTTTAAAATTGTATGACATTTTAAGAAAGGAATAAAAATTTTGAAGTAGAAAGGATATTTTCCTCAAGAATGGTGTTCAAGTGTTTTATCAAAATTATTTTCCATCTAAGATAATAAAGGGTTTTGTTTCTATCCCTATTATTACATTGATTTGATTATGTTGTGATGGAATTATTTTTATGAATTTCTTTATCTTATATGAATTGTTTTATGATGTCACGATGTTTAAGATTCCCATTTTTATTACAAGGGTTATGCAATGATATATGATTTAATATTTTGTGGCACACATAAGAATGGTATCATTATGAGCTGGGTAGTACCTATATCTCCCTCCAATGCATTGGGTAATGATTTTATATATCATGCAATAGACATGGCTGGAATGGTAGGTTATACCTGTTCAGTGAAACAGGAATGAAACGAGGGTGACTCGGTTCAGAAATGGACTTTGTCCACTAAGATAGTCTTGGCAATGAGTCTTGACTAATAAGATTTGATTCTCTATGATTATGTGTGTATTAAACAAAGTTTCATGTTTTATGTTATGATTATTGGGATTACATTTCACTAATATGATTTATCCCATGTTATGAAATCATGATCTCTTTTTGCAGGTTATGATTTCCAAAAGATATGTTCTTATGAATATGATGTGATTGATATTTCTTTTGTTTACCCTTACTGGGCATTTGATCTCACCCTTTTATGTTTTCTTTTCCCCAGGATATAAAGAAATGTTTTAGGTAAGAAAAAAAAGGGAAGATCTTTATTGGGAGATGTTGAAGATCTTTCACCACGATTAGAAGATTTTATTCCGAGTTTCCAAAGACACTAAACTATTACGGTCCTTGTGTGTTTGTTTTTCTTATGTATTAATTATTCCGCAAAAGTAATGTAATATTCATGTACGTCATGATTCGGGTCTCTACATTTTAGGGTAATAATAATAATATTTGTACCCTTAATTACCCTATTTACTTTTAACCATGGTAAATAAAAGTAAAACGTTACTATTCACCAAAAATTATTCTTATTTTATTGACCCGCATTTTACTCCTTGATATTAACCATGTCTCTCGGATTTTTGAAATTCCACTCACAGAAGATGTAAAATTATGTTTTATGTGAATTTGCAAATTCTCCTAGGAGGTGGGTAAAAGATGGTGAAAAGTTCAATAAAATTTTTATATATCTAAAATTATTATAAACTGACTCCAATGAATTACATTGAACTTATATAGGTATTATGTATCTATTTTGACCTAAAATTAATTTAAATAAAATAAATAATTATTTAAAAAAAAGTTGTTTTTAACCAATAACTCAGTGTTTTTCACTATTCATCAAAAATTGAATGTTTTCAGAAAAAACCAAAAATTCACCGTAAGCTAGTTTCGATAATTCAAATCCAAAAAGGAAGTCCATTTTGAAAAATAAAATTTATAAAATTTCAAAAATTTGTTATTACTATTCATAACTGATAGTTTGATTGGTTGTAGTGTGTTAGAACACGAAGTTGTGTACAACACACGCTACTCTATTATTCAAAGGGAAACATACCGTGGAAGCTTGGGGTGTTACATTCTCCCCTCCTTCAAATAATTTTGTCCTCAAAATTTCTAGAGTATTACTATATAAAAAGACTCAGGTGGTTTTTCATCATAAGTTACTTGGGTTCCCACGTTGCCTCTTTCATCTTATGGTTTCTCCATAGAAATTTTATCAGACGAGTCGTCCGGTTTCTCAACACTTGTTCTATTGTATCGAGAATCCTGACGGGCTCTTCAGAATAAGACAGATCATGTTCCAGTTCTAATTCTTCATAGTTGAGTACATGCATTGGGTCAGGCTTGTATTTTCTGAACAGTGATACATGGAACACATCATGAACTTTGGATAGATTTGGCGGCATTTCCAAACGTTAAGCTAGATCCCCAATTCGTTCTATAATTTCAAATGGTCTGATGTACATGGGACTCAATTTATATAAGGCCCCAGCCTTAAACCTTACTTAATCTTGAGTTATTACAAGATTACACATTGAAAATCTTTTCAGGTTTAGAGTTTTAGAGAATTAGATCATGAAACTTGCATTACATTCCACATTTAAACAAAGTGGTTACATAAAAGACAGTATTCATTCTTCCCATCAACGGAAACATATTTAAAATGAAACATGGATTCTTTCTTGATACATCATCGACACTATCATCACATCATGTACCTTTCCCTTGACCTGTAAAAAACATTTCAAAAACTTTGGATGAGCATAAAAAGCTCAGTAAGGGTTATAAAAAATATGTAAAGGAAACATGAGTTCGTATATACATAAGAATGAAATCATACTTTACCCATAAAATATAGGCATATCAAATCATGAATAAATCATAGAAAACATAAGACATAAAGGTAACTTGAGGCATTCATAACATTCTTACGTAGGGAGTAACCCTCTTGGTTACATTTGGAATACCCATCACAGTATATTCCCTAAATCTCTTCGGAGAAACCTTAACGTTTCACTCCTTCGCGTTACCCAATGCATTGGAGAGCTATATCGGGCTCACCCGCCCTTAGATTATCACGGAACCACCCGTTCTTCATAACAATGCCCAAGAACCATAACATAATCGTATCACATAAACATGAATAAAGGAAACATAACATTTCCACATTTCAATCACAATATAACATTTTAGGATATTGAAATAATGAATCCATTCAAAAAGAAACCATTTCCAAAACCATTTAAAACATTTAATAAAGAGATTATTGAATCAAAGTGTCCCATACCACCTTGAAGCTTTTAACATTTTAAACCATTAATATCCATATAAATAAATCCTTAAAACCATTTTGAAAACATGGATATTAATAAGAACAAATAATTAAAACATTTAAAACGATATTTTGGTTAAAGGGGTTTTACAAAAATTAGAGACACTTGAATACAATAATCGAGGAATAAAATTTAGTTATAATTTTACAATATCATGAGAATAAAAGGATTCATGATATAATACTCCAAAGGACAGTATATACACCATATAAGAGTGAATTGGTGCATAACAACAATGAGCCCTCAATAGAAATGTCAAATGTGATGAAATCCCTTATAAAGAAGGTATCATTAAATTAAGGACAAATAAATCTCAAGAAATATGTGTGACAAATATATATACACCCAATATAAGTGGATATTAAGTGTAAAACAATAAAATTTCATTCACACATATTCAATGGATGACATATTCAATGACTACAAGTTGAACCCAAAGAAATCGAAATTGGGTTAAAAAGTTCCCTTGACAGCCTAACGGCATCACATCAAAATGAGTTGATGAGAGATAAAAAGTGTATCTCATCACTTGGACATAAAATTTACATCAATAAGGATGTATGAGAACATATCCCAACATAAAAATATGTAAATTAAAAGACCCAATAAAAGAAGTCTTTTAAAAAAGAGGAGGGTGAAAGGTTCCCTTACCGACTTGGGTATCTTTCAAAACATACACCCCATGAAAGAAAGACAATAGGTCATTGATGTAAATACTCATAAACGAAAGTATATTACAAAAAGAGTATAATAATTGGCAGTACATAAACCACTCAATGGAATTTGTGGCAAATGTAGCATAAATCTCACGGGAATAAAAGTGAGATGAAAAATCCCTCACGAAAACTCGGCAGCCTAACGGCGCCACATAAAACTTCCGAATATGGATTGATGAGATAAAATAGGGTATCTCATCACATTACAATATAATGTACAGCAAGAGGAATATAAAAGAACATCCCCCAACATTACAAATAGGTGCTTAAAAGAAGTGACATAAAGGAGAGTACTTAAAAAGAAAGAGAGAAGTTAGATCTCTTACGAAAGTTCGGCAGCCTAACGGCGCCAATCAAAACTTCCAAAATGGATTGATGAGAGAGAATAGGGTCTCTCATCACATGAACATAAAAATTACAGTAGGATTAATATAAAAGAACATCCCAATCATAAGAAAGATGAGCTTAAAAGAAATGACATAAAAGAGTGTACTTAAAAAGAAAGAGAGTTGTAGGATCCCTTACCTCGGGTCCGACTTGACTCGATCGTTCTTTAATCTCCTGAATAATAAACTTGAGTTAATTTCTAATTCCTTAAGAACCTTTTTCAAGTTCATTAGTACTTTTATACCACTTATTACCATGTCATAAACATTATGTAATCATTTAAGTTAATAATATTTGTTTTGCCGATATTTGGTTCTTAAGTCGAAAGTGGACTTCTTACAATTACATGTTGTTCGTGTGGCCAAATGTTTATTATATCCAGAATTGTATTCATTATGTAGATATCATATATGTCATATATATCCAGTACATTCATGCATTTATAACATTACATAATCATTTAGTGGTAAGAAATGAAATGCACCGTTCATGGAGACGGTAAGCCGTACGTACGCATGAACGCTACTTTCATTTCTATTTCATATTTTATAGAATGGAATAATAATTATATAAAGTTATATTATAATTACAGTATAATATCATATATAATATCATATTTCCATCCTTTATACATCCCACATATGGTATTTAACGAATCAAATCACTTTGAGGGGGCGGTAGTCCGCACTTCCTTAAATGAAGATATCGCGTATACCCATAATGGAAGCCATAAAGGTAAGACAAAAATGAAAAATAAAGAATCATAAATAAAACATAAACATATTATATATCATATATAAAAATAGTGACATCATAATGGACACCTTTGAAGGTGTTAAATGAGTATTGAACAATCATCGTTTCGGGAGGCAGAATTTCACCATCCACGGAAACCGTATGTTCTTTAACCATTTGATGTAGTTGTGTGAAAGTGTAGCTCGAATAAATATTATAACAACATCCTAGTATATTTAAGATACTGGTGTTGTTACAAAAGAAGTAAATAAAAAGAGTTTAGGGGGTTGGAGAAGCAAAATAAAACAAATGAACATGAGAGAGTGAATTACCTTTAAAAGTGTAACTCCTTTTGATTTGAGCCTAAAGGCTTCCTTTGAAAAGATTATGCCCAAAGGGAATCCTCTAGGATGAGGAGAGGGATTTGGAGAGAGTAAATGGGCAGGGGTTGGCCGAGCCAAAGGCTTGAGGAGTGTGGTAGAGGTGGGGGCCTTTTATAAGAGGAGAGGAGGGGCACTTTTGGAAAGTAAAGAAATATTACTTTATTTGAAAATGTGTTTCGGTTTCAAAAGGTCCCACATTGATATAATTCGTGGATAAGGTGATAAGTCTTCGAAATCCACTCATACAATTGGTTTTGGACATGTGTAGTTCATAGATTTTACATTATCTTTCCATTTTATTTAAATCGTCAAATAATGATGTCATCGCTGCATCATTATTATGACATAAATAATTTAATTTATTTAATGTCTAAAAATTATAAAACAAATACTATGATGTAGGCAATCTTTCTATATTTCCAATGACTATTTATAATCAAAATTTGGACCTGTGTAACCCTACTAAAAAATTGTTTTAGTAAAACAACTCATGTTTGTGTCAATTTAATTTTAACATTAAATAAAAAGTTATTTATGTCATTTCCCAACCAAAGTGTCTCCATGGGGTCCCCAAGTTGGCCCATGGCTTTTCTTGGTCGGCCATGACTCAACCAATAGGTGTAGGACAAGTGTCATGGTGTTTTCACATTCTTATAATATCATTTTTACCTTAAATTACACTAATTACCTCTAATCGCGATTAAGAACTTAATAAGTTACTATTCACCAAAAAATTATTATAATCTCATTGAACCACATTTTACTTCTTAATGACAACCATTTATGTCGGATTTTTGAAAATCAAAACACAATGATGGAAAAATTTCATTTAAACGGAAAATCAGTTTTTATAAGTAACACTTAGTGGTTTCACTATTCATCAAAAATTGAAGTTTTTCAGAAAAAATCCCAAAAATTCACCCTAAGCTATATTTGATATTCTGAATTCAAAAATGAAGTCCGTTTTACAAAATTCAGAACATATTAGTCACATTAATTAATTTAATAATTAATTCCCGCTGTCAGAGCAAATAGCGTGTTTTTATAAAACAATAAGTATCAAAAGATTGACACCAGTTTAAGTCTGATTTCAAAGTGAAATTAATTCCAACGACCACTATTGGATTTAATGGTAAAAATATTTTCTAATTTCACTTTAAAACCAATTCAAAATATAATCTAATCATATAAATAAATTAGATTAAAAAGAGGTTTTGAATTAAAATACAACATTTTACACTATTCATTAAAAAAATGAACTTTATCGGAAAAATACCAAAAAATTACACAAAGTAAAATTTGATGTCCCGATTCTTAATAAGAGTTTTATTTGGTCCAAAAGAATGTTTAAGAGTGAAAAAAACTATATTTAATAACAGTTCTCCATTAAAAGGCGATAAGTGAACCTTTAGTGAAAACTAGGGCATATACGCCTAAAATTGAATTCTTTCGGTATTTTAAGCCTTTAGCTTTTATTGGATAAATGTAAAAACATTTAAAAAACATATATAATCATATTTTAGTTATTTCTATCCATTCCCGC
The DNA here is from genome assembly GCA_963277665.1 of Viscum album. Lineage (NCBI taxonomy): Eukaryota > Viridiplantae > Streptophyta > Magnoliopsida > Santalales > Viscaceae > Viscum > Viscum album. Next base: position 1,016,258,536 of record OY728150.1, read on the forward strand.
CAATACAACGGCTACATGTTAACTACCATTTGAATTAATATTATTTTATTATTAGAGTGCAACGTAAAATTCCCAAGAAACTCGTTGTTGTGTGTTGGGTACGCCATCGAGCATAGCGTCCCCTTTAAATTCATATTAATATTTTATTCACAAATATGAGTAAATATGAAAATTCCATATTCATTATTTACCTGGGTTGTTACATCCTTCCCCCCTTTTGGAAATTGCGTCCTCGTAATTTTAAAATTGTGCTTGGAAACATCCTTGAAAGTCCCACATCGGAACAAAAGTCGGTAAAAAAAAATAAAGAAAGATAAGTACAAAGGTCACCCGAGTTAACCCATACTAGGATTCCAAGTATGAAAATATGGACATGGAGGAGAAAACATAGGTTCATGTTCTCATGGAGAGTGATAGAAAACATGTTTAGGAGAAAGTTAACCATGAGAAAATCACAAACTTGTGATGGGTTAAACGGTATTCGATTCCCCAGTAGGAAAAGTTAATAGACAACTTTTTTGTTTTAAGTTACTTTTTATTGAGGAATTTATTCATAAGGAAGCATAATAACTTATCATGTTGACTTTCAACTTTTACTAGATTCCTTAGTCAAACTCATATTTTTTCCAAAAGACGAGTATTTAGGGAGACTTGTTCGCATCAAGAGTACTATAATCAACTTCTATAGAATCACCTAATCCCCAAAAGAGAACTATATACATCCCATGTATTTAGGCTCTAACCAAAACCAAAACCAAAAAGGTTAGTACAAGATCAGATAATCCAGAAATGGATAACCCCTTATAAAAAAGAAAATCTATTCTTAATCTCCAAAATTTGTCCAACAAAACCCAAAGTTCAACGAGGACCATCCGATAAACAATTTGTCCATAAAATTCTTCAAATTAAACCAATATAATATTGAAACCCAAATATTTGAAGGATTTAGTCACATAGTCTTCCAAGTAAAATCGTAACATTTATCTCCAAACAACATCAGTCGCTCCTAAAGCCTCACATTGAAAAGTAATTATCCTAATCACATATCCTCCAAAATCAACTTACTCTTAATTCATAAAATCATATAACTAAAAATAATCAGTCAAACTAACCCTCGACTTCACGTAGTCCAGTGGTAGGCGATAAATACCAGTCGCACTTTGGTTGTGGGTTCGATTCCTGTAGCTTTGTCCGATGCGACGGGTGTCACACGGTCTGCGTGTTGTCCTTTTTTCAAAACTATATAATTCTTAAAACATTCCCCAAAATGAGATAAAATCTTCAAAGATGATCATAACATATTTTAACCTCAAGTTTATCTCATGCCTTTCATTTTCCATCAGAACATATAATAACCCATAATTACCTCAAAAGTAAGGATCATATAAACCCTAATGGTTACCTTAATAATTATTACCTGAATTTCCACATCGAGTTGGCCATCTCGTACATGATGCACTAGAGAACTCACCAAGGTTGAAGTGGTTGATCATGACTCCTTGATAATTGGTTTAGAACAACCATGAGTTTCCTCATTGAATCCTCCATTTTACCTAGTATCTTAATCATAGATCCACCATAGTTTCCTTCAATCCAATTGTCACTTTGGTGCCTGCGAGATCCAGCCATTCACTAAAAACAGAAATGTCAGTGTGAGTATATCAACAAAACCATCATGTACTAATGAGTAAGATAAACACTAAGATATACTTACTCATTCACTTTATCTAAAACTAGGACTCTTTCTGAAATCCTAACCATTATGGTAATGTCACTTATGCTTAAAGAATACCCTAACCTCTAAAGTTATCTAAACCGACCTTTGATACCAACTATAAGGCCCCAGCCTTAAACCTTACTTAATCTTGAGTTATTACAAGATTACACATTGAGGATCTTTTCAGGTTTAGAGTTTTAGAGAATTAGATCATGAAACTTGCATTACATTCCACATTTAAACAAAGTGGTTACATAAAAGACAGTATTCATTCTTCCCATCAACGGAAACATATTTAAAATGAAACATGGATTCTTTCTTGACACATCATCGACACTATCATCACATCATGTACCTTTCCCTTGACCTGTAAAAAACATTTCAAAAACTTGGGATGAGCATAAAAAGCTCAGTAAGGGTTATAAAAAATATGTAAAGGAAACATGAGTTCGTATATACATAAGAATGAAATCATACTTTACCCATAAAATATAGGCATATCAAATCATGAATAAATCATAGAAAACATAAGACATAAAGGTAACTTGAGGCATTCATAACATTCTTACGTAGGGAGTAACCCTCTTGGTTACGTTTGGAATACCCATCACAGTATATTCCCTAAATCTCTTCGGAGAAACCTTAACGTTTCACTCCTTCGCGTTACCCAATGCATTGGAGAGCTATATCGGGCTCACCCGCCCTTAGATTATCACGGAACCACCCGTTCTTCATAACAATGCCCAAGAACCATAACATAATCGTATCACATAAACATGAATAAAGGAAACATAACATTTCCACATTTCAATCACAATATAACATTTTAGGATATTGAAATAATGAATCCATTCAAAAAGAAACCATTTCCAAAACCATTTAAAACATTTAATAAAGAGATTATTGAATCAAAGTGTCCCATACCACCTTGAAGCTTTTAACATTTTAAACCATTAATATCCATATAAATAAATCCTTAAAACCATTTTGAAAACATGGATATTAATAAGAACAAATAATTAAAACATTTAAAACGATATTTTGGTTAAAGGGGTTTTACAAAAATTAGAGACACTTGAATACAATAATCGAGGAATAAAATTTAGTTATAATTTTACAATATCATGAGAATAAAAGGATTCATGATATAATACTCCAAAGGACAGTATATACACCATATAAGAGTGAATTGGTGCATAACAACAATGAGCCCTCAATAGAAATGTCAAATGTGATGAAATCCCTTATAAAGAAGGTATCATTAAATTAAAGACAAATAAATCTCAAGAAATATGTGTGACAAATATATATACACCCAATATAAGTGGATATTAAGTTTAAAACAATAAAAGTTCATTCACACATATTCAATGGATGACATATTCAATGACTACAAGTTGAACCCAAAGAAATCGAAATTGGGTTAAAAAGTTCCCTTGACAGCCTAACGGCATCACATCAAAATGAGTTGATGAGAGATAAAAAGTGTATCTCATCACTTGGACATAAAATTTACATCAATAAGGATGTATGATAACATATCCCAACATAAAAATATGTAAATTAAAAGACCCAATAAAAGAAGTCTTTTAAAAAAGAGGAGGGTGAAAGGTTCCCTTACCGACTTGGGTATCTTTCAAAACATACACCCCATGAAAGAAAGACAATAGGTCATTGATGTAAATACTCATAAACGAAAGTATATTACAAAAAGAGTATAATAATTGGCAGTACATAAACCACTCAATGGAATTTGTGGCAAATGTAGCATAAATCTCACGGGAATAAAAGTGAGATGAAAAATCCCTCACGAAAACTCGGCAGCCTAACGGCGCCACATAAAACTTCCGAATATGGATTGATGAGATAAAATAGGGTATCTCATCACATTACAATATAATGTACAGCAAGAGGAATATAAAAGAACATCCCCCAACATTACAAATAGGTGCTTAAAAGAAGTGACATAAAGGAGAGTACTTAAAAAGAAAGAGAGAAGTTAGATCTCTTACGAAAGTTCGGCAGCCTAACGGCGCCAATCAAAACTTCCAAAATGGATTGATGAGAGAGAATAGGGTCTCTCATCACATGAACATAAAAATTACAGTAGGATTAATATAAAAGAACATCCCAATCATAAGAAAGATGAGCTTAAAAGAAATGACATAAAAGAGTGTACTTAAAAAGAAAGAGAGTTGTAGGATCCCTTACCTCGGGTCCGACTTGACTCGATCGTTCTTTAATCTCCTGAATAATAAACTTGAGTTAATTTCTAATTCCTTAAGAACCTTTTTCAAGTTCATTAGTACTTTTATACCACTTATTACCATGTCATAAACATTATGTAATCATTTAAGTTAATAATATTTGTTTTGCCGATATTTGGTTCTTAAGTCGAAAGTGGACTTCTTACAATTACATGTTGTTCGTGTGGCCAAATGTTTATTATATCCAGAATTGTATTCATTATGTAGATATCATATATGTCATATATATCCAGTACATTCATGCATTTATAACATTACATAATCATTTAGTGGTAAGAAATGAAATGCACCGTTCATGGAGACGGTAAGCCGTACGTACGCATGAACGCTACTTTCATTTCTATTTCATATTTTATAGAATGGAATAATAATTATATAAAGTTATATTATAATTACAGTATAATATCATATATAATATCATATTTCCATCCTTTATACATCCCACATATGGTATTTAACGAATCAAATCACTTTGAGGGGGCGGTAGTCCGCACTTCCTTAAATGAAGATATCGCGTATACCCATAATGGAAGCCATAAAGGTAAGACAAAAATGAAAAATAAAGAATCATAAATAAAACATAAACATATTATATATCATATATAAAAATAGTGACATCATAATGGACACCTTTGAAGGTGTTAAATGAGTATTGAACAATCATCGTTTCGGGAGGCAGAATTTCACCATCCACGGAAACCGTATGTTCTTTAACCATTTGATGTAGTTGTGTGAAAGTGTAGCTCGAATAAATATTATAACAACATCCTAGTATATTGAAGATACTGGTGTTGTTACAAAAGAAGTAAATAAAAAGAGTTTAGGGGGTTGGAGAAGCAAAATAAAACAAATGAACATGAGAGAGTGAATTACCTTTAAAAGTGTAACTCCTTTTGATTTGAGCCTAAAGGCTTCCTTTGAAAAGATTATGCCCAAAGGGAATCCTCTAGGATGAGGAGAGGGATTTGGAGAGAGTAAATGGGCAGGGGTTGGCCGAGCCAAAGGCTTGAGGAGTGTGGTAGAGGTGGGGGCCTTTTATAAGAGGAGAGGAGGGGCACTTTTGGAAAGTAAAGAAATATTACTTTATTTGAAAATGTGTTTCGGTTTCAAAAGGTCCCACATTGATATAATTCGTGGATAAGGTGATAAGTCTTCGAAATCCACTCATACAATTGGTTTTGGACATGTGTAGTTCATAGATTTTACATTATCTTTCCATTTTATTTAAATCGTCAAATAATGATGTCATCGCTGCATCATTATTATGACATAAATAATTTAATTTATTTAATGTCTAAAAATTATAAAACAAATACTATGATGTAGGAAATCTTTCTATATTTCCAATGACTATTTATAATCAAAATTTGGACCTGTGTAACCCTACTAAAAAATTGTTTTAGTAAAACAACTCATGTTTGTGTCAATTTAATTTTAACATTAAATAAAAAGTTATTTATGTCATTTCCCAACCAAAGTGTCTCCATGGGGTCCCCAAGTTGGCCCATGGCTTTTCTTGGTCGGCCATGACTCAACCAATAGGTGTAGGACAAGTGTCATGGTGTTTTCACATTCTTATAATATCATTTTTACCTTAAATTACACTAATTACCTCTAATCGCGATTAAGAACTTAATAAGTTACTATTCACCAAAAAATTATTATAATCTCATTGAACCACATTTTACTTCTTAATGACAACCATTTATGTCGGATTTTTGAAAATCAAAACACAATGATGGAAAAATTTCATTTAAACGGAAAATCAGTTTTTATAAGTACCACTTAGTGGTTTTACTATTCATCAAAAATTGAAGTTTTTCAGAAAAAATCCCAAAAATTCACCCTAAGCTATATTTGATATTCTGAATTCAAAAATGAAGTCCGTTTTACAAAATTCAGAACATATTAGTCACATTAATTAATTTAATAATTAATTCCCGCTGTCAGAGCAAATAGCGTGTTTTTATAAAACAATAAGTATCAAAAGATTGACACTAGTTTAAGTCTGATTTCAAAGTGAAATTAATTCCAACGACCACTATTGGATTTAATGGTAAAAATATTTTCTAATTTCACTTTAAAACCAATTCAAAATATAATCTAATCATATAAATAAATTAGATTAAAAAGAGGTTTTGAATTAAAATACAACATTTTACACTATTCATTAAAAAAATGAACTTTATCGGAAAAATACCAAAAAATTACACAAAGTAAAATTTGATGTCCCGATTCTTAATAAGAGTTTTATTTGGTCCAAAAGAATGTTTAAGAGTGAAAAAAACTATATTTAATGACAGTTCTCCATTAAAAGGCGATAAGTGAACCTTTAGTGAAAACTAGGGCATATACGCCTAAAATTGAATTCTTTCGGTATTTTAAGCCTTTAGCTTTTATTGGATAAATGTAAAAACATTTAAAAAACATATATAATCATATTTTAGTTATTTCTATCCATTCCCGCCAATACAACGGCTACATGTTAACTACCATTTGAATTAATATTATTTTATTATTAGAGTGCAACGTAAGATTCCCAAGAAACTCGTTGTTGTGTGTTGGGTACGCCATCGAGCATAGCGTCCCCTTTAAATTCATATTAATATTTTATTCACAAATATGGGTAAATATGAAAATTCCATATTCATTATTTACCTGGGTTGTTACATCCTTCCCCCCTTTTGGAAATTGCGTCCTCGCAATTTTAAAATTGTGCTTGGAAACATCCTTGAAAGTCCCACATCGGAACAAAAGTCGGTAAAAAAAAATAAAGAAAGATAAGTACAAAGGTCACCCGAGTTAACCCATACTAGGATTCCAAGTATGAAAATATGGACATGGAGGAGAAAACATAGGTTCATGTTCTCATGGAGAGTGATAGAAAACATGTTTAGGAGAAAGTTAACCATGAGAAAATCACAAACTTGTGATGGGTTAAACGGTATTCGATTCCCCAGTAGGAAAAGTTAATAGACAACTTTTTTGTTTTAAGTTACTTTTTATTGAGGAATTTATTCATAAGGAAGCATAATAACTTATCATGTTGACTTTCAACTTTTACTAGATTCCTTAGTCAAACTCATATTTTTTCCAAAAGACGAGTATTTAGGGAGACTTGTTCGCATCAAGAGTACTATAATCAACTTCTATAGAATCACCTAATCCCCAAAAGAGAACTATATACATCCCATGTATTTAGGCTTTAACCAAAACCAAAACCAAAAAGGTTAGTACAAGATCAGATAATCCAGAAATGGATAACCCCTTATAAAAAAGAAAATCTATTCTTAATCTCCAAAATTTGTCCAACAAAACCCAAAGTTCAACGAGGACCATCCGATAAACAATTTGTCCATAAAATTCTTCAAATTAAACCAATATAATATTGAAACCCAAATATTTGAAGGATTTAGTCACATAGTCTTCCAAGTAAAATCGTAACATTTATCTCCAAACAACATTAGTCGCTCCTAAAGCCTCACATTGAAAAGTAATTATCCTAATCACATATCCTCCAAAATCAACTTACTCTTAATTCATAAAATCATATAACTAAAAATAATCAGTCAAACTAACCCTCGACTTCACGTAGTCCAGTGGTAGGCGATAAATACCAGTCGCACTTTGGTTGTGGGTTCGATTCCTGTAGCTTTGTCCGATGCGACGGGTTGTCACACGGTCTGCGTGTTGTCCTTTTTTCAAAACTATATAATTCTTAAAACATTCCCCAAAATGAGATAAAATCTTCAAAGATGATCATAACATATTTTAACCTCAAGTTTATCTCATGCCTTTCATTTTCCATCAGAACATATAATAACCCATAATTACCTCAAAAGTAAGGATCATATAAACCCTAATGGTTACCTTAATAATTATTACCTGAATTTCCACATCGAGTTGGCCATCTCGTACATGATGCACTAGAGAACTCACCAAGGTTGAAGTGGTTGATCATGACTCCTTGATAATTGGTTTAGAACAACCATGAGTTTCCTCATTGAATCCTCCATTTTACCTAGTATCTTAATCATAGATCCACCATAGTTTCCTTCAATCCAATTGTCACTTTGGTGCCTGCGAGATCCAGCCATTCACTAAAAACAGAAATGTCAGTGTGAGTATATCAACAAAACCATCATGTACTAATGAGTAAGATAAACACTAAGATATACTTACTCATTCACTTTATCTAAAACTAGGACTCTTTCTGAAATCCTAACCATTATGGTAATGTCACTTATGCTTAAAGAATACCCTAACCTCTAAAGTTATCTAAACCGACCTTTGATACCAACTATAAGGCCCCAGCCTTAAACCTTACTTAATCTTGAGTTATTACAAGATTACACATTGAGGATCTTTTCAGGTTTAGAGTTTTAGAGAATTAGATCATGAAACTTTCATTACATTCCACATTTAAACAAAGTGGTTACATAAAAGACAGTATTCATTCTTCCCATCAACGGAAACATATTTAAAATGAAACATGGATTCTTTCTTGACACATCATCGACACTATCATCACATCATGTACCTTTCCCTTGACCTGTAAAAAACATTTCAAAAACTTGGGATGAGCATAAAAAGCTCAGTAAGGGTTATAAAAAATATGTAAAGGAAACATGAGTTCGTATATACATAAGAATGAAATCATACTTTACCCATAAAATATAGGCATATCAAATCATGAATAAATCATAGAAAACATAAGACATAAAGGTAACTTGAGGCATTCATAACATTCTTACGTAGGGAGTAACCCTCTTGGTTACGTTTGGAATACCCATCACAGTATATTCCCTAAATCTCTTCAGAGAAACCTTAACGTTTCACTCCTTCGCGTTACCCAATGCATTGGAGAGCTATATCGGGCTCACCCGCCCTTAGATTATCACGGAACCACCCGTTCTTCATAACAATGCCCAAGAACCATAACATAATCGTATCACATAAACATGAATAAAGGAAACATAACATTTCCACATTTCAATCACAATATAACATTTTAGGATATTGAAATAATGAATCCATTCAAAAAGAAACCATTTCCAAAACCATTTAAAACATTTAATAAAGAGATTATTGAATCAAAGTGTCCCATACCACCTTGAAGCTTTTAACATTTTAAACCATTAATATCCATATAAATAAATCCTTAAAACCATTTTGAAAACATGGATATTAATAAGAACAAATAATTAAAACATTTAAAACGATATTTTGGTTAAAGGGGTTTTACAAAAATTAGAGACACTTGAATACAATAATCGAGGAATAAAATTTAGTTATAATTTTACAATATCATGAGAATAAAAGGATTCATGATATAATACTCCAAAGGACAGTATATACACCATATAAGAGTGAATTGGTGCATAACAACAATGAGCCCTCAATAGAAATGTCAAATGTGATGAAATCCCTTATAAAGAAGGTATCATTAAATTAAGGACAAATAAATCTCAAGAAATATGTGTGACAAATATATATACACCCAATATAAGTGGATATTAAGTGTAAAACAATAAAAGTTCATTCACACATATTCAATGGATGACATATTCAATGACTACAAGTTGAACCCAAAGAAATCGAAATTGGGTTAAAAAGTTCCCTTGACAGCCTAACGGCATCACATCAAAATGAGTTGATGAGAGATAAAAAGTGTATCTCATCACTTGGACATAAAATTTACATCAATAAGGATGTATGAGAACATATCCCAACATAAAAATATGTAAATTAAAAGACCCAATAAAAGAAGTCTTTTAAAAAAGAGGAGGGTGAAAGGTTCCCTTACCGACTTGGGTATCTTTCAAAACATACACCCCATGAAAGAAAGACAATAGGTCATTGATGTAAATACTCATAAACGAAAGTATATTACAAAAAGAGTATAATAATTGGCAGTACATAAACCACTCAATGGAATTTGTGGCAAATGTAGCATAAATCTCACGGGAATAAAAGTGAGATGAAAAATCCCTCACGAAAACTCGGCAGCCTAACGGCGCCACATAAAACTTCCGAATATGGATTGATGAGATAAAATAGGGTATCTCATCACATTACAATATAATGTACAGCAAGAGGAATATAAAAGAACATCCCCCAACATTACAAATAGGTGCTTAAAAGAAGTGACATAAAGGAGAGTACTTAAAAAGAAAGAGAGAAGTTAGATCTCTTACGAAAGTTCGGCAGCCTAACGGCGCCAATCAAAACTTCCAAAATGGATTGATGAGAGAGAATAGGGTCTCTCATCACATGAACATAAAAATTACAGTAGGATTAATATAAAAGAACTTCCCAATCATAAGAAAGATGAGCTTAAAAGAAATGACATAAAAGAGTGTACTTAAAAAGAAAGAGAGTTGTAGGATCCCTTACCTCGGGTCCGACTTGACTCGATCGTTCTTTAATCTCCTGAATAATAAACTTGAGTTAATTTCTAATTCCTTAAGAACCTTTTTCAAGTTCATTAGTACTTTTATACCACTTATTACCATGTCATAAACATTATGTAATCATTTAAGTTAATAATATTTGTTTTGCCGATATTTGGTTCTTAAGTCGAAAGTGGACTTCTTACAATTACATGTTGTTCGTGTGGCCAAATGTTTATTATATCCAGAATTGTATTCATTATGTAGATATCATATATGTCATATATATCCAGTACATTCATGCATTTATAACATTACATAATCATTTAGTGGTAAGAAATGAAATGCACCGTTCATGGAGACGGTAAGCCGTACGTACGCATGAACGCTACTTTCATTTCTATTTCATATTTTATAGAATGGAATAATAATTATATAAAGTTATATTATAATTACAGTATAATATCATATATAATATCATATTTCCATCCTTTATACATCCCACATATGGTATTTAACGAATCAAATCACTTTGAGGGGGCGGTAGTCCGCACTTCCTTAAATGAAGATATCGCGTATACCCATAATGGAAGCCATAAAGGTAAGACAAAAATGAAAAATACAGAATCATAAATAAAACATAAACATATTATATATCATATATAAAAATAGTGACATCATAATGGCCACCTTTGAAGGTGTTAAATGAGTATTGAACAATCATCGTTTCGGGAGGCAGAATTTCACCATCCACGGAAACCGTATGTTCTTTAACCATTTGATGTAGTTGTGTGAGAGTGTAGCTCGAATAAATCTTATAACAACATCCTATTATATTGAAGATACTTTTGTTGTTACAAAAGAAGTAAATAAAAAGAGTTTAGGGGGTTGGAGAAGCAAAATAAAACAAATGAACATGAGAGAGTGAATTACCTTTAAAAGTGTAACTCCTTTTGATTTGAGCCTAAAGGCTTCCTTTGAAAGGATTCTTGTAACACCCCAAGCTTCCACGGTACGTTTCCCCTTCGAATAATGCGATAGCGTGTGTTGTACGCAACCTTGAGTTCTAACACACACCACAACTAATTAAACTAGCCGTTGTGAATAGTAATACCTACTTTTTGAAATCATATATATTTTATATTTCAAAATGGACTTCATTTTTGGATTCGGAATATCGAAATTAGCCTAGGGTGAAATTTTGGTACTTGTCGGATAACTTTCATATTTTGATGAATAGTGAAAATTACTAAATTTTAATTAAAAACAACTTTTTTAATCAAAATTATTAATAGTGATAAATTGTGAATTTGAGTGGTTTTAAAGTATATTTAGAATATATTTTTACCATTTAATATAATTTTGGTCATTGGACATAATTTTACAATTAAACCGAACATAAACAAGTGTCAATCTTTTGATAGTTATTATCTCTTAAAAACACGCTTTTTGTTTTGACAGCGGGAATTAATTTTAAATTAATTTCTGCCACTTCTGTGTTTTGAATTTAGGAAAATGGATTCCATATTTGGAATCAGGATGTTAAAATTGTGTAAATAGGTAACTTTTATTTTTAGACATTTTGAATAATTACTGCGGTAAATATTTTATTTACCATGGTTAAGGGTAAATTCGGTAAATAAGGGTTAAAGACATAATATTATAATAATACTAAATTACCCTAAAACGTGTCTTAACCCTATTGGTTGATACATGGTCGACCATGGGCATCTTTGGGTCTATTCTGGGACCCCATGGATCCACTTGTAAGTGATAATGACACATTATATTAATAAAGTTAAAATAAAAATAAAAATGGCATAAGCTTACATCTTTTAGAAGAACATTTTTTACATAGGGTTATACATGTTGGATTTTCGATTATAAATATTCATTAGAAAGCTAAAAAGATTGCCTACATAATGATATTTTATTTATAATTTTTAGACATTAAATAATTTATTTTATTTATGACACAATGATGATGCAGTAATTACTAAAATAGTGAAAAATAAAAATAATTGATCTTATAAATACCCAAATAATTATAATATGAAACTTTTAATGAATTAAACTAATTTTCTATGATAATATGATATATTAGGAGTGATTTAATTGACTTTGTTCGAAGTAATCAATCTGTTAGGAGTTTCACAAAAATCAACCATTGAATAGTGTCAAAATTGACATAAAAGAGTTCTTAAAACAAATATTATATTATTAATTGATATTAAATTCCTAAAAATCTAAGGTTCGGCCAAGAGACTTATATTATGATAGGTTCCTCATTAATGGACCACTTGGGGGTCGCTTGGATGTATATAGTATGTTTATTAACCATATTATATAAAAATACAAAGAGACATTGTAAAAGTGAAACTAATTAACTTAGAGTTAATACTTAAAGATAAGGTTAATATAAGTACCCAAACCTGTCTAAATTCTATTGGTTGAGTGGTTTTCGACCTATCCCCACCTTAACCTTTGAATAGTCAACTTTGGAGCCATTAGAAACCGAATATGAATTTATTATAAATTAGTATTTCTAGCTTTTCCAAAGGTGCCCCTCACCCCTCTTATAAAAGGGCACTCCTCCTTCTCATTTTTTCACACCTTCAAAGCCTTTTGGTTCGGCCAAACTCTGCCCAAATACTCTCCCAACATCCCTCACTACAACCTAGAGGCCTTAGTTTGATCAGAAAGCCAACCTAAGGAGCCCTTTTGATCAAATCAAAAGGAAGAACCCGAAGAAGAGGTAATGATTTCACGACCCTTTTCTAAGTTCATTTCTTCTTCCACTTCTTCTTCCTTTGTTCTTACCATTCTGAAATAATAACTCCAGTATCTCACATATACTGTGATGTTATTATAAATATGGTACAATCATATTCAGTATTCTATCCACCCTTTGAATAACATGTCACCATACGTGCGTACGTACGGCTTACCGTCTCCACGTCGTGGTGTAATTGTTATTCAATATAATATTATTTGGATGGGTATAATAATGATGTGTAACTCATGTAAATAATAAATATAACATGTTAATGATTCTGTATATATGATATACCATCTATTTATATATTATTTTAATATCAAAAGAATGATATTGTCGCTCGTGCGTACGTACGGACTACCGTCTCCACGAACGCGATGAGATTCATTCTCCATCGTATCCATTCAAGTATAATTTGATGATTTAAAAATGATGTTTAAGAACTTGATACCATTCTGGATATGAATAATATACATCCCATTAATAACAAATATGTCTCACATAACAAAGAATATAAAGTAAAATGAACCCGTTAACACCCGAAATGACGATAATTCTAAAATATTATTAACAAATCAATGATAAAAGATCATATATGATATCATATTAAAGTAAATGATTCTTTTATTATTCAATAACAATTATTTCCCCATTATAAAGGAGGTAAACCTACCATCGACCAAGGAAAAAGTACAATGTAAGGGTTTTCTTATCTCACTTTTAATTCCGTGAGAATTCCATTGATCACCACTTAATTATTGCATGTGGTGTATGTGTACTGCCCATGATCGTATTCATTGTGTAATATAATTTAATTTATGGGTATTTACATCATCATGGTATGATACTTCTTTCATGGGTGTATGTTTCGTAAGTTACCTAATCGATAAGGGAATTTGAGATTTCAATTTCCACTCATTTGGCTTTACACATATTTCATTGATTATATTACCCCAAGATTATGTGTGGAATCACTATTCATTTGATTATGTCATAATTTCCACTCCCCTTCCTGTGGATAGAAGTTTGATACACATAATCACTCCATTGGTAATTCTCAAGTCATTGATATGAATTTGATAAGAGTAATTTTAACTCATTCTCCATTTGTTGAGTTAAACATCCAATTCGTTGGTATTGTTTTTACAAGAATATGTGTGAATGTCCTTTGATTGTTTTACACTGAATATCCAATCATATTTAGTGTATTTATATTTGTCACACATAATTATGTCATTGATCTATCCTTAACCTAAGGATACAACCTTTTTGAGAAATTTCATCTCAATTTACATTCCATTGAGACTTCTTTGATGATATACACCAAATCACTTTTATGTGGTGTATATAATGTACTTTGACATAGTATATCATGAATTCCTTTATTCTCATGATATTACAATGTTTTGATTACCTCAATTATTTGTATTCAAGTGTCTCTCTTTTGGTTAGGAACTCTAACCAAAATACCATTTTAAAATGTTTTAAAGAATTATTCTTCTAAATCATGCTCATTAATGTCCATATTTTAAAAATGGTTTTAAGGATTTATTTATATGGACATTAAAGTTTTGAAATTAAAACTCCTTTTAAAAGTTTCAAAGTGGTATGGGACACTTTGATTCAAAAATATACTTTTAAACGGCTTCTTGACAAATAGTGTGATTTTTAAATGTTTTCAAGAAAAGGGGGATATTTCTCTCAAATAGTTTTGATGATTATTTTCATCTATGTCAACATCCTTCATTATTATTTGAGGTTAATGTGATACAATACAATCTTCCATATTGTATCGAATGAATTATGTTTGACTGTGGATTTGCTATTTTTATACCATTCATGGTTTGTGGTGAAAGTATTGACATTTCGTATGCTAGTTTAATACGAATGTTTACGTTATGTTTAAACCTTTTCATATGGGAATGCATTGGACTTAATAAGTGACGGGTGGAGCCCGCTATAGCTCCTCGATGCATCGGTAGGTCTCATGAGACAAACTAGTGTCTTGGCACAAGGCCTTGGCAAAATCTTATTTGTAGTCTTGGCACGAGGCCTTGGCTATGTGGTTATGATAGTCTGGCATTATGCATTCCATCATTATGAAAGTGGTTATTGATATTGCATGTGATCATTCGACTAGTAGAATATCCATGTGAGTAAGTAAATGGCATTATTTCATTTTACCTTTGCCATTTTATGCTGAAGTTCAAGTTTAAAAGGCTTTTGTTTTAGTTATAAATTGCCTTAAGTGTTTATGCTTATTTATGAAAGCTTCTGCTATAATGTTATCCTTACTGAGCATCCGAGCTCACCCCTTTCAATGTTTTATTTTTTTTTCCAGGATTATGAAGAAGTAATTTATGAATGACCTGCAGGGATAGTATGAGGGGATATGAAGACAAGTTGTTTTTTTTTTATGATATAATGTAAAAATTTATGGATGTATCTAGTTATTCCAAGGCTACTAAACTAATCGGTCTTTCGAGACTTGATCTTTCTCGTGATCATGCCAATGTTATGTAATTAATGCACCGACTCTGGGTAGCTGGGGTCGGGGCGTTACAGTTGGTATCAGAGGAAGTTTAGTACAAACCTTGGTAGCTAGATTTAGATAAACTCTGATTAGAGCACGTAGACCTAAGATGAACTTTGAGGATTAGTATAAAAGAACTTCCTAGAATTTTGGTATTGTAGAGATTTTGTGAGTTTTCCGAGCAATACATCCCTGTCTGGATACGAGCAGGTAGAGGCGGCTCTGGCACAGATGTACCTAGGGGTAAAACCCGAAAACACCGCTTTGAGCTAGACTCGAACGGGAACTGGTGCACGACAACGGGCCTTGCTGCACTCTTGGTTACGACACTCCCGGGGGATATGCTTAGGATAATTTACATTTTCTTTACAAACCAATTTAAGTAATATATACGTAAGATGAGAGTAAATGACCTTGGTTAATCCTAATATGTTTCAAATTGAGAATATGGTGACATTTTAATCTCTAAATGATTTTATGACTACTATTACTCACACAATGCTTTCTGGTTTTAGTCAATGGCTGGATTCCAAGGAAGTCATAGTGACTTTGAGAATGATGTACAAGGTGGGAACGGTGGTGGAAATGAGCAACAAAATGGAATGTTGATAGGCGTAAAAGATATCGTCTTTATGCCAAATCAGTTTTCCAAAAATATGATCAACAACATATATATTAACCAACTCCCAGACTCAACAAGGAAGAGAAAGGTGATAAATGATAAGAGCTCCAGCAATGGAGACCATGGAGAAAAGAACCCTCAATTTTCATCATGCAGGAAATGTGGAAAGAGACACCCAGGAAAGTGTCTCAATGGGACAACGAAATGTTTTATGTGCGGGAAGGAACGACATAAAGTGAAGAATTGCCGAAGAAAAATGAAGAGTACTATGGAAGAAGATAAAAATGGTCCCAAGAGTCCATTTACAGTCATTTGCCGTAAATGTAGGGGACCTGGCCATTACCCGAGTGAATGTCCTATTCTATAGGATATTTTCTTGGTCAAAGAAGAAGCTATGTGGAAATAAATGGTTGGAGAAAAATTAGCACTACTTGTTGATGTGTTTACATTGGAATAGTTTTCTCTTATATTTGTAACCCCGCAGTTTGCCATGTGAGAATGATATTTGAGGAAGAATTGTCTCTTCTCTTGTGGATATAGGTATAAATAACCATTTGGTTTTATATGATCATTGGGGTTTGAGAAAATGATAAGTTATTATAATTTGGGATGGAAATGCAAAGTATGATATAACATTTGTGGTTAAATTATGTTATTTTGAGGAATTTATCTCATTTTGGTAATATTATAAAATATAGTTTTTGAAAAAGGACAACACGTAGACCGTGTGACAACCCGTCGCGTCGGACAAAGCTGTGAGAATCGAACCCACAACCAAAGTGCGATTGGGATTTATCGCCTACCACTGGACTACGTGAAGTCCCTGGTTAGTGTGACTATTTTTTTTTTTTGGTTAAATGATTTTAGTGATCAATAATAAGATGATTTGGGATCTTATGTCTTATCAAATGAATACCCTTGGTATAGGAAAATGATTTGGTGATTAAGTCATAAATGTTATTTTGGAAGATGTTCGCTTTGTTGGGAACACTATATGCCCAAGGAAAATAGAATACAATGGGGTTTCATTTGTAGAGTAATGGTGGATTTTTATCTACGTTTTTATTGTTGATTTATAGTGATTTGGGTTATATATGGAAATGATTAACCTATAACAGAGAATATGTGATGATTACTTTTAAGTATGTGACTTTAAGAGTATTTGATGTAATTTGGAGATACAATGTAACATGGGAGACTACATAATCAAATTCTTCTATGTTTTGGGTTTCAATATTAGTTTGGATTATATTAAAGGATTTTAAGGACTATTGGTTATTGAATGGTATCTATTTAACTTTGGGGTATTGTTGGTTTAATTTTAGAAATTAAGATTAGTGCATATTTATGAATATCCTTTTGGGGGATCATTAGATCATTCACTAACCATTTTGGTTTTGATTAATCTTCAAAGACAATGTAAATATATATAGTTTATCCTGCATGGATCATGTGATTCTATAGAAGTTTATTCTAGCTCTTCCAGTGTGACCAAGTCTTCTTGAATACTCATCGTTTAAAAAAAAATTGAGTTAGTGGTGGAAATTTATTAAAAAATGAAAATCTACTTAAAATGTAAGTATATCTCATAATGTTCTTAGTCAATATCATAAATTAATTCCTCTTCCTTATGTAATGTAACTTAAAAAAATGTTGTCCGTTTACTTTCCTACTAGGAGACTAATGGTCGTTTGTCCCAACACAAGTTTGTGGTTTTCTCATTGTTAACTTTCTCCTGATCATGATTTCTATCCCTCTCCATCAGAACTTGACACTTAGTTTATCATCCATATCCATGTTTTCTTACATGGAATCCTAGTATGGGTTATCTTGGATGACCCTTATACCTCTCTTTCTTTCTTTTAAAGTGATAGTTTTATTGACTATTTTTCCGATGTGGGACTTTACATTATATTCCCAAGCAAAATTTTAAAAATTGCGAGGACGCAATTTATTGAAGGATGGGAGAATGTAACACCCCAAGCTTCCACGGTACGTTTCCCCTTCGAATAATGCGATAGCGTGTGTTGTACGCAACCTTGAGTTCTAACACACACCACAACTAATTAAACTAGCCGTTGTGAATAGTAATACCTACTTTTTGAAATCATATATATTTTATATTTCAAAATGGACTTCATTTTTGGATTCGGAATATCGAAATTATCCTAGGGTGAAATTTTGGTACTTGTCGGATAACTTTCATATTTTGATGAATAGTGAAAATTACTAAATTTTAATTAAAAACAACTTTTTTAATCAAAATTATTAATAGTGATAAATTGTGAATTTGAGTGGTTTTAAAGTATATTTAGAATATATTTTTACCATTTAATATAATTTTGGTCATTGGACATAATTTTACAATTAAACCGAACATAAACAAGTGTCAATCTTTTGATAGTTATTATCTCTTAAAAACACGCTTTTTGTTTTGACAGCGGGAATTAATTTTAAATTAATTTCTGCCACTTCTGTGTTTTGAATTTAGAAAAATGGATTCCATATTTGGAATCAGGATGTTAAAATTGTGTAAATAGGTAACTTTTATTTTTAGACATTTTGAATAATTACTGCGGTAAATATTTTATTTACCATGGTTAAGGGTAAATCCGGTAAATAAGGGTTAAAGAAATAATATTATAATAATACTAAATTACCCTAAAACGTGTCTTAACCCTATTGGTTGATACATGGTCGACCATGGGCATCTTTGGGTCTATTCTGGGACCCCATGGATCCACTTGTAAGTGATAATGACACATTATATTAATAAAGTTAAAATAAAAATAAAAATGGCATAAGCTTACATCTTTTAGAAGAACATTTTTTACATAGGGTTATACATGTTGGATTTTCGATTATAAATATTCATTAGAAATCTAAAAAGATTTCCTACATAATGATATTTTATTTATAATTTTTAGACATTAAATAATTTATTTTATTTATGACACAATGATGATGCAGTAATTACTAAAATAGTGAAAAATAAAAATAATTGATCTTATAAATACCCAAATAATTATAATATGAAACTTTTAATGAATTAAACTAATTTTCTATGATAATATGATATATTAGGATTGATTTAATTGACTTTGTTCGAAGTAATCAATCTGTTAGGAGTTTCACAAAAATCAACCATTGAATAGTGTCAAAATTGACATAAAAGAGTTCTTAAAACAAATATTATATTATTAATTGATATTAAATTCCTAAAAATCTAAGGTTCGGCCAAGAGACTTATATTATGATAGGTTCCTCATTAATGGACCACTTGGGGGTCGCTTGGATGTATATAGTATGTTTATTAACCATATTATATAAAAATACAAAGAGACATTGTAAAAGTGAAACTAATTAACTTAGAGTTAATACTTAAAGATAAGGTTAATATAAGTACCCAAACCTGTCTAAATTCTATTGGTTGAGTGGTTTTCGACCTATCCCCACCTTAACCTTTGAATAGTCAACTTTGGAGCCATTAGAAACCGAATATGAATTTATTATAAATTAGTATTTCTAGCTTTTCCAAAGGTGCCCCTCACCCCTCTTATAAAAGGGCACTCCTCCTTCTCATTTCTTCACACCTTCAAAGCCTTTTGGTTCAGCCAAACTCTGCCCAAATACTCTCCCAACATCCCTCACTACAACCTAGAGGCCTTAGTTTGATCAGAAAGCCAACCTAAGGAGCCCTTTTGATCAAATCAAAAGGAAGAACCCGAAGAAGAGGTAATGATTTCACCACCCTTTTCTAAGTTCATTTCTTCTTCCACTTCTTCTTCCTTTGTTCTTACCATTCTGAAATAATAACTCCAGTATCTCACATATACTGTGATGTTATTATAAATATGGTACAATCATATTCAGTATTCTATCCACCCTTTGAATAACATGTCACCATACGTGCGTACGTACGGCTTACCGTCTCCACGTCGTGGTGTAATTGTTATTCAATATAATATTATTTGGATGGGTATAATAATGATGTGTAACTCATGTAAATAATAAATATAACATGTTAATGATTCTGTATATATGATATACCATCTATTTATATATTATTTTAATATCAAAAGAATGATATTGTCGCTCGTGCGTACGTACGGACTACCGTCTCCACGAACGCGATGAGATTCATTCTCCATCGTATCCATTCAAGTATAATTTGATGATTTAAAAATGATGTTTAAGAACTTGATACCATTCTGGATATGAATAATATACATCCCATTAATAACAAATATGTCTCACATAACAAAGAATATAAATTAAAATGAACCCGTTAACACCCGAAATGACGATAATTCTAAAATATTATTAACAAATCAATGATAAAAGATCATATATGATATCATATTAAAGTAAATGATTCTTTTATTATTCAATAACAATTATTTCACCATTATACAGGAGGTAAACCTACCATCGACCAAGGAAAAAGTACAATGTAAGGGTTTTCTTATCTCACTTTTAATTCCGTGAGAATTCCATTGATCACCACTTAATTATTGCATGTGGTGTATGTGTACTGCCCATGATCGTATTCATTGTGTAATATAATTTAATTTATGGGTATTTACATCATCATGGTATGATACTTCTTTCATGGGTGTATGTTTCGTAAGTTACCTAATCGATAAGGGAATTTGAGATTTCAATTTCCACTCATTTGGCTTTACACATATTTCATTGATTATATTACCCCAAGATTATGTGTGGAATCACTATTCATTTGATTATGTCATAATTTCCACTCCCCTTCCTGTGGATAGAAGTTTGATACACATAATCACTCCATTGGTAATTCTCAAGTCATTGATATGAATTTGATAAGAGTAATTTTAACTCATTCTCCATTTGTTGAGTTAAACATCCAATTCGTTGGTATTGTTTTTACAAGAATATGTGTGAATGTCCTTTGATTGTTTTACACTGAATATCCAATCATATTTAGTGTATTTATATTTGTCACACATAATTATGTCATTGATTTATCCTTAACCTAAGGATACAACCTTTTTGAGAAATTTCATCTCAATTTACATTCCATTGAGACTTCTTTGATGATATACACCAAATCACTTTTATGTGGTGTATATAATGTACTTTGACATAGTATATCATGAATTCCTTTATTCTCATGATATTACAATGTTTTGATTACCTCAATTATTTGTATTCAAGTGTCTCTCTTTTGGTTAGGAACTCTAACCAAAATACCATTTTAAAATGTTTTAAAGAATTATTCTTCTAAATCATGCTCATTAATGTCCATATTTTAAAAATGGTTTTAAGGATTTATTTATATGGACATTAAAGTTTTGAAATTAAAACTCCTTTTAAAAGTTTCAAAGTGGTATGGGACACTTTGATTCAAAAATATACTTTTAAACGGCTTCTTGACAAATAGTGTGATTTTTAAATGTTTTCAAGAAAAGGGGGATATTTCTCTCAAATAGTTTTGATGATTATTTTCATCTATGTCAACATCCTTCATTATTATTTGAGGTTAATGTGATACAATACAATCTTCCATATTGTATCGAATGAATTATGTTTGACTGTGGATGTGCTATTTTTATACCATTCATGGTTTGTGGTGAAAGTATTGACATTTCGTATGCTAGTTTAATACGAATGTTTACGTTATGTTTAAACCTTTTCATATGGGAATGCATTGGACTTAATAAGTGACGGGTGGAGCCCGCTATAGCTCCTCGATGCATCGGTAGGTCTCATGAGACAAACTAGTGTCTTGGCACAAGGCCTTGGCAAAATCTTATTTGTAGTCTTGGCACGAGGCCTTGGCTATGTGGTTATGATAGTCTGGCATTATGCATTCCATCATTATGAAAGTGGTTATTGATATTGCATGTGATCATTCGACTAGTAGAATATCCATGTGAGTAAGTAAATGGCATTATTTCATTTTACCTTTGCCATTTTATGCTGAAGTTCAAGTTTAAAAGGCTTTTGTTTTAGTTATAAATTGCCTTAAGTGTTTATGCTTATTTATGAAAGCTTCTGCTATAATGTTATCCTTACTGAGCATCCGAGCTCACCCCTTTCAATGTTTTATTTTTTTTTTCCAGGATTATGAAGAAGTAATTTATGAATGACCTGCAGGGATAGTATGAGGGGATATGAAGACAAGATGTTTTTTTTATGATATAATGTAAAAATTTATGGATGTATCTAGTTATTCCAAGGCTACTAAACTAATCGGTCTTTCGAGACTTGATCTTTCTCGTGATCATGCCAATGTTATGTAATTAATGCACCGACTCTGGGTAGCTGGGGTCGGGGCGTTACAATTCTTCCCAAAGGGAATCCTCTAGTATGAGGAGAGGGATGTGGAGAGAGTAAATGTGCAGGGTTTGGCCGAGCCAAAGGCTTGAGGAGTGTGTTAAATGAGGTAGAGGTGGGGGCCTTTTATAAGAGGAGAGGAGGGGCACTTTTGGAAAGTAAAGAAATATTACTTTATTTGAAAATGTGTTTCGGTTTCAAAAGGTCCCACATTGATATAATTCGTGGATAAGATGATAAGTCTTCGAAATCCACTCATACAATTGGTTTTGGACATGTGTAGTTCATAGATTTTACATTATCTTTCCATTTTATTTAAATCGTCAAATAATGATGTCATCGCTGCATCATTATTATGTCATAAATAATTTAATTTATTTAATGTCTAAAAATTATAAAACAAATACTATGATGTAGGAAATCTTTTTAGCTTTCCAATGACTATTTATAATCAAAATTTGGACCTGTGTAACCCTACTAAAAAATTGTTTTAGTAAAACAACTCATGTTTGTGTCAATTTAAATTTAACATTAAATAAAAAGTTATTTATGTCATTTCCCAACCAAAGTGTCTCCATGGGGTCCCCAAGTTGGCCCATGGCTTTTCCTGGTCGGCCATGACTCACCCAATAGGTGTAGGACAAGTGTCATGGTGTTTTCACATTCTTATAATATCATTTTTACCTTAAATTACACTAATTACCTCTAATCGCGATTAAGAACTTAATAAGTTACTATTCACTAAAAAATTATTATAATCTCATTGAACCACATTTTACTTCTTGATGACAACCATGTATGTCGGATTTTTGAAAATCAAAACACAATGATGGAAAAATTTCATTTAAACGGAAAATCAGTTTTTATAAGTACCACTTAGTGGTTTCACTATTCATCAAAAATTGAAGTTTTTCAGAAAAATCCCAAAAATTCACCCTAAGCTATATTTGATATTATGAATTCAAAAATAAAGTCCGTTTTACAAAATTCAGAACATATTAGTCACATTAATTAATTTAATAATTAATTCCCGCTGTCAGAGCAAATAGCGTGTTTTTTTAAAACAATAAGTATCAAAAGATTGACACTAGTTTAAGTCTGATTTCAAAGTGAAATTAATTCCAACGACCACTATTGGATTTAATGGTAAAAATATTTTCTAATTTCACTTTAAAACCAATTCAAAATATAATCTAATCATATAAATAAATTAGATTAAAAAGAGGTTTTGAATTAAAATACAACATTTTACACTATTCATTAAAAAAATGAACTTTATCGGAAAAATACCAAAAAATTACACAAAGTAAAATTTGATGTCCCGATTCTTAATAAGAGTTTTATTTGGTCCAAAAGAATGTTTAAGAGTGAAAAAAACTATATTTAATGACAGTTCTCCATTAAAAGGCGATAAGTGAACCTTTAGTGAAAACTAGGGCATATACGCCTAAAATTGAATTCTTTCGGTATTTTAAGCCTTTAGATTTTATTGGATAAATGTAAAAACATTTAAAAAACATATATAATCATATTTTAGTTATTTCTATCCATTCCCGCCAATACAACGGCTACATGTTAACTACCATTTGAATTAATATTATTTTATTATTAGAGTGCAACGTAAGATTCCCAAGAAACTCGTTGTTGCGTGTTGGGTACGCCATCGAGCATAGCGTCCCCTTTAAATTCATATTAATATTTTATTCACAAATATGGATAAATATGAAAATTCCATATTCATTATTTACCTGGGGTGTTACAATTTACCTTTCTTACCGAAACATATAACTACCTTCCATGGAGATACCTTCAAGAAAACATGATCTTCTACCTGAAATTCCAAATACTTCCTTCATTTATCGGCAAAGCTCTTCTGCCTACATTGAGCTGCTTTGATGTGGTTTTGGATAACCATCACCTTTTCCATCGTTTCCTCAACCAGTTTTGGGCCTACAAGTTTTCTTTCACCAACATCATCCCAACAGGTTAGTGTGTGACATCTCTTTCTGTATAACTCTTCATATGGTGCTATCCGAATACTTGAATGAAAGCTATTGTCATAAGAAAATTCAACCAGAGATAAATATTGATCCCACGTACCATAAAAGTCAAGTGAGAAAGATCTCAACATATCTTCCAAGGCTTGAATAGTCTGTTTCGATTGTACTTCAGTTTGGGGGTGGTAAATAGTGCTCAAACGAAGTTCAGTATCAAGGGATTTCTGTATAATTTTCTAGAATCATGATGTAAAATGGGGATCATGATTAGAAAGAATCTATAATGGTACTCTATGAAGTCTCACAACTTAATTAATATATATTCTTGATAGACGTTTAAGTGGTAGATCTTCTCTTATAGAAAGATAATGTGATGACTTGCTAAGATGATCAACAATGACCCATATTGCATCGTTCTTTCTAGTAGTCTTCGGTAGTCCCATGAAAAAGTCTATTGGGATATTATCCAATTTTCACTTAGGTATGGGAAGAGTTTTTATGACTCCTCCAGGCGATTTACTTCCAACTTTCACTTGTTGACAAACCATACATCTTGACAAAAAATCAGAAATCTCCCTCTTCATGTTGTCCCACCAAAAATTTTCCTTCAAATCTCTATACATTTTGGTGCTCCCATAGTGTACAGAAAAATTTGAACTATGAGCATCGTCCAACAATTCCCTTTTTAGATCAGGTATATCGGGAACACAATGTATCTTCCCAAATTTCAAAATTCCATCTTCATACACAAAGCCATTCAATATGCCATCATTCACATCTTTAAACTTTGTTTGAAATTCTTCATCATCGGTCTGAGAACTCTTAATCCTTTCTAGTAAAGATTGTTTGGAATCTATTTGAAATAGTATTGATGTTTCACCTTCCATGGTGATTCCCATATCCATCTTCACTAAATCCATATATATAGGATCCCTTTCAACTCTCATCTTGTTCAAAACACCATGATCATTTCTACTCAAATAATTTGCCATCTTATTTTCCTTCCTCGGGTGGTAGTGTATCGTGCAATAATAATCGTTGAGTAGTTCAAGCCATCTCCTTTTCCTCATGTTGAGTTCTTTATGTGAGAAAATATACTTCAAACTCTTGTGATCAGTATAAATCTCACATTTTTTTCCATAGAGATAGTGTCTCTATATCTTCAATGCAATAATTACTGCAGCTAACTCAAGATCATGAGTAGGATAGTTTTGCTCCTGAATTTTTAGTTGTCATGATGCATAGGCAATGACCCTATCATTTTGCATAAGGAGACAACCAAGTCCTTTCTTTGAAGCATCACTATAAATAACAAACTCATTATTCCCCTATGGTAGAGTCAATATAAGAGCATTGACTAATCTTCTCTTCAGTTCTTCAAAACAGTCTTCACACTCTTTTGCCCAAATAAATTTAACACCTTTACGTGTGAGCTTCGTTAACGGTTCGTCCAATCAGGAAAAATTTTGGATGAAACATTGAAAATAACCTACTAATCCAATAAAACTATGTACCTATGTTATACTCATTGGTGCTAGACATTCTTGGATTGCTCTTGCCTTAGAAGGATAAACATAGATTCCATCCTTAGAGACAAAATGGCCAAGAAAATAAATCTTCTAAAGCCAGATTTCACACTTTCTAAACATCCCATATAATTCTTCTCTTCTAAGAGTCTTTAGAATAATTCGCAATTGATTTTCATGATCTTTGTAACTTTTGGAGTATACCAAGATATCATCAATAAATACCACCAAAAAATCATCGAGATATTCCTTGAAAAATCTACTCATTAGATCCATGAAAACATAGGGTTCATTAGTAAATCCAAAATAGATTACTGTAAACTCATAATGCTCGTACCTAGTTCGAAATGTTGTATTCGAAATGTCTTCCTTCTTCACACACAACTGATGGTATCCAGATCGAAGGTCAATCTTTGAAAATTATTGAGCTCCATGAAGTTGGTCAAATAAATCATCAATGAAAGGTAGTGGATACTTGTCCTTTATTTTTATAGAATTAATCTTCTTGTAGTCAATGCATAACCTCATAGATCCATCTTACTTTTTAACAAAAAGAACAGGGGCTCCCCATAGAGAAACCCTTGGGAGAATAAATCCATTATTACTCATTTCCTCTAGTTGTTTCTTTAGATCAACTAATTCCACATCAGTCATTCTATAAGGGGTCTTCGATATAGGCCTTGAACCAGGAATTAAATCAATGGAAAACTCAATTTCTCGTTCTGGAGGATGTCTGGGTAAATCTTTCGGATACACATCTACATATTCTTTCAAAATAGGTACATCCTATATTTGAACATCACTTTCCTCACCCACAGTTATTTTATTCTCTTCCTCCCTAATATTTGAATTTTGTTGAGCTACTGGAGTGAATCTAGATAAGAATTAGGTGGTGATGATTCTGCTCTAAAGATACGGTGTTCCTTATCATTATCATTAAAAATTGTAACCTCCTTTTTCTTACAATAAATCTTCCCATAATGGTCCAAAATCTATTTCATACTAAGGATTATATCAAACTCAATAATAGGTATGACGATGAGATCAGCAGATAAAGAACATTTATATGCTCTAATGGGGACTGATTCACAAAACTTTGTTTGAATGATACTTCCCTTAGGAGTTTTAATTGAAAAATCCCTTGTTAAATAAAATTGGAAATATCTAATTTTCTTAGAAAACTGGGAAGATATGAAACAATGCAATGATCTAGAATCAAATAAACCACTGGCTAAACTTGAGGAAACCATTAAATTACCTACCACCATGTCTTTCGGTGATTCAATCTTAGAAGTAGGGATAGCATAAGCTTGGCCTTGATCCCTTTGCCTTTTTTGAGGTAAGTTCCCCTGAATCTTAGGAAATTCATTTGCATAATGCCCCATCTCCCTAAAATTTTAGCATTGAACATCGTTAGCTTCTTTCTTCCCCTTGCAATCATGATCTTGGTGGCCTTTTTCACCACACTTGTAATAGACTCCCATTCCCTTCAAGCAAGTACCATGGTGTTTCATCCCATATTTACTATAAGATGGATATTCCACTTTTCCCTTCTTCCCCTTATTTCCATTCCTAGAGTGATCAACAGATCTCTTCTTCTCTTGATTTGTTTTAAAGTCATAAGACTTAGAGAATTACTTTTCTATCTTGATATCACATGAGGCAATATCTTCGTACAATGAGAAGGATTGTGAGACTAATGCTCGACAGAGAAACAGTTTTATCAAATCAAATAAATGATCAATATTACTTCTTGGGTTACGTATATAATCTACAACATGCCTCACTAACATTGTAAAGTTAGCCTCATACTTTGTGACATTCTCATCATCCTTTTGCCTCAGACTCAGAAATTGCCTCTCCATATATGCTCGATGGTCATGAGGAAAGTATTTTTCTAATAAAATATCTTTAAATTCCCTCTATTCCAAATTTGATACATCATCATATTCCGTCGTGTTTTGAATCAATGACCACCATTGATAAGCATCTACAGTGAGGCGGTAAACTGCCATGACAACTTTTTCCCATTCACTAATCCCCAAGGCGTGGAATATTTTCTCTAAGGAATTTATCATTTCTCAACTACTAGTGGATTTGTACCCCCATTGAATGTTGGTGGTTGTTTCCTTATTAAGCGATCTAACATTGATCCTCCATGTTGCGGATCAGGGTTCTCCATACAGGTAAGGTTATTATTCATAACCTGAGTGAGTTGTCCTAGTATGGTGATTAGCTGATCAGCACCAGTTTCATCACCAGTTCCACTATAATCAACTTGAGCGGGAGGGAAATCCCTACATGGAGTGTGTTCATTGATACGGTTTCTATTGCTTCTACTTGGCACCATTTCTAAACAATGGCATAAACTAGATTATTTTATGAATCTAAAAACATAATTCCAAACTTGTAAAACACTTAACATAAATTGAACAGTTTATGGATATAAACCATAATCATAAAATAATTTCTTTGCGGAAGTATATACTCGTAAACACATCATAATGGTTTGTAAATAAAATTAGAATTATCCTAAGCATATCCTTCGAGAGTGTCGTAACCAAGAGAGAAGCAAGTCTCATTGTCGTGCAGCAGTTCTCGTTCGAGTCTAGCTTAATGCAGTGTTTTCAGGTTTTACCCCTAGGTACATCTGTGCCAGAGCCACCTCTACCTACTTGTATTCAGACAGGGATATATTGCTCGGAAAACTCACAAAATCTCAACAATACCAAAATTCTAGGAAGTTCTTCTATAATAATCTTCAAAGTCCTTTTTAGGTCTATGTGCTCTAATCAGAGTTTATCTAAATATAGATTTCAAGGATTGTACTAAACATCCTCTGATACCAACTATAATGCCCCGACCCCAGTTATCCAGAGTTGGTGCATTATTACAAAACATTTTCATGATCACAAAAGATCAAGTCTCAAAATACCGATTTGTTTAGTAGCCTTGGAAACACTAGATACATTCATAAGTCTAACATTACATCATAAAGTGAAAAATACAACAACAACTTTTCTCCATAGACCACACTCATATCCACACATATTATCCCTACAGGTCATTCATAAATTACTTCTTCACATCCTGGGAAAAATAAAACATTGAAAGGGGTGAGATTAGATGTCTAGTAAGGATAACAATATAGCGGAAACCTTCATAAATAAGCATAAAAATTTAAGGAAATGTATAACTAAAATAAAATCCTTTTAAACTTGAACATCAGCATAATATGGCAGAAATAAAATAAAATAATTCCATATACTTATTCACATGTATATTCTACTAATCGAATAATCACATGTAATATCAATAACCACTTTCATAATGATGGAATGCATAATGCCAGACTATCATAACCACATAGTCAAGGCCTTGTGCCATGAATACAAATAATATTTTTTCAAGACCTTGTGCCCAGATACTAGTTTGTCTCATGAGACCTACCGATGCATCAAGGAGCTATAGCGGGCTCCA
This sequence comes from Viscum album, assembly GCA_963277665.1. NCBI lineage: Eukaryota > Viridiplantae > Streptophyta > Magnoliopsida > Santalales > Viscaceae > Viscum > Viscum album. The sequence goes on from OY728150.1 coordinate 1,016,288,158, forward strand.
CCCATCACTTACTAAGTCCAATGCATTCCTCATATAAACAGGTTTAAACATAACATAAACATTCATATTAAAACTAGAATGTGAAATGTCAATACATTATCTATAAACCATGAATGGTATAATAATAATGCATCCATAGTCCAAAATATCCCAAAAACTTTAATACAATATGGAGGTTTTGTATCATAATTAATCAACTTCAAATAAGCTTAAAATCCATCAAAGGATGTTGACATAGATGAAATCAAAACTATTTGAGAGAAATATCTCTTTTTTGAAATCATTTAAAAGTCACATAATTATAAAAGAAAACATTTACTTTGAAAATATTCTTATAATCTTGTAAGAGAAGCTTCGACTATTTTATAACGGTGGAAAATAGTCTCACCCACCGCATAAGTTAAAAAAGGACATTCTTACCTTAATTCTATCAAAAAGGTTAAAAAGGACCTTGTTTGGATAACGATAAAAAGATTCCTTTAGAATAATCTTATAAAAAGTTAAAAAAGGGTATAAATGACTTTAACCCATAGTCTTTAAAATATTAATAATTATTTGAAATACATTTTTAAGAAACGTGGATGTGGATGATAAATAGGTCCCAATAGATAATTACGTATAAAGAACCTCGGATAATGAAGAGATTGTGAAATAAACCCTTACCTTGTACTTTTCCTTGGTAGAGGGTAGGTTAACCTCCTGTGTAAAGGTGAAATAATTTTTATTAAATTATAAAAGAATCATATACATTAATATGATATCATATATGATCTTTTATAATTTCTTTGTTAATATTACCTTAATATTATTGTCATTTCAGGTGTTAACTTACTCATTTTATTTTATATGTTTTGTTTCATATGAAATGTTTGTTATGGATAGGTTTTATCATATTCATAAAAATAATTATATCAAGTCCATAAACATTATTTTTAATCATCAAATGATAATTATACTTGAATGGATACGATGGGGAATGAATCTCATCGCGTTCGTGGAGACGGTTGTCCGTACGTACGCACGAGCGACAATATCATTCTTTTGATATTAAAATAATATATAATTTTATGGTATATAATATTTACATATTCATTATCATGTTATATTTATCATTTACATCAATTAAACATCATTATCATACCCATCCAAATAATAATATTTTGAATAACAATTACACCCCGACGTGGAGACGGTAAGCCGTTTGTACGCACGTATGGTCACATGTCATTCAAAGGATGGGTAGAATACTGAATATGGTTGTACCATATTTATAATAACATCATAGTATATAGTACATACTGGATTTATTATTTTATCATTGAAATAACAAAGAAATAAGAAGTGGAAGAAAAAATGAACTTGAAAGAGGGTGGTGAAAACATTACCTCTTCTTTGGGTTCTTCCTTTTGATTTGATCCAAAGGGCTCTATATGTTGCCTTTCTGATCAAAATAAGGCCTCTAGGTTGAAGTGAGGGAAGATTAGAGAATATTTGGGTAGTTTTTGGCCGAGAAAAAAGGCTTTGAAGGTGTTAATTAGAGAGAGGGGGAGTGCCCTTTTATAAGAGGGGTGAGGGGAACCATATGAAAAACTTAAAATATTATTTTATAATAAATTCGTATTTGGTTAATAATTAATCAAAAGTGACTTATTTAAAGGATACGGTGGGGATGGTTCGAAATCCTCGCAACCAATAGGTTTTAGAAAAGTTTATTTTACCATTATATCCTTATCATTTAGATTCAACTCTATGTAAAATAATTTATCTTTTACCGTGTCTTCTTGTATTCTTACGCTATAAGGTTAATGAACATACAATAAACTGCCAATCGATCCCTAATTAGTTCATTAATGTCATATATATTATTATATAATTCTTTTGGAAGAACCGTAGATTTTTAAGACTATTATATAATTTAATTATATAATACTTGTTTTGAAAACTATTTTATGTCAATTTTGACAATATTTGGTATTTGTTTTTTTATAAATTCATATAAGCTTTATTAAATCGAAATAAATTCATTTAACCAACTATAATATGTCATATTAACCCATAAAATTAGTGGAATTCATAAAAACTCTCAAATTACATTTATTTGGATATTTATAATATCAATTATTTTAATATTTCATTAATTTGGTAATTACTGCATCATCATTGTGTCATAAATAAATTAAATTATTTAATATATAAACAATATAAATAAAATAAAATTATGTAGGAAATATTTTTATATTTTTAATGAATATTTATAGTTGAATTTATCTTATGTATAACCCTATATAAAAAATGTTTTAGTTATTAAACTTTGATTTTAACTCTTTTAACTCTTCTATAAATAAAATAATAATAAGTGTCCTAATCTAATTCAATTGGACAAAAGTGGATCATATTTTATTCATATGGTTTTTTTGGTCGAATTATACTTATCCAATAGAATTATAACATGTTTTAGGGTAATAATAAAATCATTTTCACCCTTAATTACTCTATTTACTTTTAACTGTGGTATATAAAAGTAAAAAGTTACTATTCACCAAAAATTATTTTTATCTTATTGAACCAAATTTTACTCCTTGATATTAACTGTGTCTCTCGGAGTTTCGAAATTCCACTCACATAAGTGATAAAATTAATTTTTATGTGAATTTGCAAATTCTCCTAGGAGGTGGGTAAAAGACGGTGGAAAATTCAATAAAATTTTTATATATCTAAAATTATTATAAACTGACTCCATTGAATTACATTGAACTTATATAGGTATTATGTATCTATTTTGACATAAAATAAATTTAAATAAAATAAATAATTATTTAAATAAAAAGTTGGTTTTAACCAATAACTCAATGTTTTTCACTATTCATCAAAAATTGAAAGTTTTCATAAAAATACAAAAAAAATCCATAGGCTAATTTCGATATTCCGAATCCAAAAATGAAGTCCATTTTGAAAAATAAAATTTTTAATATTTCAAAAAGTGGGTATTACTATTCATAATGGCTAGTTTGATTGGTTGTGGTGTGTTAGAACTCGATGTCGCGTACAACACACACTACTATAATATTCAAAGGGAAACGTACCGTGGAAGCCTGGGGTGTTACACATCGGCCTGCCTGGAGCCCTTCTCAGTAGCCTTCCGGCTTGATCGCTCCCTGCTCGGTCGCCCGCCGGCCGGCCTGTCACCCTTCTTGGTCGCGTGCCTGCCTGGTCGCGCCCTACACTGTCGCCTCCTAGCCGCCCAACCTCCCGAACCGGCCCCCGGTCCCCCAATCGCAGCGCTATGGCTGAACCAGCCCAAACGCACCCTCACGACGCTCCTGGCTGAACCGGCCCCCAGCCCATGTCGAACCACCCATGCAGCCTGCTGGGCGGGGCCCAACAGGCTGGGCTGAACCTAACAGGTTGGCCCACCCAATGGGCTAGGCCAGACCCAACAGGTCTGACCGGGTTGACCCAGACTGGGTCAGCCCAGACTTGGTTGGGCCAGGTCAGTCCGACCAGGTCAGACCGGACCCGGGCCCTCTACCGACCCCCTTTTCTTTCTTTTGGCCATATAATTCGCACAAGATTTCCATTTGATGAACCGTTAGTGATTCCGGTTCTCTTCGAGCATGACAATCCCATTGAGTATACCCCACTGATGTTTGGGGTAATGTTGATATATGTTCAGGTTGGATCATGCACGAATCCAACCGGGCCCCCGGGACTAAAAGTCTAATAACTCATAGACAGGGTGTCTGATTGACATGTCGTCTATTGCGTTGAGACCCCTATAAAGTGGAAGACATTTGAGATACTTCTACATGGGTCTTCAGAACAATTGGAGAATCTACCAGTAGCTTGTGGAGTGGATCCTCCCTAAGAAGAACAAGCATAGCAGAGAGACCTAGTAGCTGGATGAGACCTGACAACTGCTAGCCGATTCAACTCAGAGTGTTTCGACTAGCCCAGTGGGGAGAACCTTGATGTTGCGGCAGACCCATGGTTGGGAGCGCCTATGTGTGACGTGGAGGACCCACGATACTCGACAGGAGTAGTACCTTAGCAGGCTAAGCGGGGCATCTCCTTTGTGTGACATAGAAGACCCACAGTGGGGAGCGCCTCTGTGTGACGCGGTAGACCCATGATACTCGACAGGAGGAGTACCTCAGCAGTCCAAGGTTAGTGGGAAGCTCCTCTGTGTGATGCAGAAAACCCACTGTACTCGATAGAGTAGGAGTTCTCCACCAGTGAGGTTTCGACAGTGTGACTAGGGATGTTACTTGATACTACCACTAGAATAAAATCCCGATTTGAGATGAGTTGGTAACTTTTGTGTTTACCTCATGATTGAGATTGATTATTTGATAACTTAGGTATATGTATGGTCATATACCTATGTGGGGTAATATTTTGATTTCATTTTTTGTGGTTTATCCTTGTTGGTTTTGTGAGACATTGAGTGTCGCGAGGTCCTTACTGAGTATCATTATACTCAACACTTCACGGGGAATGCCCGCACCTCAATATGTTGGATGCAGATGACGGACAGCGCTGACCGAGGCTAAGTGTACCAGGACTGGACGGTACATGGAGGTGGACCACGCTGCATGACAGTACACGGAGGAGACGGACGGAGGTGGAGTGTTGTAGAGGCTAGGATACCTGACTGTGATATGGTCAGGTAAGGGTGCAAGAAGTCAGAAATCATAAGATATGGTTGTGTTGGGGGAGTGTAAGGGCAGTGAGTTTATGCTTCTTATTATAGATTCCTTATATTATATTATATATATATATATTGAGTTTCTATGTTATTATTGTTTTATAACCATGTATTTGTATTTAGTGGGATGAAACCTAGATGGGGCTCTGGTGGAGTGTCTTGAAGGTAGTGATTTGGTGCTTCTTGAGAGAGAATAAGGTTAGACCCCTAAGGGTCTATATGAGGCCTTGGTGGGTGAGGCAGAGCATGATCTACTAGTACAGGCTCATGTAAAAGCTATAGTATAGGTGGGGTATCCTCTACATATAAAAGATTTTGGTTTGTGGATGGATGAGCACCTCAACCTGATCCTGGGACATGTTATACATGGTATTGATATGGGAAATCAGGGAGCTAATCCTTCTATGGAATACTTGACTTGAGAGTTCCAGACATAGCACCCACTACTATTCAAGGGTGAGGGAAGATATTAGGAGATTCAAAACTAGATAGAGCTATTGTATACCATCCTAAACTAGCTAGAAACACTCCTAGGATAGAGGTTGAAGCTAGAGACATATATTCTTAGAGTACATGATAAGTGCTGGTGGGATGTACATGTTCAGGTTGGCATACACAAGGGACTAGCTTGGAAGGAATTTGAGGCATTGTTCTTCAAGAACATATTCCTAGAGATGTTTAGGGTGAAGAGATCCTAGGAGTTCTTAAAACTACAATAGGTAGATATGTCTTTCATGGACTATCAAAATACTTTCACATACTTGTCTTGTTTCTCACCAAGTATGGTTTGTGATGACACCGTGAGAGTGAGGTATTTTGAGGATGATTTACCACACTCCATCAGGGTGTAGGTAAACATTATCAGGTTAACCTCATTCTTAGAGGCTGTGAATCATGCATTGATTACCAAAGTAAATTTGAAGTAATTTTAATATTTGAGAAGGTTGATGGATTACGATTATTATAGGAGCGTTGATTCAAATCGAAAGAAGAAATGTTGAGAGAAGTATCTGTAGGGAATTCGGGCCAAAGACTTAGACAGGCCATTGAGGAGTGGGTCATCAATGGTGTGCTTATAGCGCAGGCATCCCAGGCATGTGATGAAGCAGTTTGATCAGGAACCAATGGAGTGTTTAGCTTGTGGCCTTTTTAGTAATCTCAATAGATTATATAGTAAGCATTATTGAATAGCTGTCAGTCAGGGACTAAGGCAGACTCAAGGATTTTGGGTCAGATCGAGAGTGGTACCAAAAGTTGGTAGTTGAGATTTAGATACACTCGGAGGGTGTGTCCAAGATAGTTGGATCCCATAGTGGGGTTAGTGTTAAGTGGAAGGTGCATCACTACATGGTAGATAGGGTTTAGGAAGTCAGGCTTTAGGCCATGTTCATGGCATGGAGCTGCTGGCATTAAAGTTCATAGGTGAGACAATGATGATTAGAGGTACACCATGGGAGTGGTTGGGTTTATTTTTTGTTTTAGCATGGATGTTTTTGTAGGTATGTCCAATTTTGGGTTCACAAGGTACATATGGTGTATTGTTTTGGACTAAAAAGATGTTGGTTTGTATGTTGGAATCGACTCTGATGCATTATAAATATATATATATATATATCTGGTGTGTGGAACTAGGATTTTCTATGGGAATCAATGTGATGAGGGATTACTTGAGTTGAATTGGAAAATGGTAATCAATTTGATTCGGGATCTATGTGAAGTGTGAAATACAAGGACAACTTATGGGAATCTATCGAGATGAGGGACCTCAATGGTTCCATGTGTGACTTGGGCATGAAGAGGGCATATGTGTAGATGTGGTACTATATGGGAGTGAGATGTGAAATGACCTTGATTTGAGAACCTGATGAGGTGTATGAGTGATGATGAATCATGGGAGGACTTTTTTGAATGTGTATGGTCGATGGACCATCAATTTATTGGTTTTTTGGTTGGGATGTATCTAGGATTGGTAACTCCAGAGGTAGGGAGTTCCTAGAGATATTTTACATGTCACATGATAACCGAGTTATATCAAGAAAATTGAAATGATTTGTGTTTTTTTACCTTCTTTAGGTAAATATTATATCTCATGGGTGAGCTATGTTATGGTGGGGATATTGTAATTTCCCAAGATTTTAAAAGGTCCATTTTCTAAGTACGATTGAATTATTTTAAGTTGGTGGTCGGACCAACCCTTTTTTCTTGTTCATTGGAACCTCATTTTGTATTTTTATAACCCATGACCTTTCTTAGGTGTGGTCTATGTCTTGGTGGAAGTCTTGGGATTTTTGGAAAACATCAGAGGAATAGAAGACAACCTATGATTCTAAAACATGTGGAGGTCCAATTACAGAGTGTTTATTTATATACATGGCTTGTAATAAATCTATTTCATTAGTTTTCATGGTAGACAAATGAAAATCCGTAATTTATACTCTTTGTAAATTCCCAAAGTTGTTTTCTTAAAAGATGGGGGTAGGTCACTTGGCCCCTTTATTCTATGTATAGTAGGGGAAGTTCCTAGGGGGTCTTGTGCACCTCTCCATCCCTCTCTAATGGATCTTGATATATCAACTGTATGAGCTCTGATCTTTGATCTATTAGTGGATACATATATTTCTTGATAAGGCCTTTGATCAACTAGCCTCTTTTCTTCATTTTTCCTCCATAAAGAGCATTAAATCCATGAAAATAGTTTTACACTATTTTTAGGGAGTTCATCTAAAATGTATATTTATTCTAAACCAAATCAAGTTAGGGGATGATATCTAATGAGAAATCATATACCAATGTGTGGTAGGTGTTACCTAGATTTCTATTTATTTTCACTTGTGTTTTTGGGGTTTGATCTATAGCATGATGTTGGGTTATCAAACAAAGACCTAATAAATTAAATAAATTTCGATTAAATTAGTTAAATGATCATTGAAGGTTCACATGAGAAAGATCACACCTAACTAAAAATCGTATGATCTTGGTGGGTGTCCTCAGACATTTTTCAGAATAGGTGGGAGTGTTTATTTAAAATAAATAAATTGATATATTAGATGTGATTATTTCCATGTAAATGTGATCGTCACGGACTGAGGATTGTGATGGTGTTAACCAACTGGAAGAGGAGACATGGTTTGTCCAATTGGGTGAGGTGAAAATTCTATGAGTGATTTTGATCAGAGGATGGATGATATGGTCATAAAATTGATTCAGTATGATCATCATGTTACATATATGGTTTCTTTGATATTGGCTGGTTTTGAACATCAGATTGAGTGACATGGCCACATGGGAATGGGGTGTTGGGATTGTAACACCCCGAGATTTTATGAAAAATATTCTTTTTAATTTAATTAATGTCTTGTGTTGTACGTTACTCCAAAAGGATCTTGCACAACACGCATCCTTGAATTGACCTTCATTACACGCAATCACGACCTTCCTTGATAGCGTGTGTAGTACGCAATACCGAGTTTCACTAAACAACGATATGCTTTTAAAATATTATTAAAACTAGTCGTTATGAATAGTAATAACCACTTTTTGAAATTTTGTAAATTTTATTTTTCAAAATGGACTTCATTTTTTGATTTGGAATATCGAAATTAGCTTAGGGTGAAATTTTGGTACTTTTCGGATTACTTTCATTTTCGGATGAATAGTGAAAATTACTAAATTTTAATTAAAAAAAATTTAATCGAAATAATTAATAGTGATAAATTATTAATTTGAGTGGTTTTAAAGTATATTTAGAATATATTTTTACAATTTAATACATTGTTGGTCATTGGATGTAATTTCTAATTTAAACCAGACATAAACAAGTGTCAATCTTTTGATAGTTATTATCTCTTAAGAACACGCTATTTGTTTTGACGACGGAAATTAATTTTTAAATTAAGTAATGCAAATGATATGTTTTGAATTTGGTAAAATAGACATCATTTTTTAGTTCATAATATCAAATATATCTTAGTCCTACTTTTTGGTATTTTTCTGGAAACTTTCATTTTTTTGATGAATAGTGAAACCACTAAGTGGTAGTTAAAAAAATGAATTTTTCATAAAAAATAATTTTACTGCTTTTATGAGTGGAATTTCAAAAATCCAAGAGACACGGTTGATGTAAGTAAGTAAAATGTGGTTCAATGAGATGAAAATAATTTTTGGTGAATAGTAACTTTTTACATTTTTTACAACGGTTAAAACTAAATAGAATAATTAAAGGTAAAAATAATATTATTATTACCCTAACACATGTCCTAATTCTATTGGATAAGTGTAATTCGACCAAAAAAACCTTAGGAATAAAATATGACCATTTAGGCCCACTTGGATTAGATTAGGACATTTATTATTAATTTATTTAAAGAAGGGTTAAAATAGTTAAAATCAAAGTTTAATAAGTATATCATTTTTAATATAGGGTTATACATATGATAAATTAGACTATAAATATTCTTTAGAAAGATAAAACGATTTCCTACGTAATGGTAATTTATTTGTAATTTTTAGACATTAAATAATTTAATTTATATTTGACACAAAGATGATGCATTAATTATCTTATTAATGAAATATTGACATAATTGATGTTATAAATACCAAAATAAATGTAATTTGAGACTTTTTATGAATTAAACTAATTTTATATGTTAATATGACATGTTAGTATTTATTTAATTAAATTTTTTTGAACTAATCATTCTGTTATGATTTTCAAAAAAATCAATTACTAAATAGTGTCAAAATTGACATAAAATAGTTTTTAAAACAAATATTATATTATTAATTGTTATTTTATTCCTAAAAATCTAAGGTTCAGCCAAATGACATAGATAAGGTTATATATATAGATAATAAACAACATGGGATACGTTTGGCTGCTTATAGTATGTTTATTAACCTTATAGTATGAGAACACAAGAAGACACAGTAAAAGTAAAATTATTTTACTTAATGTTAAATCTAAATGATAAGGTTAAAATAGGAACCTAAACTTGCCTAAATTATATTGGATGAGAGGATTTCGACCTATCCCCACTTTATCTTATAAATAAATCAATTTGTAGCTATTTAAAACCTAATTTGTCTTTATAATAAAATAATATTTTTAGTTATTCCAAAGGTTCCCCTGTCCTCCCTTAAAAAAGGGAACCCCCTCACTTTCTTCCTGACACCACTTTGAGCCTTCATGCTCTTCCAACCACTGCCAAATTCTCTTCTCCACTTCCCTAGAAACATCCTAGAGGTCCTGGTCTTCTTCAAAGAACAATTTTAGTGCCCTAAAAGGAGGTCTCAAAGAAGCACTTCAAAGAAGAGGTAATGTTCGTTACCGATTCTTTCAACTTTATTTCTTCTTCCACTTCTTCTTATTAGGTTGTTTCATTATGAAGTAATAACATAAGTATTACTCATATATTGATATGTTATTATAAGTATGAAACAACCTTATTTCACCATCTATCCATCCTACGGAAAACGAAATCACCGTGCGTACGTACATACGGAATATTGTCTCCACGCTGTGGTGTAATCTTTTTTCCACCACAACCTTGTTTAGTCAATAAGGTTTTCCTTATGACTTCTCCATTCATTCTTGTTTTGAAAATCACAAACACCTTATCTTTAAGAAAATTACTTTTATAAGGAAAATTGATTTTATAAGGAAAATTGCTTTTATAAGGAAAATTGATTTTATAAGGAAAATTTCTTTTATATAAGAAAAATTTCTTTTATAAGGAAAATCGCTTTTGTAAGAAAAATTATTCTTATCATATTTTCATCCAGATTTTTCTTAAGTATGAGATTATGATTCACTTTTATTCTCTCAAAATTGCTTGAAACTTTGATATGAAGTGTTCTGTTTTAGGATCCTAATTCTGGATAAGAACTGCGATAAAGTTTCACTCTGAAATCCTGATGAGAACTATGATAGAGTTCCATTCCGAACTCCGGATACGAACTCTGACTAAGTTTTACTCCAGATTCAGGATACGAATCCTTATGAAGTTTGAAAAGGAATTCTCATTACGAATTCTGATGAATAATTCTCATTACGATTTCTGATGACGAATTCTAATTATGAATTCTGAAGAAGAATTCTCATTACGAATTCTGATGATGAATTCTCATTACGAATTCTGATGATGAATTCTCATAACGAAATCTAATGACGGATTCTCATTCCGAATTCTCATTCCGAATTATCATTCCGAATTCGCCTATTAAATAGAATCTGATCATCTTTGTTTTATACACTCCAAATTTATTTAGTCTCCGAATATTATCTTTGGTTTAGACTCCGAACTTTCATCTTACTTACGTTGTTATAATCTGTCTACTCTTTATGATTTTTCTTACACTCCGAACCTTCACTCCGAATATTTCATTCCGAACTTTTGAGTTAAATTTTAAAACGATGTCGTACATTCTATTACACTTGTTTTGTTATAAAATGATGTCATCTATTTTGTTATAAACTAACCGTTGTCTAAGTGACACGTGTACAGGTCCCTCTGATCTTTAAGGAAAATATGACTGTTGGAGAAGGAGCCGACCTTACCTATAAGTAGAAGCTCATTTGAAAGAGCTGGGAAGAAGCTAAGGTGCTGAAAGGCTGACTGATCTTCGACTCATGTGATTACATGCTTGAAGTGATTTCTAGAGATAGAGGCTCTTATTAACTCTCAAAGCTTTGTGCGACTCCGAATGTTGGTGACTACATTCGAGGGCTTCTGGGGATAGGAAGACAGAGGTGTCGACTACCTTGAAGTTCGAGGGCTTCCTTGCTGAGGAAGACAGAGGTTGCCAACTACCTTGAAGTTGAGGGCTTGCGGGGACAGCAAGACAGAGACTCCGATCTTTGTATCGAGGGATTACCCTGGTGTGGGTAAGACAGACTTTCTTGAAATTATAAATCAAGGGACCTTTATCCAAGGTTGTTGGATACCCTTCTCTTTGGGTTAAAAGACTTATATCTTGTTACTTTTAGTTCTACTACTTGTTTATATTCCGCTGCATATTGTATTATAAGGAAAGTATAACTTTCTTATACTTCCTTATTTGTACTCTGTTTCATTTAGATTCTATACGCTTTAAGGTAGAATCTCATATTGTAATTTTTTGTTACATTTCTATTTCTGGAACCATATTTCCAGAACCTACTTTCGGAATCTCTTTCCAAGTTTTGTTTGGTGTTAGAGGTGTTGTGAATTTTCTTAGTTTAATCTTTGTTAAACTTAGCCCTTTCCTTTTCTTAAGGAAACTATAGTTATTCATAACTCACTTTAAAGGATCCAAAGGAATTTTTAAAGTATACTATTCACCCCCCCTCTTGTATATTGAGCATCTACATCACTATTTCGATCCTACAATTGGTATCAGAGGTTGGAATCCTCATACTCTATACCAATCTTACATTTGGTATCAGAGAAGGTCTCTGAAATACTTATACTCATGAATAAGTTTTTCTTGCTCACTTTCTCATTTCTAACTTTCTCATTCCGAACTTTCCCATTCCGAAAATTCCCAATCCGAACTTTGTTATTACGAACTTTTTGATACTAACAAGTTTGTGTGCCAAAAGTTATTTTAAGTATGGCAGGAGTCAATGTTGGTTCAATTGATAATCTGAATCCTACAAGACCACCTATCTTTGATGGTAATGATTTTGAGTACTAGATAGATCGTATGAATACTTTTGTTATCAAAACTGGAGTAGATAACTTTGTTATGCTTACCGGAGATTATAAAATTCTTGACAAGGAAGTTAGAAATTTTACTAACCAGGAAAAGTAAGAATTTCAACTCAATTATAAGGTACAAATACTTTACTGTGTTCAATGACCAGAAATATATATAGCCAAATTTCCTCTTGTGAAGTAGCTAATTGTATCTGGAAGAAGTTACAGGTTACACACTTTGGAACTTCTAAAGTGATTGAGACTAGAAGAGTTATGCTTAGAGCAGAATATCATGGCTTCAATTTTTCTTATGGAGAACCTATCTGTAAAGTTCAACAGAGATTTATGACTATAGTCAACAGCTTACAGTCTATGGGAGAGAAAGGTCTAGATGTTAAAATTCTTGTGGATAAGATAATTGATATTATGCCCAATGAGTGGGAGTCCAAGAGAAGAGCTATAGATGAGAACAGGAAGGTCACTCAAATTACTCTTGATGAGCTATTTGGAACTCTTCTACAACATGAGACTAGAATGAAGAGAGATTCTGACAACATCAAAAAGAAGAATGGAAATGGTACTGTTGCTGTTACAACAACTTCAAATCAGATGAAATCTAAGACTACTGAGAGAGTAACCATATCCAAGTCTTAGAAAGCTATTTTCCAATCCGAATCTAGTGAGATTGAAGTCTCTGAAAATGAATTAGCAAATCTTACTCAAAGGATCAACAAGATAGCTGGCCAGAAAAATTTTCAATCTAAGTATAAGAAAAAGGAAAGGAAAGATAAGAAAGATGGAGAAGTTACTTGTTATGAATGAAAAAGAGCTGGACATATTAGACGATATTTCCCTTTGCTCAAAAAGAAAGAAATGAAAGAAAGGCATTCAGACAAGAACAGAAAGAAGTATTATAATGCCAAAGCGAAGAAAGTTCTGAAAGCTAATGACACCTGGAGTGCCAGTGGTGGTGAATCTTCAGATGAATCTTCTAATTATGGATCTTCAGAACAGAATAATCTTGGTCTTATAGCCAGATTAACTATTGATAATCATTTTTTATGGCTAAGGTACGAAATGCAGAATCATTGACCAATGTTTCTTTAAATTCTAATGATAGTAAGTATTATAACTCTTCTGATGAAGAATCTTCTTCTGATGAAGAAAATACTTTACCTACTTATGAAGAAGTCTCTAGGTTTGTTGAACTTCTTGAAATTGAGAATTCCAAACTCAATAAGAAACTTGATAAGGCAAACTCTAAGAATTCTATTCTTACGAAAGAGATATCAGATCTTTCTAAAGATCTTGATAGGAAAAATGCTGATTTTGAAAGTATTTCAAAAAATATTGAGGAAGTAATTTCTGAGAAGAACAAACTTTCTAAAGAATTAGAAAAATTAATTTCTAAGAAAAATGTTTTCGAGCCTAACTCTAGTTCAAAAACTAATGATTTTGAGGACAAAAACTTGGTTGTAAAACTCAAGTCCGAAATTTTTTTCTTAAAGAAGTGTTTATCAAACTTTACCCATGGTAAAGAAAATTTTGATAAAATGTATTCCCAAATACGACCTTTAAGAAATAAATCTGTATTTGGTTATACCCATGAAAAACCAGTTTTCAACAATAATTATATTGTTCCTCAAAGTGCCCCATTTTGTACCAAGTGTCAATGTGGTGGTCACTGGGGAAGGAATTGTTCCTTAAAAAACCCAATCCTTAGGTTTTCACAAAGCTTATTTCTATAAGAAGATGTGGGTACCTAAAATTTTATTATCTGGAAATCTCGGATCCAAACAAGTTTGGATTCCAAAAGTCTAATTCTCTTCTTGATTTAATGAAAATAAAGAGAATACCATCAACAATACATGGTACATGGATAGTGGATGTTCCCGGCACATGACTGGTAACAAAAGCTATTTTGAAAAGATTATCAAAACGAAAGGAGGAAAAGTAACTTTTGGAGATAATGCTAAGGGAGAGATTCTTGGTATTGGTAATATTGTTCTTCTTGGTAAAACCCTAATTTAAAATGTTCTTTTTGTTAAAGGTCTTAAGAACAACCTCATTAGCATAAGTCAGTTATGTGATCAAGGTTACCTTGTGAATTTTAGGAATGATAAGTGTTTAGTTCACAATTCCAAGGAAGAATTTATTCTCTCAGCCATTAGGCAAGAGAATGTCTACACTTTGAACCTAGAAGACCTCAGGAGTCAAGATTTACCTTGCCTAAGTGCAATGGAAGATCATTCCTGGTTATGGCATAGAATACTAGGACACTGTAATCTTAGAAACCAATGTAAACTCTCTAAGAAGAAACTAGTTAAGGATCTACTAGAGCTTAGATTTGATTCTTCTAAAGTTTGTGATCCTTGTCAATATGGAAAGAAACATAAATCTAGTTTTAAATCAATCGGTGAAGTCTCAACAACCGATGCATTACAGTTAGTGCACATGGATCTTTTTGGTCCAACACAAACTGAAAGTATTGGAGGCAAATACTATGTGTTTGTTCTAGTTGATGATTACACTAGATTTACTTGGGTCTATTTTCTAGCAAAGAAATCTAAAGCTTTTTCCTATTTCAAAAGTTTTAGAGATCAAGTTAAAAATAAGAAAAACCTTCCATTGAAAACTATTCATAGTGATCATGGAGGAGAATTCCAAAATTCTGATTTTGAAACTTTTTGTAGTAAGAAATGTATTACTCACAATTTTTCAGCACCTAGAACTCCTAAACAGAATGGTGTAGTTGAAAGAAGAAATAGAATTCTTCAAGATATAACTAGATCCATGTTGAGTGAATATTCTATATCTAGACATTTCTGGGCTGAAGCTCTAAGTACTGCTTGTTATACTATAAATCGAGTTTTGATTAGACCTTTTCTTAATAAAACTCCTTATGAGTTATGGAATGGTAGAAAACCAAGACTATCCTACTTCAAGGTTTTTGGTTGCAAGGTATTCATTTTGAATACTAAAGATAACCTACATAAATTCGCACCAAAATCTGATGAAAGTATTTTCTTAGGTTATTCCACAACCTCTAAGGCTTATAGAGTCTTTAATAAAAATACTTGCACTGTTGAGGAAATAGTACATGTAAAATTTGATGAGCCAGATCCTTTTGTTTTCAAACCATCCCAGCCTACATCTTCGGATGTGTTTTCAAAAACTGATTATCAACCTTTGATAGAAGAACCTTCTGATAAGGATAATATTCTAGAAGATACTTATGAAATATTTACCCCAGAAGACTTTCTACCCTATGTTGATGAACAGGTTTTACAAAAACCCAAATCAGGTGTTTCTTAAGAATCATCCCAGTGATAGTATCATTGGTGATGTAAATCAACCTGTAAGGACTAGAAGTTCCTTAAGAAATGAAGTAGAACATCTAGCATTTCTTTCCCAATTAGAACCAAAAAGCACAGATGAAGCTTTAGGTGATAATGACTGGATCAAAGCAATGCAAGATGAACTAAATGAATTCGAAATGAATAAAGTCTGGAACTTGGTTGAAAGACCTAAGGAAACTTCTGTTATTGTAGTATAATGGGTTTTCAGAAATAAATGTGATGAAAATGGACACATTGTTAGAAATAAAGCTAGACATGTTGCTAAAGGCTATAATCAGCAAGAGAGAATAGACTATGAAGAAACATATGCTCCAGTAGCTAGACTTGAATCTATCTGTATTCTACTTGCCTTTGCAGCATTCTTTAATTTTAAACTTTTTCAAATGGATGTGAAATGTGCTTTTCTTAATGGTTATGTTCAAGAGGAAGTTTTTGTTGAACAACCTCCTGGCTTTGAAGATACAAAACATCCTGATCATGTTTTTAGACTTACCAAAGCTTTGTATGGCCTTAAACAAGCCCCACGAGCATGGTATGATAGACTCATAGGATTTTTGCTTCAAAATAACTATGTAAAGGGAAATGCAGATCTAACCCTTTTTATAAAGAAAGATAAGAAAAAAATTTTGATTGTTCAAATTTATGTTGATGACATTATATTTGGTTCAACTGAGCAATCTTTGACCGACTCTTTTGCAAGTCTAATGAAATATGATTTTGAAATGAGTATGATGGGTGAGTTAACTTTTTTCCTTGGTTTTCAAATTTCTCAAAAACCAGAAGGAACCTACATATCTCGACATAAGTATATTAAAGATCTTCTCAAAAAGTATGGTTATGACAACACTAAGTGTATAAGTACTCCCATTGGTACCTCAAACTCTTTAGATCTTGATGAAGCTGGGAAACCAGTAGATCAAACATCTTTTAGAGGTATGATAGAAATTCTACTATACTTAACAGCTAGTCAACCAGACTTAATGTTCTCAGTATGCTTATGTGCAAGATATCAATCCAATCCTAAGGAATCTCACCTAAAGGCAGTAAAAAGAATTTTTTGCTACCTTAAGGTAACCATGGATCTAGGATTATTTTATACTTCTAGAAATGATTTTGTTCTAAAAAGCTTTTCTGATGCTGACTTTGGTGGATGTAGAATGGATAGAAAAAGTACATCCGGAACTTGTCATTTATTAGGAGATTATTTAGTTTCTTAGTCCTATAAGAAGCAACACTCTGTAGCACTCTCCACTACTGAAGCTGAATATGTAGCAGCTAGAAGTTGTTGTGCTCAAGTGTTGTGGATGTAACACACACTCACAGACTATGGCTTGAGTTTTACTAAAACTCAAATTTTGTGTGATAACACAAGTGCCATTGCCTTAAGTAAGAACTCTTCACATCACTCCCGTGAAAAACACATAGATATTAGGCATCACTTTCTTAGGGATCACACACTTAAAGGAGATATTATTCTTCAGTTTATTGGAACGCAAGATCAACTTGCTGCTATTTTCACAAAATCATTGCCTTCTGATAGATTTGAATACATTAAACAGAAGTTAGGAATGATAATCGTAAGGTAATCCTCCTTTTTAACTTTCTGTTGAAAAAGTCTCATTACAGTAATAAACTCCTTTTCATAGGGGGAGTACATTTGTTTGATAGAATAGCAAAGTTTTTCAAAATTTGTTTTCAAACTTTTCGGAACGAAGATTTCCGGAATGGAATTTCTGGAACTAAAATTTTCCAGAATGGACATTTTCATACAGAATACTTCTGAAATGGAAGTGTTCGTATTGAAAACATCCAGAATGGAAAACTTTGTACTTGTATTTTCATAACGGAACTTTCATATTGAATCTTTCATAATAATTTTCTTTTTCGTACTGAGTTTGTTTTTCGTACTAATTTTTTTTTTGTAGTTTGTTTTTTTTGTACTGAATTTGTTTTTCGTAGTTTGTTTTTCATAATGAGTTTGTTTTTCGTACTGAGTTTGTTTTTCGTACTGAGTTTTCTTTTCGTACTGAATTTGTTTTTCTTAGTTTGTTTTTCGTACTGAGTTTGTTTTTCGTACTGATTTTGTTTTTCGTACTGAGTTTGTTTTTCGTACTGAATCTTTCATAATAAGTTTATTTTCCGTACTGAGTTTGTTTTTCGTACTGAGTTTTTCGTACTGATTTTTTCGTACTGAGTTTGTTTTACGTAGTGAGTATTGTGAACAATGTATTTTCATAATAAATATTTTTTCGTTGTTTTCTTTATATTATCCATTACGAATAATCCTCCTAAGCCAATCTGAAAGGTATGTTTTCCTTACTTAAGTTTTCATAGTCATACTTTACTTGCTGGCATTTTCTTACATTTGTTTTTCAGATTAGACTTTTCTTAATTCTTTGTTTTAATAAAAATCTCAAAAGATCGGATTCAAGTTTTCTTGAGAATTGGTTTTCGACCGTCAGATCTGATCTCAGCTTATCGCAATTGTTCGATCAACCGTGGAAGTTGAACCGTCGTCTCATTGCCTATATAAAGAGGACCCAAATAGTTGTCCCACATCGGTTTTCAAGCTCTCGCATCCCGAAGCTCTGCCTCTCAGTTTTAAGGTCGTTCCAAACTTCAGCTGTCTTCATTCCGAACTTCTCATAGGTCTTCAGATCCGAATGTCTGTGGAAGTAGCTTTGCAAGACATGTCTTCCTCCAAACCGATTTCAAAATGGTTAGTATATAGAGAGAGGCTGGTTCTTCCGGATTTCTTCAACAAGTATGATTCTCTTATTTCCAAGAATATCAAGCTTAATGGTTGGGAAGATGTTGCGGTGTCAAAACCTGGGAACCAAGATGAAGTGTATTCAGACTTACTTGTTGAATTCTATGAAACAGTTTCATTTATTAACGAAGATAGTAAGGATAAATTGTCTTTTAAGTCTTATAGTAAGACTTATAAGCTTTCATATTCCAAGGCAGCCAGCTTGGTAGGGCTAAATAATGAAGGTGAAGCCGATTTTATTTCTCATGTGTTGCTGGATTCTAAGGGTAGCTTCGACAAGGAAAAATCTTTAGAAACTCTCGGACTGGCTGATGATAAGGCTCCGAAGATTGCTAGTTTATCTACAAATTTCCGGATTCTAGAGTTATGGTTACAAGGTCTTATAGTACCGAAGAAAGGTGAAAAAGATAGCTTGAAGAAGAGTGAGATCTATATCCTAGATTTTCTGATAAATCTGAGGAAGTTTAACTTGATGAAGCACATTCTTATCACTCTTGATAATTTGAAGAAAGGAAATCTGAGAGCTCAGATTATTATGTATCCACAAATCCTCTCCAAGTTAATTGTTCGGTGCCTTGAGTCTTTCAAGGAGGCTTGAAAATCTAAGCCAAGAGTTTGCAAGATTATGCTGGTGAGTGATGGTACTCTTAAGAGAATGGATATAGCTTTTGACAAGGAGTCTGGACAGTTTATTGATCAACCTGCTCAAGGAGAAACAGTTCCGAAAGTTGCTGATCCAGAAGCCTCTAAGCCAGTAAGGAAGAGAAAGTTGAAAGAAGTGGAGGTAGATTCAGAGAATCCCAAGTCTAAGGAAGTTCATTCCGCACCTCCAAAACCAAAGAAGAAGAAAGCTTACCCAGATGAGGTAGTTGCTAAATGGAGAGAGATGAAAGAGAAGAGAGTGAAAGGGGAGCCTCAGTTTGGCTTGGACCCTGCAGAGGCTAAGGCCTTGAAGGAGAAAACTGCGGATGATCTAGAAAAACAAGCAAAATAAAAGAAGCTCAAGAAGAAGATGTATGAGGCAAAGGTATCTCAGGCTTTGTTGAAATTCAATGAGATGGTTTCTGCAAATATTCATGTTCCGAGATCTTTTTCATTGGAATCTCTTCCTGAGACTCCAGGAAGAAATTTCGTTGCTCCGGAAGAAGCGGTTTCCAAGACTGCTGAGGAAGTAGAGCAAGTTGAGCAAGTGGAAGAGGAAGAAGATGTTGCTGAAAGAAGTGGTGAAACCAAAGATGTGTTGAAGCAAGTAGATGATTATAAAGGGACACCTTCGGAACACTTATCGCTCCGAACTTCAGAAGCTGAATCTTCGAAGCTAGTTACACCAGCAATGGAAGAAGAGAAAGGAGAAGAAGAAGTAGCTTATCATGGAGAGGAAGAATATCTTCTACATGATATTGCTCAGATGGAAAACATAGAGGTTAGTGCTCAGAAAGTCCATGATGAGGAAGATATTGTTGTCCAAGTTTCTGATAGTGAGAAGAAAACTCCGGAGTAGGATTCTATTCCGAAAAAAGACAAGGGAAAGCAAATTTTTGCTGATACTCCGAGCTCAGAAGTGAGGAAGAGAAAGGAAGTTGGTAGTTCTTCAAAGAGAAAGCTTGACCTTACTGAAGAAGAAAATTCTCCAAGCAGATTCTCGGATTCAGAGTCATCTTCGGTGGGGCATGACTTTGTTGTTCAGTCTTTAAATAAGTTGGTCGGTTATATTCCAACTTTCTCTAGTATTGATTCAAGATTCTAGATGCTCCAACATGCTTTGAATCAGAAAATAGACTTTGT
The DNA here is from genome assembly GCA_963277665.1 of Viscum album. Classification (NCBI taxonomy): domain Eukaryota; kingdom Viridiplantae; phylum Streptophyta; class Magnoliopsida; order Santalales; family Viscaceae; genus Viscum; species Viscum album. The sequence continues at coordinate 1,016,308,456 of OY728150.1, forward strand.
ATCTATGGTTATGGACAAGTGCGTTGAGATTGAGGCTCAGTTTAAAACATTCTTTGTTGGCTATGAAGATCAGAAAATCTTGCAAGAGGATGACAAATTGGTCGAGGAAGACTGTAGAAGAGATGAGACTCTTTGATGAATTCCAAGACAATGTCAAGGATGCTTTTGAGACTGAGGACAGAAAGATAAATGAGCTGACTTCTTCCTTTGAAGAGAAGATGACAGATGAAAAGAACTTTCGGATTCAAGAAATCAGAGATCTGAATGGGAAGCTAAATTCTGTCTCTCAAAACTGGAAGTTTGAAAGGGATCATTGGATTGAGTTTGAAGAAAGGATGAAGGCTCAGGAAGAAAAGATCAAAGCTCAGGAAGAAAAGCTTCAAGCTCAGGAAGAAAAGATTGAAGCTCAATCTGAAAGAATAGTGGTCCTAGAAAAGCAAGCTGAAGAAGATCATAAAGACTTGAAGAAGATCAATACTATTCTAAAGGGTCTCATGGCGAAGGAGAAAGATCCCAAATAGACAGATCCGATCTTTTGTTGTATTTTTTTTGTTGCCGAGATTTCAAACTTAATGAAATTTGTGCTTGTCATTCCTTTTGTTGTTGCTACTAATGTTTCAGGTACTTTTTAATATTTTCCATTCCCTCGAATTCTTTTTGAAAATCAGAAATGGGGAGAAGGAAAAAGAACTCTAATAAGAGTTTATCAAAGGGGGGGAAGAAAAAGATCCCTAAGGAAAAATAACTCTAGTAAGAGTTTGTTTAAGGGGGAGTTTTTCATTTAAGAAGACCTTCTTATTCATAATGAAATATCACTCCGGAAATCTAGAATACGATCCTTAGAGTTTCAAAGCCTAAGGGGGAGTTAGTCGTATTCATCAATATCCCTAAAGCAAAGGGAGATAAGCCTTAATGTTTTTCTTTCTTCTTAGAATTTCTTTTTCGTAAGGATTTTTGTGCTTTCAAAAAAGGGGGAGATTGTTGAGTTAATAAGGTTTTCCTTATGACTTTTCCATTCCTTCTTGTTTTGAAACTCACAAACACATTATCTTTAAGAAAATTGCTTTTATAAGGAAAATTGCTTTTATAAGGAAATTTTCTTTTATAAGGAAAATTGCTTTTATAAGGAAAATTGCTTTTATATAAGGAAAATTGATTTTATAAGGAAAATCGATTTTGAAAGAAAAATTATTCTTATCATATTTTCATTCAGATTTTTCTTAAGTATGAGATTCGGATTCACTTTTATTCTATCGAAATTTCTTGAAACATTGATATGAAGTATTCTGTTTTAGGATCCGAATTCTGGATAGAACTACGATAAAGTTTCACTCTGAAATCCAGATGAGAACTGTGATAGAGTTCCATTCCGAACTCCAGATATGAACTCTGACTAAGTTTTACTCTAGATTCTGGATACGAATCCTTATGAAGTTCGACAAGGAATTCTCATTACGAATTCTAATGAAGAATTCTCATTAGGATTTCTGATGACGAATTCTCATTACGAATTCTGAAGAAAAATTCTCATTACGAATTCTGATGATGAATTCTCATTACGAATTCTGATGATGAATTCTCATAACGAAATCCGATGACAAATTCTCATTCCGAATTCTCATTCCGAATTATCATTCCGAATTCACCTATTAAACAGAATCTGATCATCTTTGTTTTATACACTCCAAATTTATTTAGTCTTTAAAAATTATCTTTGGTTTAGACTCCAAACTTTCATCTTAATTAAGTTGTTATAATCTGTCTACTCTTTATGATTTTTCTTACACTCCGAACCTTCACTCCGAATATTTCATTCCAAACTTTTGAGTTAAATTTTAAAATGATTTCATACATTCTATTACACATGTTTTGTTATAAAATGATGTCGTCTATTTTGTTATAAACTAACTGTTGTCTAAGTGAAACGTGTACAGGTCCCTCCGATCTTTAAGGAAAATATGACCGTTGGAGAAGGAGCCGACCTTACCTATATATAGGAGCTCATTTGAAAGAGCTCGGAAGAAGCTAAAGTGCCGAAAGGTTGAATGATCTTCGACTCATGTGATTACATGCTTGAAGTGATTTCTAGAGAGAAAGGCTCTTATTAACTCTCAAAGCTTTGTGCGACTCTGAATGTTGGTGACTACATTCCAGGGCTTCCGGGGATAGGAAGACAGAGGTGCCGACTACCTTGATGTTCGAGGGGTTCCTTGCTGAGGAAGACAGAGGTTGCCAACTACCTTGAAGTTGAGGGCTTGCGGGGATAGCAAGACAGAGACTCTGATCTTTATATATAGGGCTTACCCTGGTGTGGGTAAGACAGACTTTCTTGAAAGTATAAATCAAGGGACCTTTATCCAAGGTTATTGGATACCCTTCTCTTTGGGTTAAAATACTTATATCTTGTTACTTGTAGTTCTAATACTTGTTTATATTCTGCTGCATATTGTATTATAAGGAAAGTATAAATTTCTTATACTTCCTTATTATTACTCTGTTTCATTTAGATTTTATACGCTTTAAGGTAGAATCTCATATTGTAATCTTTTGTTACGTTTCTATTTCTGGAACCATATTTCCAGAACCTACTTTCGGAATCTCTTTCCAAGTTTTGTTTGGTGTTAGAGGTGTTGTGAATTTTCTTAGTTTAATCTTTGTTAAACTTAGACCTTTCCTTTTCTTAAGGAAACTATAGTTATTCATAACAAACTTTAAAGGTTCCAAAGGAATTTTTAAAGTATACAATTCACCCCCCTCTTGTATATTGAGCATCTACATCACTATTTCGATCCTACAAACCTTACTTGGATGGGTAAAATGGTGTAAATAATAACTATATATGATTATTGTAAAGTGATATTGATTCTGAAATAATATACATACACTCCAATACAATTCCACGATCATGAGAACGATATCATCGCTCGTGCGTACATAAGGACTACCATCTCCATGATGCGATGAGATTCATTCTCCATGTTAACCATTCATGAATGATTATAAAGTATATATAATATGTAATAATGAAATATATTACATAATAATGATACTATATTTATGTGTATATATATGTATTTCATCTACTTACTTCCATTCAACTCAATAAGGAAACGAAAATATCGTTCATGCGTACGTACGGCCTACCGTCTCCATGAACTGTGTATTTCATTCCATTTACTGATCTATTATATATATGTATATTCTGAATATATATTATATATAAATCATGTTTTATATTCTGTAATTAAGTAATCATGATCTAAGTAATCATATGAATAATTACAAGTCAAAACACGGACGATAAATGAAACGATTTTACCCAAAATGCTCTTTAACATGGAATTTACAAAAGAATGGGTAAAATAAAGTCATAAGTGAACCATATATGATATCATAAAAATAAGTATGATTCTGGAATAAGTCAATGACATTATTTAAATCATTATATAAGAGTTTTGGATACGTACGAAGCGTATCGGACCTAAGCTAAGGGATAATTTTTCAAATCTCATTTTTTTTAATCCGAGATTGCTTATACGTAAGTATTTACTGGGGTTATTGTTATAATCCATGTCCATGTTTTCTAAAAGTGTTTTTATGTATTTTAAATGTCCTTTTTACCCATTTTTTGACTTTTACTAAATGGTATGTATGGAATCTTTCTATTACGAGGTACTTTTTTGACTTTTCCGACAAAAGTACGAGGAGAATGTTATTTTTAACTTATACAGCGTGAACAGATTTTTATGGTTTTATAAAGCCTTATTTCCATGAAGCTTCCTCCAAAAGATTTTATGACTATATTCAACAAAAACCTTTTCTTCTAAAATTTCATGACATTTTGTGAAAAGAAAATGATTTTGACGAAAAAAGGATATTTTCGTCAAGAATTCATTTCAAGTGTATTATCAAAACCATTTTCATCTAAGATGACATTATTATACATGTGTATGTTTAATGTATCATGTCTCTATGATTTACATGGTTTCACTTTTCTTATGTTGATATATCCATTTGTTTTATATGGATTATGTGATGATGGGATGATGTTTATGAAACCCATTTTATTCTTTGGGTTATGATGAATGTTTTAAGTTTATTTTGTGGCACAAGTAAGAATGATTTCATTATGAGATTGGTGGGACCTATATCTCCATCCAATGCATTGGGTAAAGATTTATATCTCATGAGATAGACATAGCTGGATCGGTAAGTTAATCAGGTTCAGTATTACAGGATTGGAATGAGGAGTGAACTTGATTCAGAAAGGGACTTTGTCCACTAAGATGGTCTCGGCAGCAATGCCTTGGCTACTATGGAAATCATTACATGTGCTTAATGGTTGCCACAATTCCATGTTTTATTCCCATGCTATTTTATCATTATTAATGTTTCATTAAGATATATGCCATGTGTACTTCCATGTTTTATGTCATTGCTCAAGCTTTTGTTGTTTAAACATTATGTTCATGTTTTTAAGTTCAAATTTATATGGTATGTTTTATTTTATCCATGCTTACCCTTACTGAGTATTTGAGCTCACCCTTTTTATGTTTTATTTTCCCCAGGATATAAAGAAATGTTTTAGGTAAGAAAAAAAAGGGATAAGATCTTTAAGGGAGATGTTGAAGATCTTTCACCATGATTAGAAGATTACGTTCCAAGTTTCCAAAGACAATAAACTATTACGGTCCTTGTGTGTATGTTTTTGTTATGTATTAAGTATTCCACAAAAGTAATGTAGTTTTCATGTACATAAAGCTTCGGGTCTCTACAGTTGGTATCAGAGGAAAGGTTTAGTCAACCTTTGTAAACTAGGATGCGAAAATGTTAGTGAGATCCCTAGAGATATTTCTAAGGTATGTCTAGGGATGTCCCTAAGGATAAGTATACGTATATGATATAGTCCTAGAACTACGGTAACAATATTAGAATTTAACCTAAGATGTTAGATATTGATGGTGCTCCCCCTTTACTATGTTGTTTTCCCTAGCATGATTTTTGCCTCTCACACTTTTATTTTTGGATTTTAGAAAATGGATGGAAACATGAATATTCTTGATAATGGAGGATATGACGGACAATGGAATGATATTATTCATGAGAAACCAAAGGAAACAGGATTTGGAAGTCCAAAAATCGTTATTATACCTAATCAGCAATCTCATAATATGATCAATAATCTCAACTTTGGTAAGTTTCGCGACTCAGATAATAAGAGAAATATGGAGTTTCATGATGATCATAGAGGAAAGAAAGTTCAATTTCCTTCATGTAAATCATGTGGGAAGAGGCATCGAGGAGACTGTTTCAAGGGAATTGGAAGATACTTTGGGTGTGGAAATGAAGGACACAAAGCCAGTAAGTGCAATGGAAAAGGTTCAGTTAACACCATGGATGAGGATAATGGTATTGATACGACATCAACAATGGTTAAATGTATTAAATGTGGAATGTACGGGCATTATGAAAACCAATTCCCTAAGGGAAAGTCTCATGAAGAGAATCAGTACGGCCGTATGGGTAGTATTTATGTTTATGATGATGAAGAGACTACAAATGATATGTGAGATGAAAGAATTATTGAAGCTCGGTCAATGGTTTAAGAAGGTAGTAGAATGATTACATGTTTATCAAGTGTAATGTTGTATAAGTAATCTCATGGTACTATGGAATGAAGAGACATCTAAAGATTGTTACACTATTGTCTTTCCTTGATTTTTGAAAGTGTATGATTAATGGTACCAGTATCCATTAAAGGTTATTCAGATATTTTTGGAATATAGATGATATGCGCATAATGAAGGGATAAGGAGAAAATTAAATGTTTGATAGTATTCATGAGCTGATGACTGATATAAGGAGAAGGTTATATCATGGTTTGAGTATATAGAATTTTTGGATTTTGGTATGTGGAAAGAGTTAACTTTTGACAGCATTCATGTTTTCACTAAGGTTTATGGGTATTCATTTTTCAAGAGAATACATGATTAAGGTATTAACATGACTGGAATGTGACCAACAAGATATATGGGGGATAAATGATGGTATTCACATGCTTGGTTCATGACATTTCAAGTAATCATTTTCTTTATACTATGAGCGTGGACCTAAGTATTTTAGATAAGCCAAAAGATTGGAATGGATTATGTTGGACATAAGTTAGTATTGTTTAAGGATAGAACTTTTTTTTGATATTATTTATGTGATGTTATAGTAATGTAGTTTTAGAAAAAGGACAACCTGCAGGACGGGCGACAGCCCATCGCGTTGGACAAGGCTGTGGGAATCGAACCCACAACCGAAGTACGACTGTCCTTTATCGCCTACCACTGGCCAACAGGAAGTCCCTGTTTAGTAGAAACTAGTTTTATTATATTAAGTAGTATGATATATGAAGTATAAATCCATTTTAGGAACCATATATGATTAATCTCAATATAGATGGACTTATGTCAGTTTTGATAACTTTTCTAACCTTTTGTTTGGGACAGAGGGAATGACCCATCATTCTATCACATGATCTGCTAACAAATCACGAATGAAAAATTCAACTTCATTTCTTTAAGAGATGAAGTGTCAATTTTCCAGGGAATGACCAACGGTGAGACTATACCAAAATCACAAAAGTATTTATTCTAATTCCAATTTCATCAACTTTAGGGAAATGATCTTGAAAACCAAAAATGTTGTCCTAGTGCTCTTATATCTGAAGAATCAGATGGTACCTTAGATCGTCACAAATTTATGGCTTTGTGATTGCTGGCTTTTCTATAGCCATGTACTCTACCACTCTCCATCAGAACATGATGGTTATATTTCTCTTCCATATCCATATTTTCACCTATGTGGAAACCCAGTGATTAGTTTATTTGGGTAACCGTTACGTTTCATACTTTTGTTTTTAAAGATTGGTTTTGGTATTCCTTTTTACGATGTGGGTTTCTATTAAAAAAACTTTCTAGTAATAAACCATTTATAACTCCGACGAATTTCGAGGGCGAAATTCATTTTAAGGGGGGTAGAATGTAACACACTGAGATTTTATGAAAAATATTATTTTTAATTTCATTAATGTCTTGTGTTTTACAATACACCAAAATTAGCTTTCACAACACGCATCCTTGACTTGCCTTTCATTACACGCAATCACGACCTTCCCCGATAGCGTGAGTAGTACGCAATACCGAGTTTCACTAAACAACGGTATTCTATTAAAATATTATTAAAACTAGCCGTTATGAATAGTAAAAACCACTTTTTGAAATTTTCTAAATTATATTTTTCAAAATGGACTTCATTTTTTGGATTCGGAATATCGAAATTAGCTTAGGGTGAAATTTTGGTACTTTTTGGATTACTTTCATTTTCTGATGAATAATGAAAATTACTAAATTTTCATTCAAAACAACCTTTTTAATAGAAATAATTAATAGTAATAAATTATTAATTTGAGTGGTTTTAAAGTATATTCAAAATATATTTTTACAATTTAATACAATGTTGGTCATTGGATGTAATTTCACATTTAAACCAGACATAAACAAGTGTCAATCTTTTGATAGTTATTATCTTTTAAGAACATGCTATTTGTTTTGACGACGGGAATTAATTTTTAAATTAAGTAATGCAACTGATATGTTTTAAATTTTGTAAAATTGAAATCATTTTTCAGTTCATAATATCAAATATAGCTTAGCCCTAATTTTTGGTATTTTTCTGGAAAACTTTCATTTTTTGATAAATAGTTAAACCACTAAGTGGTAGTTAAAAAAATGAATTTTTCATAAAACTTAATTTTACCGCTTCCGTGAGTAGAATTTCAAAAATCTGAGAGACACGGTTGATGTCAGTAAGTAAAATGTGGTTCAATGAGATGAAAATAATTTTTGGTGAATAGTAACTTTTTACTTTTTTTTACCACGGTTAAATGTAAATAGGGTAATTAAGGGTAAAAATGATATTATTATTACCCTAACACATGTCCTAATTCTATTGGAGAAGTGTAATTCGACCAAAAACAACCTTAGGAATAAAATATGACCATTTAGGCCCACTTGGATTAGATTAGGACATTTATTATTAATTTATTTAAAGAAGGGTTAAAATAGTTAAAATCAAAGTTTAATTAGTATATCATTTTTAATATAGGGTTATACATAAGATAAATTAGACTATAAATATTCATTAAAAATATAAAAATATATAATACATAATTGTACTTTATTTGTAATTTTTAGACATTAATTAATTTAATTTATTTATGACACAATGATGATGCAGTAATTATCTTATTAATGAAATATTGACATAATTGATGTTATAAATACCAAAATAAATGTAATTTGAGACTTTTTATGAATTACACTAATTTTATATGTTAATATGACATGTTAGTATTGATTTAATTAACTTTTTTTGAACTAATCATTCTATTAGGATTTTCAAAAAAATCAATTACTAAATAGTGTCAAAATTGACATAAAATAGTTTTTAAAACAAATATTATATTATTAATCGTTATTTTATTCCTAAAAATCTAAGGTTCGGCCAAATGAATTAGATAAGGTTATATATATTAATAATAAACAACTTGGGGTTCATTTGGCTACTTATAGTATGTTTATTAACCTTATAGTATAAGAACACAAGAAGACATGGTAAAAGTAATATTATTTAACTTAATGTTAAATCTAAATGACATGGTTAAAATAGGAACCTAAACTTGTCTAAATTATATTAGATGAGAGGATTTAGACCCATCCCCAGCTTAGCTTCGAAATAAATCAATTTGGATCTATTTAAAACCGTATTTGGCTTTATAATAAAATAATGTTTATTGTTATTCCAAAGGTGCCCCTCTCCTCCCTTATAAAAGGGCACCTCCTCCCTCTCTTCCTCACACCACATTGAGCCTTAAAGCTCGTCCAACCCCTGCCAAATTCTCTTCTACACTTCCCTAGAAACATCATAGAGGTCCTGGTCTTCTTCAAAGACCAATTTTAGTGCCCTAAAAGGAAGTCTCAAAGAAGCACTTCAAAGAAGAGGTAATGTATGTTACCGATTCTTTCAACTTTATTTCTTCTTCCACTTATTCTTCTTAGGTTGTTGAATTATTAAGTAATAACATCAGTATCACTCATATACTTATGTGTTATTATAAGTATGAAACAACCCTATTTCACTATCTATCCATCCTACGGTAAACGAAATCACCGCGCGTGCGTACGTACGGAATACCGTCTCCACGCCATGGTGTAATCTATTTTCCACCACCACCTTACTTGGATGGGTATAATGGTGTAAATAAAAACTATATATGATTATTGTAAATTGATATTGATTCTGAAATAGTATACATACACTCCAATACAATTCCACGATCATGAGAATGATATCATCGCTCGTGCGTACGTACGGACTACCGTCTCCACAACGTGATGAGATTCATTCTCCACGTTAACCATTCATGAATGATTATAAAGTATATATAACAATTAATCATGAAATATATGACATAATAATGATACTGGATTTATGTGTATATATATGTATGTCATCTACTTAATTCCATTCAACTCAATAAGGAAAAGAAAACTGCGTTCATGCGTACCTACGGCCTACCGTCTCCATGAACGGTGTATTTCTTTCCATTTACTGATCTATTATATATATGTATATTATGAATATATATTATATATAAATCATGTTTTATATTCTGTATTTAATTAATCATGATCTAAGTAATCATATGAAAAATTACAAGTCAAAACACGGACTGCAAATGAAACGACTTTACCCCAAACGCTCTTTAACATGGAATTTACAAAAGAACTGGTAAAATAAATTCATAAGTGAACCATATATGATATCATAAAAATAAGTATAATTCTGGAATAAGTCAATGACGTTATTTAAATCATTATACAGGATTTTTGGATACGTATGAAGCATATCAGACCTAAGGTAAGGGATAATTTTGCAAATCTCAATTTTTTTATCCGAGATTGCTTATACGTAAGTATTTACTGGGGTTATTGTTATCATCCATGTACATGTTTTCTAAAAGTTTTTTTATGTATTTTTAATGTCCTTTTTACCCATTTTTTACTTTTACTAAATGGTATGTATGGAATCTTTCTATTACGAGGTACTTTTTTGACTTTTCCGACAAATGTACGAGGAGAATGTTATTTTTAACTTATACGGCATGAACAGATTTTTATGGTTTTATAAATCCTTATTTTCATGAAGCTTCCTACAAAATATTTCATGACTATATTCAAACAAACCTTTTCTTCTAAAATTTCATGACATTTTGTGAAAAGAAAATGATTTTGACGAAAAAAGGATATTTTCCTCAAGAATTCATTTCAAGTGTATTATCAAAACCATTTTCATCTAAGATGACATTATTATAAATGTGTATGTTTCAAGTATCATGTCTCTATGATTTACATGGTTTCACTTTTCTTATGTTGATATATCCATTTGTTTTATATGGATTATGTGATGATGGGATGATGTTTATGAAACCCATTTTATTCTATGGGTTATGATGAATGTTTCAAGTTTATTTTGTGGCACATGTAAGAATGATTTCATTATGAGATTGGTGGGACCTATATCTCCCACCAATGCATTGGAAAAGATTTATATCTCATGAGATAGACATTGATGGAATGATAAGTTAATCCGGTTCAGTATTACAGGATTGGAAAGTGGAGTGAACTCGATTAAGAAAGGGACTTTGTCCACTAAGATGGTCTCAGCAGCAATGCCTTGGCTACTATGGAAATCATTACATGTTCTTAATGGTTTCTACAATTCCATGTTTTATTCCCATGCTATTTTATCATTATTAATTTTTCATTATGATCTATGCCATGTGTACTTCCATGTTTTATGTCATTGCTCAATATTTTGATGTTTAAACATTATGTTCATGTTTTTAAGTTCAAATGTATATGGTATGTTTTATTTTATCCATGATTACCCTTATTGAGCATTTTAGCTCACCCTTTTTATGTTTTCTTTTCCACAGGATATAAAGAAAGGTTATAGGTAAGAAAAAAAGGGAAGATCTTTATGGGAGATGTTGAAGATCTTTCACCACGATTAGAAGATTACGTTCCAAGTTTCCAAAGACACTAAACTATTACGGTCCTTGTGTGTATGGTTTTGTTATGTATTAAGTATTTTACAAAAGTAATGTAATGTTCATGTACGTCAAGCTTTGGGTCTCTAAAGTTGGTATCATAGGAAAGGTTTAGTCAACCTTTGGAAACTAGGCTGCGAAAATGTTAGTGAGATCCCTAGAGATATTTCTAAGGTATGTCTAGGGATGTCACTAAGGATAAGTATACGTATATGATATAGTCCTAGAACTATGTTAACGATATAAGAATTTAACCTAAGATGTTAGATATTGAGGGTGCTCCTCCTTTACTATGTTGTTTTCCCTAGCATGATTTTTGCCTCTCACACTATTCTTTTTGGGTTTTAGAAAATGGATGGAAACAGGAAGATTCTTGATAATGGAGGATATGACGGACAATGGAATGATATTCTTCATGAGAAACCAAATGAAACGGGATTTGGAAGTCCAAACATCGTTATTATGCCTAATCAGCAATCTCAAAATATGATCAATAATCTCAACTTTGGTAAGTTTCCCGACTCAGATAATAATAGAAAGATGGAGATTCGTGGTGATCATAGAGGAAAGAAAGTTCAATTTCCCTCATGTAAATCATGTGGGAAGAGACATCGAGGAGATTGTTTCAAGGGAATTAGAAGATGATTTGGGTGTGGAAAAGAAGGACACAAAGCTAGTAAGTGAAAAATAAAAGGTTCAGTTAACACCATGTATGAGTATAATGGTATTGCTAAGACATCAACAATGTTTAAATGTTTTTAATATGGAATGTACGAGCATTATGTAAACCAAAGCCCTAAGGGAAAGTCTCATAAAGAGAATCAGTACGGCCGTATGGGTAGTATTTGTGTTGATGATGATTAAGAGACTACAAATGATATGTGAGATGAAAGAATTGTTGATGCTCGGTCAATGGTTTAAGAAGGTAGTGGAATGATTATATGTTTATCAAGTGTAACGTTGTATAATTAATCTCATGGTACTATGGAATAAAGAGACATCTAAAGATTGTTACACTATTGTCTTTCCTTGAGTTTTGAAAGTGTATGATTAATTGTACTAGTATCCATTAAAGGGTTTTCAGATATTTTTGGAATATAGATGATATGCACATAATGAAGGGATAAGGAGAAAATTAAATGTTTGATAGTATTCATGAGCTCATGACTGATATAAGGAGAAGGTTATATCATGGTTTGAGTATATAGAATTTTTGGATTTTGGTATGTGGAAAGAGTTAACTTTTGACATCATTCATGTTTTCACTAAGGTTTAATGGGTATTCATTTTTCATGAGAATACATGATTAATGTATTCACATGACTGAAATGTGACCAACAAGATATATGGGGGATAAATGATGGTATTCACATGCTTGGTTGATGACATTTCAAGTAATCGTTTTCTTTATACTATGAGTGTGGACCTAAGTATTTTAGATAAGACTAAATATTGGAATAGATTATGTTGGACATAATTTAGTGTTGTTTAAGGATAGATATTTTTTTTGATATTATTTATGTGATGTTATATTAATGTAGTTTTAGAAAAAGGACAACCTGCAGGACTGGCGACAACCCATCGCGTCGGACAAGGTTGTGGGAATCGAACCCACAACCGAAGTGCGACTGGCCTTTATCGCCTACCACTGGCCAACAGGAAGTCCCTGTTTAGTAGAAACTAGTTTTATTATATTAAGCAGTATGATATATGAAGTATAAGTCCATTTTAGGAACCATATATGATTAATCTCACTATAGATGGACTTATGTCAGTTTTGATAACTTTTCTAACCTTTTGTTTGAGACAGAGGGAATGACCCATCATTCTATAACATGATCTGCTAACACATCCCGAATGAAAAATTCAACATCATTTCTTTAAGAGATGAAGTGGAAATTGTCCAAAGAACGACCAACGGTGAGACTATACCAAAATCACGAAAGTATTTCTTCTAATTCCAATTTCATCAACTTTAGGGAAATGATCTTGAAAACCAAAAATGTTGTCCTTGTGCTCTTATATCTGATGAATTAGATGGTACCATAGATCGTCACAAATTTATGGCTTTGTGATTGCTGGCTTTTCCATAGCCATGTACTCTACCACTCTCCATCAGAACATGATGGTTAGATTTCTCTTCCATATCAATATTTTCACCTATGTGGAAACCCAATGATTAGTTTATTTGGGTAACCGTTACGTTTCATACTTTTGTTTTTAAAGATTGGTTTTGGTATTCCTTTTTACGATGTGGGTTTCTATTAAAGAAACTTTCTAGTAGTAAACCATTTATAACCCCGACGAATTTTGAGGGAGAAATTCATTTTAAGGGGGGTAGAATGTAACCCCCTGAGATTTTATGAAAAATATTCTTTTTAATTTCATTAATTTCTTGTGTTTTACGATACACCAAAATGAGCTTGCACAACATGCACCCTTGACTTTCCTTTCATTACACGCAATCGCGACCTTCCTCGATAGCGTGTGTAGTACGCAATACCGAGTTTCACTAAACAACGATATTCTATTAAAATATTAATAAAACTAGCCGTTATGAATAGTAATAACCACTTTTTGAAATTTTGTAAGTTTTATTTTTCAAAATGGACTTTATTTTTGGATTTGGAATATCGAAATTAGCTTAGGGTAAAATTTTGGAACTTTCTGGATTAATTTCATTTTCTGATGAATAATGAAAATTACTAAATTTTAATTCAAAACAACCTTTTTAATCAAAATAATTAATAGTGATAAATTATTAATTTGAGTGGTTTTAAAGTATATTCAGAATATATTTTTACAATTTAATACAATTTTGGTCATTGGATGTAATTTCACATTTAAACCAGACATAAACAAGTGTCAATCTTTTGATAATTATTATCTCTTAAGAACACGCTATTTGTTTTGACGACGGGAATTAATTTTTATATTAAGTAATGAAAATAATATGTTTTGAATTTGGTAAAATAGACATCATTTTTCAGTTCATAATATCAAATATAGCTTAGTCCTAATTTTTGGAATTTTTCTGGAAACTTTCATTTTTTTAATGAATAGTGAAACCACTAAGTGGTAGTTAAAAAAAATGAATTTTTCATAAAACTTAATTTTACCACTTCTGTGAGTGAAATTTCAAAAATCCGAGAGACACAGTTGATGTCAGTAAGTAGAATGTGGTTCAATGAGATGAAAATAATTTTTGGTGATTAGTAACTTTTTTACTTTTTTTACCACGATTAAAAGTAAATAGGGTAATTAAGGGTAAAAATTATATTATTATTACCCTAACACATGTCATAATTCTATTGGATAAGTGTAATTCGACCAAAAATAACCTTAGGAATAAAATATGACCATTTAGGCTCGCTTGGATTAGATTAGGAAATTTATTATTAATTTATTTAAAGAAGGGTTAAAATAGTTAAAATCAAAGTTTAATAAGTATATCATTTTTAATATAGGGTTATACATAAGATAAATTAGACTATAATTATTCATTAGAAAGATAAAAATATATAATAAATAATGGTATTTTATTTGTAATTTTTAGACATTAAATAATTTAATTTATTTATGAAACAAAGATGATGTAGTAATTATCTTATTAATGAAATATTGACATAATTGATTTTATAAATACCAAAATAAATGTAATTTGAGACTTTTTATGAATTCCACTAATTTTATAGGTTAATATGTCATGTTAGTATTGATTTAGTTAACATTTTTTGAACTAATCATTCCGTTATGATTTTCACAAAAATCAATTACTAAATAGTGTCAAAATTGACATAAAATAGTCTTTAAAACAAATATTATATTTTTAATTGTTATTTTATTCCTAAAAATCTAAGGTTCGGACAAATGACTTAGATAAGGTTATATATATTAATAATAAACATCTTGGGGTTCGTTTGGCTGCTTATAGTAAGTTTATTAACCTTATATTATAAGAACACAAGAAGACACAGTAAAAGTAAAATTATTAAACTTAATGTTAAATCTAAATGATAAGGTTAAAATAGGAATATAAACTTGTGTAAATTCTATTGGATGAGCAAATGTCGACCCATACCCACCTTAGCTTCTAAATAAATCAATTTGGAGGTATTTAAAACCAAATTTGGCTTTATAATAAAATAATATTTTTAGTTATTCCAAAGGTGCCCATATCCTCCCTTATAAAAGGGCACCTCCTCCCTCTCTTCCTCACACCACTTTGAGCCTTCAAGCTCGGTCAACCCCTGACAAATTCTCTTCTCAACTTCCCTAGCAACATCCTAGTGGTCCTGGTCTTCTTCGAAGACCAATTTTAGTTCCCTAAAAGAAGGTCTCAAAGAAGCATTTCAAAGAAGAGGTAATGTCTGTTACCGATTCTTTCAACTTTATTTCTTCTTCCACTTCTTCTTCTTAGGTTGTTTCATTATGAAGTAATAACATCAGTGTCACTAATATACTAATATTTTATTATAAGTATGAAACAACCCTATTTCACCATCTATCCATCCTACAGAAAACTAAATCACCGTGCATGCGTACGTACAGAATACCGTCTCCACGTCATGGTGTAATCTATTTTCCATCACCACCTTACATGGATGGGTATAATGGTGTAAATAATAACTATATATGATTATTGTAAATTGATATTGATTCTGAAATAGTATACATACACTACAATACAATTCCACAATCATGAGAATGATATCATCGCTCGTGCGTACGTATGGACTACTGTCTCTACGACGCGATGAGATTCATTCTCCAAATTAACCATTAATGAATGATTATAAAGTATATATAATAAGTAATCATGAAGTATATAAAATAATAATGATACTGGATTTATGTGTATACATATTTATGTCATCTATTTAATTCCATTCAACTCAATAAGGAAATCAAAACAGCGTTCATGCGTACGTACGGCCTACCGTCTCCATGAACGGTGTATTTCGTTCCATTTACTGATCTATTATATATATGTATATTCTGAATATATATTATATATAAATCATGTTCTATATTCTGGAATTATGTAATAATGATCTAAGTAATCATATGAATAATTACAAGTCAAAACACGAACGACAAATGAAACGATTTTACCCAAAACGCTCTTTAACATGGAATTTACAAAAGAACGGGTAAAATAAAGTCATAAGTGAACCATATATGATATCATAAAAATAAGAATGATTATGGAATAATTCAATGACATTATTTAAATCATTATATAGGAGTTTTGGATACGTACGAAGCATATTGGACCTAAGGTAAGGGATAATTTTGCAAATCTCATTTTTTTTTATCCGAGATTGCTTATACGTAAGTATTTACTGGGTTTATTGTTATCATCCATGTCCATGTTTTCTAAAAGTGTTTATATGTATTTTTAATGTCCTTTTTACCCATTTTTTACTTTTAATAAATGGTATGTATGTAATCTCTCTATTATGAGGTACTTTTTTGACTTTTCCGACAAAAGTACGAAGAGAATGTTATTTTTAACTTATACGGCGTGAATAGATTTTTATGGTTTTATAACGCCTTATTTTTATGAAGCTTCATCCAAAATATTTCATGACTATATTCAACTAAAACCTTTTCTTCTAAAATTTCATGACATTTTGTGAAGAGAAAATGATTTTGACGAAAAAAGGATATTTTCCACAAGAATTCATTTCAAGTGTATTATCAAAACCATTTTCATCTAAGATGACATTATTATACATGTGTATGTTTCAAGTATCATGTCTCTATGATTTACTTGGTTTCACTTTTCTTATATTGATATATCCATTTGTTTTATATGGATTATGTGATGATGGGATGATGTTTATGAAACCCATTTTATTCTTTGGGTTATGATGAATGTTTCAAGTTTATTTTGTGCCACAAGTAAGAATGATTTCATTATGAGATCAGTGGGACCTATATCTCCCTCAAATGAATTGGGTAAAGATTTATATCTCATGAGATAGACATGGCTAGAACGGTAAGTAAATCCGGTTTAGTATTTCAGGATTAGAACAAGGAGTGAACTCGATTCAGAAAGGGAATTTGTAAACTAAGATGTTCTTGGTAGCAATGTCTTGGCTACTATGGAAATCATTACATGTGCTTAATGGTTGCCACAATTACATGTTTTATTCCCATGATATTTTATCATTCTTAATATTTCATTATGATCTATTCCATGTGTACTTCCATGGTTTATGTCATTGCTCAAGCTTTTGATGTTTAAATATTATGTTCATGTTTTTAAGTTCAAATGTATATGGTATGTTTTATTTTATCCATGAATACCCATACTGAGCATTTGAGCTCACCCATTTTATGTTTCCTTTTCCCCAGGATATAAAGAAAGGTTTTAAGTAAGAAAAAAAGGGGAACATCTTTATGGGAGATGTTGAAGATCTTTCACCCCGATTAGAAGATTACGTTCCAAGTTTCTAAAGACACTAAACTATTACGGTCCTTGTGTGTCTGTTTTTGTTATGTATTAAGTATTCTGCAAAAGTAATGTAATGTTCATGTACGTCAAGCTTCGGGTCTCTACAGTTGGTATTAGAGGAAAGGTTTAGTCAACCTTTGGAAACTAGGATGCGAAAATGTTAGTGAGATCTCTAGAGATATTTCTAAGCTATGTCTAGGGATGTCCCTAAGGATAAGTATACGTATAGGATATAGTCCTAGAACTACGGTAACGATATTAGAATTTAACCTAAGATGTTAGATATTGAGGTTTCTCCCCCTTTATTATGTTGTTTTCCCTAGCATGATTTTTTCCTCTCACACTATTCCTTTTTGGGTTTTAGAAAATGGCTGGAAACAGGAAGATTCATGATAATGGAGGATATTACGGACAATGGAATGATATTCTTCATGAGGAACCAAATGAAACGGGATTTGGAAGTCCAAACATCGTTATTATGCCTAATCACCAATATCATAATATGATCAATAATCTCAACTTTGGTAAGTTTTCCGGCTCAGATAATAAGAGAAAGATGGAGTTTCATGATGATCATAGAGGAAAGAAAGTTCAATTTCCCTCATGTAAATCATGTGGGAAGAGGCATTGAGGAGATTGTTTCAAGGGAACTGTAACATGCTTTGGGTGTGGAAAAGAAGGACCCAAAGCCAGTAAGTGCAAAGGAAAAGGTCTAGTTAACACCATGGATGAGGATAATGGTATTGCTACGACATCAACAATGGTTAAATGTTTTAAATTTGTAATGTACGGGCATTATGCAAACCAATTCCCTAAGGGAAAGTATCATGAAGAGAATCAGTACGGACGTATGGGTAGTATTTATGTTGATGATGATGAAGAGACTACAAATGATATGTGAGATGAAAGAATTGTTGAAGCTCGGTCAATGGTTTAAGAAGGTAGTGGAATGATTACATGTTTATCAAGTGTAATGTCTTATAAGTAATCCCATGGTACTATGGAATAAAGAGACATCTAAGGATTGTTACACTATTGTCTTTCCTTGAGTTTTGAAAGTGTATGATTAATGGTACCAGTATTCATTAAAGGTAATTCAAATATTTTTGGAATATAGATGATATGCACATAATGAAGGGATAAAGAGAAAATTAAATGTTTGATAGTATTCATGAGCTCATGACTAATATAAAGAGAAGGTTATATCATGGTTTGAGTGTATAGAATTTTTGGATTTTGTTATGTGGAAAGAGTTAACTTTTGACAGCATTCATGTTTTCACTAAGGTTTAATGGGTATTCATTTTTCAAGAAAATACATGATTAAGGTATTCACAAGACCGGAATGTGACCAACAAGATATATGGGGGATAAATGATGGTATTCACATGCTTGATTGATGACATTTCAAGTAATCATTTTCTTTATACTATGAGCGTGGACCGAAGTATTTTAGATAAGCCTAAAGATTGGAATGGATTATGTTGGACATAAGTTAGTATTGTTTAAGGATAGGACTTTTTTTGATATTATTTATCTGATGTTATAGTAATGTAGTTTTAGAAAAAGGACAACCTGCAGGACGGGCGACAGCCCATCACGTCGGACAAGGCTGTGGGAATCGAACCCACAACCGAAGTGTGACTGGCCTTTATCGCCTACCACTGGCCAACAGGAAGTCCCGGTTCAGTAGAAACTAGTTTTATTATATTAAGTAGTATGATATATGAAGTATAAGTCCATTTTAGGAACTATATATGATTAATCTCACTATAGATGGACTTATGTCAGTTTTGATAACTTTTCTAACCTTTTGTTTGAGACAGAGGGAATGACCCATCATTCTATCACATGATCTACTAACACATCACGAATGAAAAATTCAACTTCATTTCTTTAAGATATGAAGTGGAAATTGTCGAAAGAATGACAAACGGTTACACTATACCAACATCACAAAAGTATTTCTTCTAATTCCAATTTCATCAACTTTAAGGAAATGATCCTGAAATCCAAAAATGTTGTCCTAGTGCTCTTATATCTGATGAATCAGATGGTACCTTAGATCGTCACAAATTTATGGCTTTTTGATTGCTGGCTTTTCCATAGCCATGTTCTATACCACTCTCCATCAGAACATGATGGTTAGATTTCTCTTCCATATCCATATTTTCACCTATGTGGAAACCCAGTGATTAGTTTATTTGGGTAACCATTACGTTTCATACTTTTGTTTTTAAAGATTGGTTTTGGTATTACTTTTTACGATGTGGGTTTCTATTAAAGAAACTTTCAAGTAGTAAACCATTTATAACCCCGACGAATTTCGAGGGCGAAATTCATTTTAAGGGGGGTAGAATGTAACACCTCGAGATTTTATGAAAAATATTCTTTTTAATTTCATTAATGTCTTGTGTTGTACGCTACACCAAAATGATCTTGCACAACACACATCCTTGACTTACCTTTCATTACACACAATCGTGACCTTCCTCGATAACGTGTGTAGTACGCAATACTGAATTTCACTAAACATTGATATGCTATTAAAATATTATTAAAACTATCCATTATGAATAGTAATACCGCTTTTTTAAATTTAGTAAATTTTATTTTTCAAAATGGACTTCATTTTTGGATTTGGAATATCGAAATTAGCTTAGGGTGAAATTTTGGTACTTTTTGGATTACTTTCATTTTATGATGAATAGTGAAAATTACAAAATTTTAATTAAAAACAAACTTTTTAATCGAAATAATTAATAGTGATAGATTATTAATTTGATTGGATTTAAAGTATATTTAGAATATATTTTTACAATTTAATACAATGTTGGTCAATGGATGTAATTTCACATTTAAACCAGACATAAACAAGTGTCAATCTTTTGATAGTTATTATCTCTTAAGAACACGCTATTTGTTTTAAAGACGGGAATTAATTTTTTAATTAAATAATGCAACTGATATGTTTTGAATTTTGTAAAATAGACATCATTTTTCAGTTCATAATATCAAATATATCTTAGGCCAAATTTTTGGTATTTTTCTGGAAACTTTCATTTTTTGATGAATAGTGAAACCACTAAGTGGTATTTAAAAAAATGAATTTTTCATAAAACATAATTATACCGCTTCTGTGAGTGAAATTTCAAAAATCCGAGAGACACAGTTTATGTCAGTAAGTAAAATTTGGTTCAATGAGATGAAAATAATTTTTGGTGAATAGTAACTTTTTATTTTTTTTTACCACGGTTAAAAGTAAATAGGGTAATTAAGGGTAAAAATGATATTATTATTACCCAAACACATGTCCTAATTCTATTGGATAAGTGTAATTTGACGAAAAACAACCTTAGGAATAAAATATGACCATTTAGTCCCACTTGGATTAGATTAGGACATTTATTATTAATTTATTTAAAGAAGGGTTAAAATAGTTAAAATCAAAGTTTAATAAGTATATCATTTTTAATATAGGGTTATACATAAGATAAATTCGACTATAAATATTCATTAGAAAGATAAAATGATTTCCTACATAATGGTATTTTATTTTTAATTTTTAGATATTAAATAATTTAATTTATTTATGACACAAAAATGATGTAGTAATTATCTTATTAGTGAAATTTTGACATAATTGATGATATAAATACCAAAATAAATTTAATTTCAGACATTTTATGAATTCAACTAATTTTATAGGTTAATATGACATGTTATTATTGATTTAATTAATGTTTTTTGAAATAATAATTCTGTTATGAGTTTCACAAAAATAAATTACTATAATGTGTCAAAATTGACATAAAATAGTTTTTAAAACAAATATTATATTATTAATTGTTATTTTATTCCTAAAAATATAAGGTTCGGCCAAATGACATAGATAAGGTTATATATATTAATAATAAACAACTTTGGGTTCATTTGGCTGTTTATAGTAAGTTTATTAACCTTGTAGTATAAGAACACAGCAAGACATGGTAAAAGTAAAATTATTTAACTTAATGTTAAATCTAAATGATAAGGTTAAAATATGAACCTATACTTGTCTAAATTATATTGTATGAGAGGATTTCGACCCATACCCACCTTAGCTTCGAGATAAATCAATTTGGAGCTATTTATAACCGAATTTGGCTTTATAATAAAATAATGTGTTTAGTTATTCCAAAGGTGTCCCTCTCCTCCCTTATAAAAGGGCACCTCCTCCCTCTCTTCCTCAAACCACTTTGATCATTCAAGCTCGGACAACCCCTACCATATTATCTTCTCCGCCTCCCTAGAAACATCCTAGAGGTCCTGGACTTCTTCAAAGACCAATTTTAGTGCCCTAAAAGGAGGTCTCAAAGAAGCACTTCAAAGAAGAGGTGATGTCCGTTACCGATTCTTTCAACTTTATTTCTTCTTCCACTTCTTCTTATTAGGTTGTTTGATTATGAACTAATAACATCAGTATCACTAATATACTGATATGATATTATAAGTATGAAATAACCCTATTTCACCATCTATCCATTCTATGGAAAATGAAATCACCGCGCGTGCGTACGTACGGAATATCGTCTCCACGCCGTGGTGTAATCTATTTTCCACCACCACCTTACTTGGATGGGTATAATGGTGTACATAATAACTATATATGATTATTGTAAAGTGATATTGATTCTGAAATAGTATACATACACTCCAATACAATTCCATGATCATGAGAATGATATCATCGCTCATGCGTATGTACGGACTACCGTCTCCACGACGCGATGTGATTCATTCTCCACGTTAACCAATCATGAATGATTATAAAGTATATAAAATAATTAATCATGAAATATATGACATAATAATGATAATGGATTTATGTGTATATATATGTATTTCATCTACTTAATTCCATTCAACTCAATAAGGAAATGAAAACAGCGTTCATGCGTACGTACGACCTACCATCTCCATGAACGGTGTATTTCTTTCCATTTACTAATCTATTATATATATTTATATTATGAATATATATTATATATAAATCATTTTTTATATTCTGTAATTAATTAATCATGATCTAAGTAATCATATGAATAATTACAAGTCAAAACACGGACAAAAAATGAAACGATTTTACCCAAAACGCTCTTTAACATGGAATTTACAAAAGAACGGGTAAAATAAAGTCATAATTGAACCATATATGATATCATAAAAATAAGTATGATTCTGGAATAATTCAATGACATTATTTAAATCATTATACAAGAGTTTTGGATATATACAAATCATATCGGACCTAAGTTAAGGGATAATTTTTCAATTCTCATTTTTTTATCCGAGATTGCTTATACGTAAGTATTTATTGGGGTTATTGTTATCAACCATGTCCACGTTTTCTAAAAGTCTTTTTATGTATTTTTAATGTCCTTTTTACCCATTTTTGACTTTTACTAAATGGTATGTATGGAATCTTTCTATTACGGGGTACTTTTTTGACTTTTCCGACAAAAGTACGAGGAGAATGTTATTTTTAACTTATACTGTGTGAACAGATTTTTATGGTTTTATAAAGCCTCATTTTCATGAAGCTTCCTCCAAAATATTTCATGACTATATTCAACAAAAACCTTTTCTTATAAAATTTCATTACATTTTGTGAAAATAAAATGATTTTAACGAAAAAAGGATATTTTCCTCAAGAATTCATTTCAAGTGTATTATCAAAACCATTTTCATCTAAGATGACATTATTATACATGTGTATGTTTCAAGTATCATGTCTCTATGATTTAAATGTTTTCACTTTTCTTATGTTGATGTATCCATTTGTTTTATATGGATTATGTGATGATGAGATGATGTTTATGAAACCCATTTTATTCTTTGGGATATGATGAATGTTTCAAGTTTGTTTTGTGGAACAAGTAATAATGATGTCATTATGAGATGGGTGGGACCAATATCTCCCTCCAGTTCATTGGGTAAAGATTTGTATCTCATGAGATAGGCATGGCTGGAATGGTAAGTTAATCTGGTTCAGTATTAAAGGATTGGAATGAGGAGTCTACTCGATTCAGAAAGGGACTTTGTCCACTAAGATGGTCTTGGAAGCAATGCCTTGGCTACTATGGAAATCATTACATGTGATTAATGGTTTCCACAATTACATGTTTTATTTCCATGCTATTTTATCATTATTAATGTTTCATTAGGATCTATGCCTTGTGTACTTCCATGTTTTATGTCATTGCTCAAGCTTTTGATGTTTAAACATTATGTTCATGTTTTTAAGTTCAAATGTATATGGTATGTTTTATTTTATCCATGCTTACCCTTACTGAGAATTTGAGCTCACCCTTTTTATGTCTTCTTTTCCCTAGGATATAAAGAAAGGTTTTAGGTAAGAAAAAAAGGGGAAGATCTTTATGGGAGATGTTGAAGATCTTTCACCACGATTAGAAGATTATGTTCCAAGTTTCCAAAGACACTAAACTATTACGGTCCTTGTGTGTATGTTTTTTTTATATATTAAGTATTCCACAAAAGTAATGTAATGTTCATGTATGTCAAGCTTCGGGTCTCTACAAGGATGATCTCTCTTAGGTACTTTTTATTTTGTGATTTTCGGTCACCATGATTGGATGACATGTCGTTGGAGTCATTTTCACACATATGGGACTATATGATGAGGTTTTTAACAAATCCTTTGGGTATAAGCCTCTGTAATATGCATATTATTAAGGTTTTGACCATCAATATGGTTTTAGGTTCTTTCTAAATAAATCCATATTGATAGTGAGGAACCATCAATTGATGTTTTTGAGGTTGTCGATTGGGGTCTGAGGGTTATCGTACATTGAGGCCAACGAGTCAGACTATTTGGGAAGATGGATATCATCATTCCTTTGGATTTCTGCTATTGATCTGATGTTGTTTCGTATTTTTAAGGCTGACATTTTTGGGCCACGTACATCAGGATTCAAGACAACAAGGAATCTATGAGTTGTGGGTTTCAGGACCTAGAACTTGTTTGGGCATACCCTCAGGGAATTTGTTATATGGTTGATGGCATGAGGTGTTGGGTGATACTTTTGGAGGTGGAGACTAAGGGTTCACCTGGAATTATTTTTTGATAGTGTATGCCTTGGGATATATTCTACGGACTCCCTCCATTATAGTTATACATGCATTGGCCAAAGAAGGTGATCTATTACTTCTAGATATAGAGAATAAGGGAAGTGGATATTTATTTCTACATGTGTGAAGTGTATTCTATTTATTTTCAGTACCCACCTTCTATATCACATATGTGTGTTAGAAACATGTTGTTGGCGACCTACTGAGATTTATTCTTACACACCACATGGGCCCTTTGGGGCACGTATAGACTCTATGTATTTGTGACCAGGCAATGGTTCAGGCTCAAGAGTTGTTCCTTAGTGTTCATGTTAGTATTTTTGCATGGGATGGATGGAAAGGGACCATGGTCGTTCTTGCATCAGCTATGGTTTATTTTGGAGTATTTCATTTTGTATCAGTGTACTTATAATATGTATGTAATTGTGGTTGACCATAAGAAACCCTTTCTTATTTATTTTCTAGTATAACCAAACTTGTATCAATGTTTTATAATTGGTATCATGTGATGTTTTATTCTAAAATTAGAATATTTAAGCTTATTTATCATTACTATTTTTGTCTGATTATGCTTCTTCTATAGTGGGTTACCAGTCCTGTCATTTATTAGTCTTTCTTCCACTGCCACATTTATCTATAGACAGTTATTTTTAGTTAGAGTGAACCTCTATTTTCATACATTAAAATTACATAACATTGGTTGAATACTTAAAATTTTATTCAAATAGACACCCAAAGACCATACTAGTCTAGTTCCTTTGGAAATATGGAAACAAAACAACTAGTACATAAATGATCTACAACATCTCCAAATAAGTTTTTATTGACTAGAACCCTTCCCAAACATATCAATAACAATTCATATCCTCATAACATTGGGAGAGGAACATATAAGGGTGGTCTTAGATACTCATAAATGGTAAATAACGAAAATACAAAAGCATAATCATTAGCATAATGGTATGAGAAAATGATCATTAAAATAGATTATCATGCCATGTATATCAACGGTCATAAACATGAATCACATAATAAATATTGGTAGTTCATAATACATGAATCATATGAAAATAAAGAACACAATACATTAAAGTATAACATAAGAATAAAACATGGAATTGTATAATGCATATAAGCATATAATATGATTTCCATAGTAGCTAGGGAATCACTATCAAGACCATCCTGGTTGCATGGGTTCACTCCTCATACAATATTGGTAGCCAGGTTTCACCCCCATGGCCATATTAGTATGATGAGTTCATCATACCATCATGGTGTCATTATTCATTATTATGGCCATCTTAGTAGTCCAGGTTCATTCCCAACACCATAATAGTCTATCTCAATAGATATAAATCTTTATCCAATGAATTTAAGGTAGATATAGGTCCCAACTATCTCCAAATGAAATCATACATACATGTTCCAAAAATAATAAAAAATTATATCATAACAATTAAATGAAATGGGTATCATAAACATGTAATCATATCGTAACTTGTGGAAAAAGATAAAGGTTTCATATTCATTTCATCAAAAGCATAAGCTATGAATGATAAATGGATTTCATAAAAATATAACCTATGAATGAGAAATGGATTTCATAAACATATAACCTGTGAAAGGAAAATGGGTTTTATAAATACCATGACATTAATCATAACTCATTTAGAAAAAGAATATGAATGAAATCTTTAGATCATTTATTAGAAAGACATGAGTAACATAAACAGATGTCATCTGACATGGAAAATAATATATAAATACATTTTATAAAATTCTGGAGGAAAATATCATTTCTTCTTTGAAAAACTCTTTTTAATGGATAAAACCCTTTGAAAATAATTTTCTTATAAAATACTTTAAAAATTTATAAACAGGCCTTCAAATAATTTTGAAATCCTTTTTTCCTTGAAGACTTATATAATAAGCTTCAAAAAAATTTAAAAAATGTTTTTCTTTGAAAATACTTTGACAAATTAAAAAGAAATCATATAAAGTTTTTGAAAACAATTTCATTTAAGATACGTTGAAAACCTATAAAGAAACCTTGAAAACGTTCTAAAAACCATTTCATTGAAAATACTTTAAATTTTTTTAAATAAATATTGAAAATATTTTGAATTTTTTTTCAAATTTATTTTTAGAAACATTTTATAAAAAAAAACTTTTTTAACATGCAAAGGAATCTTCATAGAAATGGTTCTAGGTAAATCCGTACATGCCATACAAGGTAAGAAGAACATTCATTTTTCATGGTAAAAGGATAGAAAAATGACTCATTCATAAAATGACAATAATATTCCTTTGAAAACATTAGTGAAAGAAAAAATAGAAAAAAAATATCTTTTAAATGTTATAAGAGAATAGTATAATTTTCTTCTAATGCCTTTTTAGAAAACATGGTTTTGAATGAACATATATTTTTGAATGAATAGAGGGTAAAGTCATGCTTCCTTAAAAACACATTCTTAACTGGATTATGTAACAAAGAGTAGAAAAATGGTAAAAATACATGAATAAATCAGGAATAACCATAGAAAAAGAAAAATAGTAATTTATATTGAGAGATGGATCGTATGATATCATCAAAGGAAGTGTAAATATAAACAATCTTGATAAGTGATGAGATTATTTCAATAAACTCTTACCACTTGGAAACTTTGTAGCATACGACATATTTATGAAAATTAAATTATATAAATCTTAAAATATCATGAAAATAAGTAGATTCATGATATAACATTTAAATGAAAGTATGTACTTGTTATAAAAAATATTGGTGCATAACATGGCATGTGTATCAAATAATGAAAATTGAGATAAAATTACTTTAAGGAATTCGTAACTTTTGAAAAATAAATAATATGACAGAAAGATCATAAAATGGATATATAAATACTTATAATAATAATTATAATAATAATATAATACAACCATGGAAAATATACACACGACACAAAAGTAATGGGTGATTAATAAAGCATGTATCTCGTAGAAATAAAAAAGTTAGATGAAATTCCCTTACCTTGTGTCTTGACTCTCATTGTACTTATTAAAACAACATGTCTAATAAATATAAATTTATTATAAATCATTTATATTACCATGTTATTATATCAAATACCATATATGGTTTTATTATTACTTTATATTACCTAATTGTTACCAATTCTATGTTAAGGATTCACTTCGGGTAATATCCTCTTTTCTCTTTGTATGTGTCTTAATTTGTTATATATTTGGTCCTTATACTTATATCATGATTTACATAATGTAAATTATGATATAAATATCATTTATATTAATTATATGTGTGTTAAAATAATATATGTAATGTATATGTAACAAATGGAATACACTATTCATGGATACTGTAAGTCATATGTACGCATGAATGTTGTTTATGTCTTTATAGTTGTATTGAAATAAAAAAGTTAATTGAAATATGTGCCTATATATGTGTGTATATATATATAATTATTCCAATATAATTATTATTTCATATATATTATAAAAGTTCACTAAACCCATCCTTAATAAATTCCATGTAGTCTATGAACGAATCACATCACTTTGAGGGGGTGGAAGTCCATACTTACTCAAATGAAATTATCGTATTTACACCAAAGAGAAAGTGTAAATATATTTATTATAAATGGATTAAATAAAATTTAAGACATGATAAATATTATATATAACATATATAAATATAGCTTCCATTATAGTTTCTAACATGAGATGCGGTAAAGAAAAATGAACAACCGTCGTTTTGTGAGGCGGTAACTCATCGTACACATATACAGTTTGTTCATTACCCATTGGATGGAGGTTTTTGTATGTGTAGGTATAAACCTTAGCATAAAACAAACTAATATATTTAATACAAAATTTATTTATACAATCATAGAATAAAGATAATGGAGGGGTGGAGAAATAAAACAATTGAAAGGAGCTTGATGAAAGTCATTACCATTAATCGGGTAACTCCTTTTGGTTTGTGCCAAAGGGATTCCATGGATTGTTGTCTACACAAGGTAGGATTATAAAAGTATGGGAAGAATTTTTGGAATTTTATTTTTCTAATATTGTCTAAACCTAAGTGGTTTTATAGTTTTTAAGAAGAGGAAGAGGTGGTTGCCTTTTATATTGAAGGGAAAGGACACAATTGGCCTTTTTAGAAAAAGTTAGGTGTGCCAATGTTTTTACATAAAAAAAGTAATATAAATCATAAAAAACTAATTAATTTAAATTTAATGTTCTAATAATTTATATTAAATTGTTTTTGGACAAGTTTCTAGGTTTTTTTGGGTCTTATATTTAAGGTTTTGTACTTTGTAAACCTAATTTTTCTTTGAATTATTGTAATTAATTTTAATCACTTTCACTAATATTTTAGATCAAAAAAAAGCTTACATTATTAGATATTATAAATTATTATTATTCCAAATATGGAATCCATTTTTTGAAATTATAATCGTATAATTGGTAGATTCTAAATTAAAAATAATCTCACTGACAGGATGACACAGTGTGTTTTTAAAGTAGAAACATCCAAATGTTTGCTAAGTTTTTATACCCAATTTCAAAGTTATATTGATTCCAATTACCTAAATTGAATTAATTTATAAAATTATTATATAATTAAAATTTTAAACCAATTTAAAATGTCATTTATCCTTATAAATTTATTATATGAAAAAATAGTTCTGAATTAAAATTCATTGTTTTTAACTATTCATTAAAAAATGAAACCTTACATAAAAAATGAAACAAATATATCCTAAAATGATGCTTATGATTATTTTTAAAATAGAAGTTTATTTTTACAAATTAAATCTATAAAAGTTCCAAAAAAGTGTTCTTAAAATGGGTTCTCCATTAAAAGGCAGTAAAACTATATTTATAAAAATAGAGGTTTTAATCATAAAATTGGGTTTGTTCTTATCTTATATCTGCCAAATATATTGGATGATTATAAAAAAATATTTTTTTGAATATATAACATATAAATTTAATTAATATCATTCATTATTTGAAATTAATTTAACTTTTTAATAATAATCATCTTTTTCACTCAAAAATAGACTTTAATAAAATTAGTCCCTTTATATTCATTTGGATTCTATATTCTTCTATAATTATTAGGTAAAAAATGAATATATATATATATATATAAGTTATTTTAGCCTATAATATTAAATTTAATGTTCATGTCACATCCTATTAAATAATACTAATTTAATAGTGTATTACTGTTCAATAACACTCAGTTTTGCGTGTTATATAAGCCATCAAGGAAACTCGGTCTTCTATATAACTTAAGCTGACCTTAGTTTACCCTATAGAGAATGCTAAAATTTATGTTGTGTGTAGTGCATGATTAACTTTTTTCCCATATAACTCAAGCTACACATAGTTCTTTAAAATAGAAAAAACAATTTTCAATGTTGTGTGAAATGAAAAATGTAAAAAAAAAATTAAATTAATTTGATGAAAATATAATTCAAAAAATCTTGTGGTGTTACATTATCAATTAAATAGGGTATAATCTCCCCACTATCACCCCTTACACCCCCACTACTCTTTAGTAGTCTTTGGTGTATGGGGAGGCATGCCTAATGTCTAGTGGTCAACCGACCTTGAGCACTGTTTGGGTGAAAAAATGGGTCAAGGTTCTACAAAGGGTTTTTTAACCAAATCCATTTCCATGAATGGTTTAATTTTCATTTTTCTTGAAAATTGATACTTTTGAAAGGATAATCCTAACTAATACTATTACAATGAAATATATGGAATGTTTTTAAATTTTATTTTCATTATGATTTATTTTTAAAATCATTAAACAATTTATCTCTAATGGAGTTATATTTCATGTGTCATCATATTTTATTATTTTATATGTTTCTTTATTGTGATCAATTTTTCGGTATAAAATTATCTTTTCATGATTTTATTTTATACCTTTACGATATTTTATGAAACCCATTTTATTTCAATTGGTTCCTTATAAAATTAAATGATTTTTATTTTTGATGTTCTATGAACCTAATTTTATTTCTATGGGTTCTTTATATGATGATTCATAAATTTCATTAAACCCATTTTATTTATTTGATCTATTTTATGATGTGAATATTTTTTTAAGTGGCACATAAATGTATGGACTATGAGATGCATGAGACCTATATCTCTCCCCAATGCATTAGGTAAAGGGTTCTTATGATATATAAATTTTAAGTGAATGGGTTAGAAGGTATCTATGTTCAAAAAGTATGGGTTTGATGTGTTTTATCATTTCCAATGATATAATGAGTGAAAGGGTTGTCAGGTATCTATGTTCAAAAAGATAATAAATTTTAGGTTTATGATTATTCCACTTTGTTTTCTATGATTCATCATTATTGTTATATGCTTCTTGGTTTATTTTTTTGTGTCATAAAAAATTGTTATATTTTAGGTGTTATGTATATATTTCAAACTTATGAAATAAGCTAATTGATTTATGTTTCTTTTAAATCAAAATTTATTCATCATTCTTATATTTCCACATGTTTATGATCGAACTGGTATAGAATTTGTTATGTTATCTATTATTGAGTGTCTAAGTTTTCCCCTTCTTATGTTTTTCCTTCCCTATGATTTTAAGATAATTATGCCACATGGAATGTCTAAGAGTGGAATTTTATTATAGATATATATACACAGGTTTTTAAATATGTTTTTAATGTTTCTAGTTTTGTAGACACTAAATCTTTAGATCCTTGTGTTATGCAACTATTTTTGGATATATGAATTAAAAAACGCTTTCAATTTATTATTTAAGTATATTTGTCTTGGGTTACTTAAATAACATCTTTATTAAGATATTACTAATTTTTTTATATATTTTGATGATGAAATAATTGATAAAATAGGTTGTGTTTCCAATGGCATAATGGTTGTTCCCCTTGGAGACAGAAAGGAAAAGGATATTTAGTACATAAAAAGAGATTGTGTGGTATAATATGGGGTACTTCCATAAGTTATGAGATATATTCCAAATTCAATGTGATAGTTAGGTGACACACACTCTATTATTCACTTATCTTCAATTTTTTTATTAATTTTAAAATATAACAGGATGATTAATATTTTAAATTAATATTATCATACAAATGATGTAAGATTTTTAATCATTATGATTTGGTAAGGAATATTAAACTTGATGAATAATTATAGATATTTATAAATATGTGGTAATTGTAATGATCTATGAGACATAGTAATGATAATTTTGGTACAATGTTCCAATTTTGTGTATTCACATAAAAATTGTGAATTTATATGGTGTTGGTAATTTCAATTTGTTGAATGCACATTTATATTGTTGAATGATTTTATTATTCAATTTAATTAGAACATCATTATGATTATCAATTGTTGGTCAGAGTAGATTACTCAAGAGGGGAGGGGTGAATTGAGTAACTAAAAAAATTTCTGTAAAAAGTATTTCTAGAAAGGTTTGCCCAAAGATTAAATACAGCCCAATTAATTAAAGTTATAATGTAATTAGAGTTTGACAATTTAAGTAACTTCTTAGAAGATTGATTAATTCTCAGTAATCTTAATTTTTGTTATTAATTTTACTTTTGAAGTAATTCTACTAAAACAAGCCAGTTATAACTTCTTTCCAAGACTAGATATTAAATTGAAATTAGTGATTTTTGAATTATAGAGTAAAGAAATAAATCAGAGAAGACTAATTTAAGAAGCACAAAGGATATGAAACAAGTGGTTCAATTACAAGTCGAGACCTAATCCACTCCACTTGGTGATCACCAGACACCAATCAGTTTATATAAATAAACTTTGATCCACACCCAGGATCGGGGTTAACAACAGTACCGAGACTGTCTAGGTCACACAGGGACCTCTTCCACAGTTTTCGTGGGTATAAATAACAAGGCCACACAGGGACCTCTTTGACATTTTTCAGTGTGTATCTAAGAGTAAATAGAGGTTTGAGTAAGGATATGTTATTTCTTTCCGTTTAATGCAGGAGACAGAGTGTGTTGTTCTATAGGTACACACTCTGCTCGAAAGGTAATAAACAGATACACAACAGAGCAGAAATATGGAGATGGGTTTAGAAGTGCTTTGAGTTTTAGTCTTTGCTGCTCTGGACTTCTTAAGATGAAGCAGATGCAGATCTTGAGTCCTCGTTAGTAAAACAGAGTGTCGCGATTCATCTTGTGTTCTTCGTGAGGTTCGAAAATGTGAAGATGTTCTCTGGATTCTAGTGTATTTTATATGTTCTTCAGAAGAGTCAGGTTTCATGCATGTGAGAATATTTCCTTTAGAAATTCTCTCCATGTTCTTCATTGTCGGGCTCACAACCTTGTTTTTTGTTCAATATCGCATGCCTTGATTCTTGGCCACACTTTGCTTTTATCTTGGAATGAATGTGTTGGAGCTGACATGTTGTAAGGATTCCACACCTCATACCTCATTGTTCCAGATGATATGTCTACAAAGAAACATTTATTTTGTCAGTGCATTTAAAATCTTTAAATATGAATGTTAAAGATTAAATTGAAAAATGAAAAAATAGTTTTAGAAATGGTGTCACAGTAAGTCATGGAAACGATGTCGTATTCACACGGTGTCTAGATTGATGATGGTTTCTCGTGGTCATAGTGTCTCGTGATCACGGTGTTTCACGGTCACGGTGTCTTGTGGTCACGTTGTCTTGATCACGGTTTCTGATTCACGGTGTCTGCTTCAAGGTGTCTGATTCTTCACGGTGTCTAGTTCACGGTGTCTCATGGTCACATTGTTTCACAGTCACGGTGTCTTATTCACAGTGTCTTGTTCATAGTGTTTGCTTCACGGTGTCAGAAAGACATAACCAGTAGCAGCCTTAAGGTGTATTAGACTTTTCAAAGTAATTGTATTCAGACTTAAGAAATGATGATAATAGAATGGATTAGACTAAAGAATTTGTCAAAGAAGGTATTATGAGAGTAGATCAAAGATAGTATAAAGTAATTAAACTGAATGTAGTGCAATTAAAATATTGAATAGATCTTCTTAAAGCATGCTACTACTTAAACAATAATACACATGAATACACATGATTGTGATATAATTTACAGGAGTTAACTAGGTTTAATAAGATTTTTTATCATTAAAACATGATTAATACATGAGTAGTCCAACAATATCCCCATTTTCAATGATCACAAATCATGTAAAGTCAAAGGGTATATTGGATTCAATAATAGATATAAATGGCTAATATATAGAAATTTCTCCCCCTTTTGGGATTTTCAAAAATATGGAATAAGAGAATTCAAAAGTGCGCATTCCATTAATAGCACCTAAGGTCCAGTACAAACAAAAGAGCAATACAAAAGAAATATGATTCCTATCAAAAAGGAGTAATAATTGTTCTTCTTCAGGGGTTGGCATGCTCTTTTCCTTTAGCAGCAGTGGCAGAAAAGGAATCCATAGGGGAAGAGGTTGAGGCAGAAGAATGGATTGAGTTTTTTGATAAAGAGGGTAAAGGAAGGCCTTCAAAGACTGATGGAGCCAAAGTAGGAGCAGTAAGATCTAGGCAGTTTTTGATTGATAATCACAGGCCTGAACAGACTCAGGGCTTGTCTGACAAGCATATTAGTGGAGGCGTGGGTAGAAGTGAAGGTAGGCAACCCAGGTCTTAGAGGTGCAGCCACAGGAGAAACAATGGTTGTACTCTGGACATGAAGATAGGGACTCAAGAGTTTGATTAAATCTGTAATGATCTCTCCACCATACTACATGACTTTCTCAAAATCATCCTTGTTCTCCATTAACTTTTCTAACAATCGAGTAAACTCTGTGAGCTTTTGGACTTGGGTCTTGAAATTTTGAGTCACATGAGGAATTCGCAGATTTTCTAAGGGATACTTGAAATGATTTGTCATATCAGTCTTGGAGAAGATTCTGTTGAAGTAGGAATCCACTTTCTTGGTAATATTTTATTGAGAATCATTAGCTATTTTTGAGTGGATTTGGACTAGGTCATGAACTCTATCACAGTCCTTGACAACTTCTGATAGAGATGCCGTATTGAAACCACTAAGTACATTCTGAAGCTCTTCTTTGACTACAGTTCTGAGCAGATCACTATAGGAAGGGTTTAGAGGATTGACCAGATGCTCTAGAGGCATTGACAGATGTGGTTAGATATTTGAGTTGATTTAGAACCTTTTGAAGACACCCAGTATACTCATCAGTGAGTTTATTAAGATTGAAAAAAAGATATATCATTTTCTTCATAATTTGTTTGTTCCTTTCAGTGGTATTTACATTTAAGAAAGCTAAATAAGGTTGAATATGAGACAAAAACCTGTGGGGTTTGAGGAACAACAGGTTCTACAGGAGAAGAAATAAGATCTGATCTTGAATGTAGCTCTCCCTGCATGTCTTCAACCATACTTCTTAGGGTCTTCACTTCATTACTGAGTAGCTTATTTTCAACTCTTACTTCCTGAATCTCAGGAAGCATTTTAAGTTGTATTTTCCAAATAACTTTCTCCAATAATATTGAGGCATCTCCCTCACTTAAATTGGTCACATAAAGAGTTTGGGTATTCAAGAGTTTCTAAACTCCAGACAAGAGGGTATCACCAAATTCCTTCAGATCATCTTTTCTCAAAAAAGATGGTTCTTTAGATAATGGTTCATGAATGGGGACTGGTACATGCTCAGGTTCCTTCTCAGGTGCGATATTGGAGACTAATTTCAATAAGAATATAGAGAAAAGAACAAGGTTGGTTGTTGAAACCTGCTGAGAGTCATCCACATCATAGAAACTGGGGAACTTATACTGAGTGTCTATAGGAATTGACTTAGTTGGATGTGAACCTTTTATAGACTTGAGATTTGGGGTTTTCTACCCCTTAACAGGTGCCTCCTTCTTAGGACTGAGAAGATTAGGATCTCGGTCTAATTCCATAGACTTAGCTCTAAGTTCCTCACCCATTTCCTGTCTAGCCAGCTTAAAAGATAGCTTTATCCATTCTTCAGCTGAAGGGATGATTTCAGGAATAGATTGTCCGACTGGGAGTTCCTCAAGATTGGATTCTTTCATAACAGAAGGCTCTTCAACTATAGGTTCTTCCATGGCATGGTTTTCAGATTCTTTGGCAACTGATTCTGTTTTAGCCATGGGTTGAGTTTCCAAAATAAAAGCTTCTTTAGGAGAAGGTAATTATTCTTCAAGAACTTCATGAGGAATAATAGTCTTGTATTCCTAAAAAAACAAATTCCCTAGTTGGCACCTCAGCCTCTTCTTTCTCTTCTTCTAGATACTCAAAAATATCATATGGTTCCAAACTAGGATTAGAAATATCTCTTGGTCTTGAGGGATAATACACAGGATTGAATTTCTCATAAACTCTATCATTGTCTTCCACCCATTCCTTTTTCCAAGTATTCTAGTTTATTTTCATCCTCTTGATGGTTACTTTTGAAAGACAGTACTCACAGTCCTTTATAACTTCTTCATTAGGTCTAACCAAACCTTTGGTATGCAGCATGGCAAAGATAAACCGAGAGTAAAATAGGGAAGT
Organism: Viscum album; assembly: GCA_963277665.1. NCBI lineage: Eukaryota > Viridiplantae > Streptophyta > Magnoliopsida > Santalales > Viscaceae > Viscum > Viscum album. The sequence continues at coordinate 1,016,344,807 of OY728150.1, forward strand.
TGACTGGTATGTGGCTTTGATCATCTCACACATATGATGAATGATATACCTATAAAGGTTGATCTTATTCCCATTTCTCATAAGGTGGATCAGAAACACATCATGATATTTTAAAATAGAAAAATCTCTTTTTCTAGGGCTAACCATATGCTGAAGAAACTTGGACAGGAGCCTTGATTCTCTATCTAGTTCAACAACAATGGCCCTCCTCTTGGTGCCATTTCCAGTTAAGGATTTCAGAGCATCTTCCAAATCAAAGAATTCGGTTGAAGGTGGAAGTCCTCTCTGATAATTCTCACAGATGCCTTCATGAGGTATCCTAAGGAATGCATCCCATAACCTCAAATAGAATAAGCATCTCTGGCCATTGACATAGCTTTTTATAAAATAACTATCACCAGAATAAAAATAGAACTGTACGTACTAGTAAAATTGTGACACTAACTTAGGGTAGATGGGTATATCTTCCTTCGAGAACCACTCTAACCAGCATTGTGGTTCTAACACTTTCAATACCAGAGACTTACTAGATAGAATCCATTTGGGGAAAATCTCTTTCTTAGGTACAACAACGCGGTTTACCAGATTTGGATTTAAAGGTCCTTCAGGTGCTAGCTTAGGTGCAATCTTATTCTTTTTTGATCTGCACTTATCAGTTTTTAACGATGAATGATGTTTCATCCTTGGAATTCACTAAAGGTTCAAGAGAGAGAATGGTTATAGGGATGAAGAAGAGTTCGAAATGAGTAAGTAAAAGAAACTCCAAGTGAAGAATAGAGTGATACTTTCTTTATTTTATCATTTAGGAATACCAAAAGTTGCAAAAAATAAAAACGCAAGAAAATAATGAAGGGGAAAGAATAATTACCATGATACGTGTTTTTACAAAAAAAATTATAATGAATTTTTACAGTGAGACCGTATCTGCTCATTACGGTGAGATAATAAACTAGCTTCTCAGTGTGCGTTATGGTGAGACAGTAATTGTCATTCCGTAATCACAAAATACTAACTGTGAGACCGTAAACATGAAACAGTAAGATATCGAATAGTAGGACATGAAACAATAGAAATTAAGATATCTATTTGAGATTTATCATGCCTAGTTCATGTATTATTTAGTCTATCCTCTCAGAATTTAATGGTTCAGTGAATATATCATGAAGCTGATATTCAGTACCGATGAATTCCAAAGTTATATCACTTTTTTTATAATGACCTCTCAAAAAGTGATGTCTTACATCAATGTGCCTTGTCCTAGAATTTGAAACATGGTTTTTTGAGATGTTAATAGCATGTGTGTTGTCACAATTTATAGGTACATGTGTTAATTGATATCGATAATCTAGTAATGTGTGTTTTGTCAACAAAATTTGTGCAGAACAACTTCCAACAGGTATATATTCAGCTTCTGTAGTAGATAATTAGACCGAATTTTGTTTCTTACTAAACCATGATACTAGTGAATTACCTAAAAGGTGACATGTTCCAGAGGTGCTTTTTCTATCTATCTTATAGAAACTGAAGTTGGCATCAGAATAACTAAATAATTCAAATGATTATTCTTTAGGATAAAACAATCCTAGATAGGGTGTATGCTTGAGGTATTTGAAAATTCTCTTCACGACATTTAAATGAGATTCCTTAGTATTTTCTTGAAAATGAGCACACATACACACACTAAACATAATATCCAGACGACTATCAGTTAATTACAGTAAACATCCAATCATTAATCTATAAGTGGTTTGATCAATAGATTTCCTGTCTTCATCAAGATCCAACTTACAAGTGGTACTCATGGTAGTTTCACTACTTTTAGTGATATCCAATCCAAAACGTTTTAGAAGATATCTAGTATCATTACTTTGAGTTAAAACAATTCCATCATTATTTTGAAAGATTTTAAATCCAAGAAATAATTTTAGTTCACCCATTAAAATCATTTCAAATTCATTTTGCATCATTTTAGAAAAATAAACACATAAATAATTCTCCAAAGATCCAAAAATAATGTCATCTACCTATATTTAAACAACTAAAACATCATTAAAATTTTGTTTTATAAAAATTGTAGGATTAGTTATTCCTTTTTTAAAACCATTGGAAATAAGAAAATTACTAAAATTATCATACCAAGCTCTTGGAGCTTGCTTTAAACCATATAAAGATTTTGATAGTTTAAAAATATGATTTGGAAAATGGGGGTTTTTAAATCAAGGGTGTTGTTCAACAAAAACATCCTCAGCTATATACCCATTTAATAATGCACTCTTAACATCTATTTTATATAGTTTGAAATTTAGATGTGCAGCATAGGCATCCAGGATTCGGATGGCTCCATGTCTGGCTACTGGTGCAAAGGTCTTCTCATAGGAAATTCCTTCTTCTTGACTATAGCCTTGTGCAACTAATCTAGACTTGTTTCTAACTATGTTACCAGCTTCGTCTACCTTATTTATAAACACTCATTTAGTGCATGTGGTGAATGTGTCCTTGGGTCATTCAAAAAGTTTCCAAAAAATTTTTCTTTCAAAATGATTAAGTTATTCTTGCATATTCATCAACCAAAATTCATCATTGATAACATCATTAATTTTTTTAGGTTCATGTTGTGACAAGAAGACTTGATGTTCAATCATATTTCTATGAGAAGCTCTAGTTTGAGTTCCTTTGTCTATGTCTCCTACAACAACATCTAAGGGATGGTTCTTAAGGTTTCTAACAGTTATATAAAAAGAGTGACTAGTGAATTCAGGTTCATTAATAGATTCAGGTTCATTGTGACTTGATTCTAAGGAATTTTCCAGAGCTGAAAGTTTTCACAGGTTCTTTCACAAAATAATTTGAGCATATTGAATTGATGTTCAGATTTGAGACATCATCCTCCATATTATTTATGATGGTTTTTGGCTCATGTGGATCTATTTCATCAAATTTTACATGAACAAATTCTCCCACACATTTAGTTATTTTATTGAACAATTTATAGGATTTACTAGAAATGTAATATCCTAAAAATATACCTTCATCACTTTTGGATTAAAATTTGTCAAGATTGTATTTGGTATTAAGAATATAGAATTTGCAACCAAAATCTTTGAAGTAGCTAACCTTGGGTTTTCTATTTTTCCATAATTCTTAAGGAATCCTCTTAAGAATAGGTCTGATCAACACTCTATTGATTATTTAGCATACTATATTGACAGCTTCACCTCAAAAATAAATAGGCAGGTCATATTCACTAAGCATTGTTCTAGCAATTTCTTTCAGGGTTATATTTCTTCTCTCTACAACTCCTTTCTTCTGAGGTGTTCTAGGGGAAGAGAAATTGTGACTATAACCATTTTATGAGAAAAAGGATTAAAACTATTTATTTTCAAATTCACTGCCGTGATCACTTCTTAAGGATTTAATTCTAAGTCTACTAAGATTTTCTACAGACTTGGAATATTTCGTAAAATAAGAGAAGACTTCACTTTTTTGAGCCATAAATAAGGTCCAAGTATATCTAGAAAATTCATCTACAAGAACATAAACATAGTGCGTCCTAATGAAACTAGAAACTCTAGATGGTCCAAACAAATCCATGTCAACCATTTGAGAGGTAGATAAGTTAACACTTCATTCTTTGGTTTGAAGGAAACTTTGTGTTGTTTTCCCTTTTGACAGGGATTACACACTTTGTTATTTTAGAAACTCAAGTTTGGGTAAGTCTTTAACTATGATTTGTCTAGTTAGATTTATAAGTGAGTGAACACTATAGACTCCAAGTCTCATATGCTAGAGAAAATATTTTTATGAAATGCGCTTAAGAAAGAAGCATTTTGAGAAGATAAAGAATCTAAATTAACAGAATAAACATTTTCATTTCTTAATGTAGAAAATACTAATTCATCTATAGAATTAAAGACATTACAAGCATCATTTTCAAATCTACCATAAAATCCATCATCCCATAATTGTGATATACTAAGCAGGTTAAATTTCAATCCATCAACAAACAGTACTTTAGAAATTAAAACTGAGTTAGAGTTACAGATTTGGTTGAGGCCAAAAATCTTCCCCTTGGCATTTTCACCAAATGTGACATGCCCTTTATCTACTTTTATTAGGTTCTTGAAGCATGAGTAGTCTCCTATAATGTGCCTTGAACATCCACTGTCCAAGTACTATAGAATCTTACAATATCTCTTTAAGCAGCTTTCCTTCAAAAATATTAGGCAAAAATAGATTTTGGTACCCATACTTGTTTAGGTCTAGTAATAATAGTAATAATTGCATTAAAAACCCATATTTGCCTCATATACTTCCTTTATGAATTATGTAAAGTATTTTAAAAATAACTTGTATTTGTTCCACAAAAACTTGAAACAGTAGAATATGTATCATGGATTGAATTAGTTGATTTGAGTCCAGAACTGGGAGTAAAACTATATGTCCTAGATTTTGAAACAAAATTTTTTCTACCAATGTTTCTTTTACCAGGTTGATAACCAATGCCAGTGTTGTATTTAGGAGAAATTTGTTTTCCTATCATTTGGGTAAGGGTATTTTTCCCATTAGTAAACTTTTCTAAGTCAATATTTATTTTCTCATTAGAAATTTTTAATTCATTGTTTTCTTTGAGCAGTTGATCATTTTTATCCTTTTCAATTGTGAGTTCAGATTTAATAGTCACAGTAAGAGCATGTTGTTTCTTAAATGATTTATACTTGTCTTTTAGTTCACTTCATGTTTCCTCAATCATGTTTCAATATTCAAACATTTCATCATTAGTCAATTTTTCAGAGTCACTTTCATCTTCAGAATAGTATGAATTATGTACATAAGAGTCCAGTGTTACCTCAGATATGTTTTTCATAAAAACAAATATTGGCTTTGTTAGCTTGTTCATCATGTGATGTCTCTGGGTCTCTTGAAATATACTCAGAAGCACTCCAGGTTGCTTTCATTTCCTTTTTATACTTCCTGTCCTTGTTCCCATATTTCTTTTTGTACTTGAGATTTGGATAGTCAGCCTTGATATGTCCTTTATGCTTACATTCATAGAAGACAATTTCATCAGTTTTGTCACTTCTTTTCCAGTCCTTCTTCCAGTTTCCTTTTTGGTCATATTTTCCCTTGAAGTTAGGCTTTTTGAAAAATTTATTCTTTTTGTAAAATTGTATGAATCTTCCAGCTAGTTGAGCCATCTCCTCATCACTATCTGGTGAATATTGTTCACTGGTGGAGCTTTCTACAGAAGCTTCTAGTTTCCCTTTGACTTTGTGCTTAGAGGTGGGGGTTTGGAATGAAACAAATTTCCTCATTGGTTAATCCTCCTCTTCCTTGTTGAATTTTAGCTCTTCATCATACATAATCAGTTACCCAGTGAGTTCTTCTATAGGTAGCTTGTTGATGTCGCACGATTTACTAATAGATACATAGTTTCCCCACCATCTGTCAGGTAGACATATAAAAATTATCATGATCTGTTCCTTGACGTTGACTTCTCTTCTAAGAGAAATCATGTGTTGATAATCTCATTGAACCTAAGATACATTTCATAAATAGGCTCATCAGGTTTCATTTTAAAATTATCATATTTGATAGTATATATATTAAGTCTCATTTCTTTTACACTACATGTTCCTTCATGTGAGACAGATAGGGTATCCCAAATTTTAGGGGCATTCTTACTAATACGAATTCAATTTAACTCTTCATCTCTTAAGGAGAACTATAAAGAATTTATAGCTTTGAAATTGTTATTGTAGGCAGTTTTGGTAAGTTCATCCCATGTGGTTCTATCAGTAGCTGTAATTTTGTATTCATCTATAATGGTTGACCAAATTTCAAAACTCATACTCTCTAAATGCATTTTCATTTTATTTTTCCATTGAGCATAGTTGGTTCCATTAAATAATGGTGGTCTGTTGGTTGCAGCACCTTCCAATATATTATCCATAATAAAGTATTACTTTAAAAGAGCTAGAAATTTAGAATTAACAGAAATTTACAGATATTTAATGTATAACTACAATCACAGTTTAATAAGATTACACAGAGTCCTAATAAACCTCTTTTGATACCAATTTTTGGTCGAAGTAGATTACTCAAGAGGGGAGAGGTGAATTGAGTAACTATAAAAATTTCTGTAAAAAGTATTTCTAAAAAGGTTTCCCCAAAGATTAAATAGGGCTCGGCTAATCAAGGTTATACTTTTATAAGTGTTTGACTGTTTAAGTAACTTCTTAGAAGATTTATTAATTCTCAGTATCTTAATTTGTTTTATTAATATAACTTTTGAAGTTATTCTACTAAGACAATCTAGTTATAGCTTCTTTATAAGACTAACTATCAAAGGGAAACTAGTGATTTCTAAATTATACAGTAAAGCAATAAAACAGAGAAGACTAATTTAAGCAGCATAACAGATATGAAACAAGTGGTTCAATCACAAGTCAAGACCTAATCCACTCCACTTGGTTATCACCAGCCACTAAGCTATTTATATAAATACACTTTGATTCACACCCTAGATTGGGGTTAACAAGAGTACGCAGACTGTCCAGGTCACACAGGGACATCTTCTATAGTTTTCATGGGTATAAATAACCAGGACACACAGGGACCACTTCCACAGTTTTCAATGGGTATCCAAGAGTAAATAGAGGATTGAGTGAGGATTTCTTATATCCTTTAGTTTAATGCAGGAGACAGAGTGTGTTGTTCTACAGGTACACACTCTTCTCGAAAGGTAAGAAACATATACACAATAGATTAGAAATATGGAGACGGGTTTAGAAGTTCTTTGAGTGTTATTCTTTGCTACTCTGTACTTCTTGAGATGATGCAGATGCAGATCTCGAGTGCTCATTAGTAAAAAAGAATGTCGTGATTCATCTTGTGTTCTTTGTGAGGTTCGACAATGCGAAGATGTTCTCTGGATTCCAGTGTATTTCGTATGTTCTTCAGTAGAGTCAGGTTTCATGCATGTGAATATATTTCCCTTAGAAATTCTCTCAGTGTTCTTCGTTGTCATGCTTATAACCTAGTTTTTCGTTCAATATCGCGTGCCTTGATTCTTGGCCACACTTCACTTTTACCTTGGAATGCATGTGTTGGAGCTGACATATTGCATGGATTCTGCACCTCGTACCTCATTCTGTCAGATGATATGTCTACAAAGAAACATTAATTATGTCAGTGCATTTAAAATATTCAAATATGATCGTTAGAGATTAAATTGACAAATGAAAAAATAGTTTAAGAAATGGTGTCACAATAAGTCATGGAAATGGTGTCTCCTTCACATAGTGTATAGATTGATCATGGTGTCTCATGGTCACGGTGTCTCGTGGTCCTCGTGTTTCGCGGTCACAGTGTCTAGTTCACAGCGTCTACTTTATGGTGTCTTGTTCATGTTGTCTCATGGTCACGATGTCTTGTTCACGGTGTCCGCTTCATGGTGTCTGCTTCACGGTGTCTAATTCTTCACGGTGTCTTGTTCACGGCGTCTCTTGGTCACGGTGTCTCGCGGTCATGGTTTCTTGTTCATGGTGTCTTTTTTATGGTGTCTGGTTCACAGTGTCTGCTTCACAGTGTCAGAAATACATAACCAGTAGCAACCTTACGATGTCTCAGTCTTTTCAAAGTAATTGTATTCAGACTTAAGGAATGATGATAATATAATGGATTAGAATTAAGCATTTATCAAAGAAGGTATTATGAGAGTAGATCAAATATAGTATAAAGTAAGTAAACTGAATATTGAGCCATTAATATCTTGAATGGCTCTTCTTAAGCCATGAGACTACTTAAACAATAATACATTGAAATACACATGATTGTGATATAATTTACATGATTTAACTATGTTTAATAAGATTTATGATCATTAAAACATGATTAATACATGAGGAGTCCAACATCAATGATTATCATAATTTATGGTGTTAAAAGATTGTTTTGAATATCAATAGTAAAAATAATAAATCCTATTATTCCTAAAGGTGTGAAAGATAACGTTTTTTTTTTGAAATATACAGTTAAAATATGAAGCATTAGTTCGATTTGTGGGGATAGGGATATTTTATTTCAATTTATGATGTTCTTTTCATGTGTTAAATATATCAAATTTATTATTTTGATGAGGTGGGTTGTGGTAATATTTTGAAAGTTTATATACACCTTGGATAGTTATAATTTTTTACAATTTTTGTTACATGAATTATTTAGTATGAAATATTGTCATTGACACATAATTTCTTTGTTTAAAACATAATTTATATATTAATAACCAGTATTAATAAATATAAAATCTTTTTATATTTGTATAAATATGTTGATAATGGTATTGAGCCACATTAGTTTGATCATGTGGAGTCTTTTTAGAGTCGGAGTTGGTGAACATTCACATTAACTTCTTCTTAATTTTAGATATGGTGGGTTGTGGTTGTTCTAACAAAAATATGGTTAGTTGTTATTTTTTATATGAAATACATGAATATTTTATATTTACTCCATGATTATGATAGATAGTTATACTTTTTTACCATCATTTTGATCTAACAGATATTTAATAAGAATAATGCCTTTTATGTGAATTTATATACCCTTGATGCTTAGTGTCAACTCCTACACTACTAATTATGGGATTAGGAATTCTTGACCACTCTCAATGGTGGATCAATAGTAATGGAAGGGGGATTGAGTTTGGAAAAATGGTCTCATAGAGATAGTTCATGACAATTTTTTTTAATAGAAAAATTATATGAACACATTGTGACACATCCTAAGGTCACTTTGAGGTTCTTACATTATTTTTTTTACATACTTTTGTTTAGAAAATTTATAATGATTTTATAGTTGAATTTTTTGATAAATTTGTAGTTTTCTAGGTTGGATCATGATTTTTGCCATGGATATGAAAAACAAATATAGAATTTCTAAGGAGCTGTATGACTTTTGGTGGTTTGGGATAGTGGTGTTTCACAAAGTTAGACAATAATGTGATGAAGAAATCTAGATTCACATATTTATAGGACCTAGTTAATATTTAGAGCATTGTTTACTAAACCATGTGATAAAAATTTATTATTATAAAAACTGAATTTAAAACATGAAACACCTTCTTTTGGCCCCATTATTTCTATTCTATCTTAGAATTTTGATCCAAATCCTAACCCCTAGTTATTTTGATGACTCTTGGCGTTCTAGAGAGAAACATTAGCATATCTTGATGCATCATATCTATAAAATTCATGGTACAATCCAATTCTTTATTTTTCATCATATTCCTTCTAGATCTCATTCCATTTCTTTTATCGAACTATAGTTAAGAGCTATGTAGAATTGATTTATGGGTTGTATCATGATGTAATTGGGATTATTGGTTTCTAGTTATTTTTTTCTTATCATCTCCCTTTATTTGGAATTCTCCATCATATTTTACACATTTTTTATTTGTTTTGATTAGATTTTGGATATTCTAAAATATGAGTTTATATTCCTTCTTTTCTCCTTTTGATTCCTGTGTTTTTTGAGATATTTATATATATCTTATTTATGGTATGGAAGGAATTAATTTTTTCATTTTGAAGTATCAATGTCCCTTTTCCATGAAAATTTTATTTGGCATGAATTGATTAATTATAGGATTTGATCACTTTTCCTAAAAGAAAATTAGATTATTTCTAATCTTTGATTGAAAATATTAGTCGGAGTAGGACAATCAAGAATATGGAAAATTGAGTTCCTATAAAAATTTATTTTAAAATTTTTATTTAAAATATTTCCCCAATTTAATATAAAGTAGGCCAGTTAAACAAGGTAGTAAAATTATAATAGTTTTACTATTCAAATAGATTCTCAGAAGAGTGATTAATTCTTAATTATAACAATATAAGATATTGATAAAACTTTTAGAACTACTCTAATGAGGAAAAACTTTTATAACTGCTATCCAAGATAAACTATCAAAGTAAAATTTAGTTTTTTGAAAAATGAATTAAAACAGAGAAAGACTAAATTGAAAGACACGTCGGATAAAACAAGTGGTTTAGTCTCAATCTGAAACCTAATCCAATCCACTTAGTGATCACCTACCACCAAGCAATATATATATATATATATATATATAATTATTTGGTCAACACCTTGGATCAGAGTTAACAATATTACACAAGATTATCCATGTCACAAGACCTCTTGCACTGTTCTACATTAGGAAACAAACAACAAGGACAAACAGGACCTCTTCTACAGTTATATGTGAGTGAAATAAGGTGTAAATGATATTTTTGGGAGGATATCTTGTATCCTCAAGTTCATTATAGGAGAAATTTTTTTTTTAATAGATACACTCACACTGCTTGAAAAGTAATAAAAATAGAACACAGTAGAGAAAAGATAATGAAAATGATTAGAAATTATCTGAGTGTTGTTCTATACATCTCTAGACATTTAGGATGTAGAAAATTTGATTTCCAGTCCTCTTGTGAAAACAGAGTGTCGCGAGTCTCGTGTTCTGGTTTCCTGTTTGATGAGGTGTGCTTTGTAGCGATTGTTCTTCTTAGAGTTACTACTATAAGGATGATTGAGGTTATGATGCACAGTAATTCAGCCACCATAAATTGAGAGTTCTTTGTCTCTTCTTTAATTCATAAGTGTTATACACTTTTTTCATGAAATTCACTGCTCGTTATCTATTTCTCTAGTGCCATAATTTTCTTTTTATTTCGGGTGTTTGTGTTGGAGCCAACAAGATGCACTATCTCCAAACCGCGTACCTCGTACTGTCTGCTAATAATAATGAAAAATAATATTAATTATATCTTTTATGGATCAAATATGATCGTTATACATAACTTTTAAATTTAATTGAAAAACATTAAAAAAAATATGTATGGAATTGTACCACAGTTGTGGTGATACAGTCACAGTGAGACAGACATGGTTAGACAGTCACAGTAAGACAATCGTGGTACCATAGTGGTATTGAGATCTGGAACTGGAAGGATAGTTATGGTGTCTAGTCCTTTATGAAAATCTAAAACCGATAGAATTTGGTAATGGTATCAAGATTTTAGTAGCAGATACTTTGTGAGATTTTAAATATATATCACAGGTGTATGGTCCTTTACTAAATCAGTAAATAGTTTCAAGTCCTTTATCAAAATTATGAACGGTGTCTTGTTACAGTCTCTTGGAAATGGTGTGAAAATCTAGAAATAGTAGTAAGCTTACAGTGTCAAAAACTTTGTGAAAATCTAATATCGGTAGAAATATTACTGTTTCACAAACATAGCCAAATATATATAAACTATTTTAAGAATACTCACAGAATTGATTAGTTAGCATTGATACATGATACATGATTTGTGAGAATTAAAATGTGACACATGATTTTCGAACATTAAAACACAAGCAGTCCAATAATATCTTCCTTTTTTATGATCAAAAAATTTGGGAATCTATAAGCCATATATTTTAGTAAAGATAAGAGCTTTTAGTATATATGTAATAATCAGTATAAAATCTTTTCTTCTCCCATGAAGATCATTTTCCCATAAATGCTTAAATAAATTCCTTGTCTTATATTTCTCCCCCTTTTGGTTTTATCAAAAATAAAAAGAAAAAGAAACACTGCATGAATTCAAGTAAGATAACAAACAACAATAGTGAACATTTCATTGAATAGAATGAAAAATTTCATTACAAGGATGAGGAAAAATACAATGCATCCCTATAAAATACATCATTCACTTCTCTTAAAATCCATCAGTATTTTATTTTCTCTTGGCAGAGACATCAGGAGGAGCCACAGGAGGAGAAGTAGAAGTGGTTGAAGGGATTGATCAAATGGTGAGAGAAGGAAAATGCACTAATTCAAAGACAGAGGGTGCAATATATGGTTTCTTTGAAGATTGAGGCAAGGTTTTTTCAGTTATAATAGGTATGATCTAGCTCAGATCAAGCGATACAGGCATGGTAGTTGGAGAAAATGTAGTGGAGGAGGAAGGGGTTAAACCAGACTATAAAGGGGAACCAGTAGAAGCCATAATGAGATTAATTTTCACATGTATATAGGTCTTCAACAACATAACAAAATCAGTGATGATCTCACCTCCATACTTTATAGCCTTCTAAAAGTCATCTTTGTTTTCCTAGAATTGCTATATAGTGTATGTGAATTCCTTGATCTTCAACACTTGATCCATAAAAGATTTAGTGACTGGAGGTATTTTCAAGTTCTCTACATGATACTTGAAATGATTGGTTATCTCAGGCATAGAATAAATTCAATTGAAGTAGAAGTCCACTTTCATAGAGATTTATTCTTGAGAATCATTTCAAATATTTGAATGGATCCTCACTAAATTAAGCACACGGTCACTTTTATTGATGACAACAAAGAAATATTCTTTATCAACACCACTCAACACTGACTGGAGATCTTATTTCAAAACTATTCTGATTATGTCAATGTCCATAAGATGTGATTAATGTCCAGAGGTAGTTGAAGCTGTAATAGCTGATGTTAGAGACTTAAGATGATTTAGAACCTTTTGTAAACATCCCTTATATTCATCAGTCAGCTTATTAAGTCCAATAACAAGCACACACATCTCATTGAATATCTTAGTGTTTCTCTCATACACCTTTTCATAAACTATAACCTGGTTTGGTTGAATCATAGATACAACCCTCTGTGGGATTTGATCACTGACTTCCTCAATAAGATGAGAAACAAGATCTAGTGCAATTTGCAAAACTTTATCCATATCTTTATCCATATATTTTAGATACTTCAACTCATTACTCAACTGTTTATTCTCAATCTTAACCTCTTTTATTTCCTGAAGCATCTTTGATTGAAGAGGTGAGTAGATGTGAATTTTTTTATTGAATTATTAGGCTACAGAGTTATAATGAGATTCAAGGTTGTTTGATGTTTGAAGTATTTTGTCATGAAGGGATTTTAGTTTAGCCAAATGGAACTCATATCTCTTTTATTTTTTTAAAAATGACCATCTAGAGTAATGATAGGTGAACCTATATAGGTAATACAACCTTTTTCCCAAACGCCAAGGAGTATAGAGAATCATGGGTGGAATATCAACTCAACATCTAATAACACCATAGTGAATTAGTGAGATTTTCGAGCCACACCTTCTTTTTTTGTCCTGAAGTATTCTATAGAATGTTAGATATGTTTTTATTTAATTTCTCAATCTACCCAATTTCTATTGCATGGAAGTATGAAGTATGTATAGACTAGATATTGTACTTGGTGTATAGGTTCTTTAACCTAGCATCCTGAAATTTGACCCATTGTCTATGAGAATAGTGTGAGCAATCCCAAATTAATTGATGATTTAGGATTTCACAAACATGATAATAGTATGGGATTTGAAAACATTAAGAGGAATGAATTATATCCACCTTCATATAAAGTCGTTAGTAGTCATGATGAACCTATATTATCAAGTTTTCACTAATAATAAGGGGTCTGCAACATCAATCCCCTATATAGAAAAGACCCCTGATTACTTGCTAGAATAGAAGAGCTATGGTGGCTGATACACAAATTTAGAATAGATCTAGAATTCATGAGACTTATTTGAAATTTTGTTGAAATTGTAAACCATAGTGTGCCAAAAGTACCCTAATCCTTATATCTAGTGAGAGGTCTTCATACATATCTAATGGGAACCACATAACTCAGTGTGGACTACATTTGTGTTATAAGGTACCTCCTTTAAATGTTTATTATGGAGGAGTATTCCATAAAGTCCATGTTTATTGAAAACCTACTCTAAGTTAGGAACATCTTAGAGGGTAAAGGTCATTGTATATTAAAAAAATCATTCTGAGCTTTTTTTGATGGTAGAGACCAATACTAGGGGTAATCATGGAAATGAGACATCTATTTTGGTGTTTCATCCATCATAGGGACATTTAGAGGTTCTCCTGATAATGTTCAGACAACATGTTAGTTCACCTACTGGTCCTCTTAATCAGAAGTGATAAGGGAAATGAATCTCTGATGTTCCTCATGAATGACTAAATCATCTTGGCTTGGATATATAGGGGACGCAGCCTGGATTTACAAGGAATATTCTTGATCATTCTAGGTTTGGTGAATATGAGTCTCCCTAACCTAAAAGGGAACGAGTCAATTTAATCATGGGTGAATTCTCATTATAGGATGCTCTCTTGTTTATTAAAAAAATAGTCAGTATTGAACTTCTTGAAGACTATAATTGAATCAAACTTTACATAAATTAATTAAAACTCAATCTTGATATCCATCTCAAGTATATTATAATGGCATGAAACTTAGGCTCATTGTTGGTAAAACAATAATTAAAAGTATTGAGAACGACCTAAGATGAAATAATTGATTGATGAAAACAATCCCAAGGATGTCCCTATTTAGTTTGGAGTTTTTAAGTCTTCTCCCAATTAGAATCTCAGAAGAACCATAAAATTGAATCTGCAAGCATAGTGTAATCCAATTGATGGAGGTGATAGATTCATCTAGGAAGTTTACATATAATGGATGCTCCTTTGAGGTTATATGTGTGACCATGAAATATTCTTATGCTTATCCCTAGATATCTTTCTAGGGGATGAACTTTATGTCAAACTATTGTAGAATTAATATCCATCACTTAAAAATCTTATTCATCATGGGGAAACTATATATGTACATTAGTAAGTTTATTTGGGATACTTTATGTGTCTCGTAATGTTGTAAGTTGTGCAGAGTTTCTAAACTATGAAGACCTAGGAGAAGAAACTCTTCTGTAGAATATAATACCATATATCAGTGTTGAGAAGAATGAGACTGGGATAAGATTTATTGTTCTACTTTTCTTTATTTTTCTTTTGAGCTAAGACTTTACCGAGGGATAATTAGAGGGTATTAAAATAAAAAATAATAGGAATCCCTTGGATGAGTTGCATTAGGACTAAATGATGTAGTAGATACTAGTTGATGACCTTAAATGTGTTCTAGCATTCCTCTTCCCACTAATAGTTGAACCCTTTTTTCAGGATCTATGAAAATGGATTACATTTTTGATCGAGGACAGAAAAAAATGATATATAACCTAGATAGCTCATAAGACCCCACAACACTCATATATTATACAGAGGAAAATTTTGGATGATATCTTTGATCTTCTCTAGACCAATCTTGATTCCTCATTACCTAAAAATAAATATTTGGAATTTCGTATAGGTGGCTTCAGATGCACACTTTAAGTGTTTTATCTTTAGGTGATGGCAGAAGTGTAGGCTGAACACATTCTCAAATTTTTTGAGGTGTTATTAGCATTTGTAGGATTTTACTAAAAACATGTCCACATAGTATACCACCAATGTCCTCAGAAGTAGATTCAATATGTGAAGCATGGAATTCTAGTATATGGATCCATCATTCACCAAACTGAACAACACCATTCAGTAAAAGAATATTCCTTGAGGCATATTGAAAGTGGTAGCATTTTTATCTTCAAGGTAATCCACATTTGAGTATATCTATAATAACCATATATGAAGGAAAAATCCAAGAATCTGGTAATCTCCTCGATTAACAGTTCTATCACTGTGATAGGAAAATTATCATTAGGGTAGAAAAAATTGAGGTCTTGAGGGTCATTACAGACTATGATTTATCAATTATTCTTACCAATGCAGATGATTTTGGATAACTGTTCCAAAAATTATACTTCCTTAATGAATTTATCCTTGATTATGTTATTAAATTTAGCCTCAAACTTAGCACCATAGGGAGATTCATATTTTTTAGAGCATATTTGAGCATGTGGTGGAAAATATGGGGGACTATGTGGTGAACATAAATGAAGGGATTGATACAGATAATGTCATTGTAGTTTTAAGAGAATATTCTATAGTGTTTATTTAGAAAATCCATGTATTTTTTATTCTCATATAGAAACATGACCATGATAATCAGTTTTAGCCTCAGATCTTCTTCATTGTTTATTTTTATCTGCATCAATTGATATACAATGGTGAAGAAACCTTCCTGAAATGCATAAGTGGATTCATCCAAATCTTGTTCTTCAACAGAAATATGAGGATCATAGGAGGGATATGCCTCTCTAGGAATGGAAGATTAGGGGGATTCAGTATCACCCACTTCTATATGGGCAGTTTCATCATTAATATATTCCTCTCCTTCCACCTCCACCAAAACCATGGGGACATCTTCTAAGGACCCAATCCTATGTTTCTTCGAAAGAAGGGGGAAACCCATGATGTCAATATAATAGTGAAGTGTCGACTAAAATCAAGCCAACCTAACTCCTAGAAATATATTGTTATGACATGGTATGGTGGATAAGGAATAAAATTTCTGTTATAAAATGGGTGTAGGCCTTTCTAGATTCAATAATGTATATCTCATGTGGTAATATGTTGTAATATGTGAGCATTATTTCTTCCTAGGGAAGATGAAATTATTATTTAGTCATGGGTTTATTGAGTCCTGTATGTGGATTTATGGGATTAATTTTTCATTAAAGTACTCCTAAGGATCTAATGAGCCTTCCATCTAGCCATTAGAGGAATTTATTGACTCAACCTCATCAACCTGGTGTTTCTTCCCCTCCATTTCTATAATACCTTGCATTCAGATAGTGGTCTTCACATGAGTGTAAAGCCAAAACATCACTATAGTTTCCACCTACTCAACAATTGATGTAATAAATGAGGTGTTGGTGATATAATGTGGGGACCACTATATCTATAGGGATCTAGGGACTTCCCATAAAATAATTGTTATCAGTTTTATATGAGAAAACAATGAACATAATTTTCATTTCCATGTCAAAAAATTTGTTTCTATTGGAATCATGAGGTGCAGCTTTTTCTCACTCTTATTGTAACTTTGTATTTCCAGGTTGGATGGATTCAAATCTAACTCAACGAGTCCTAAATTGTAAATTTTTTAAGTATGGATGGCATTCACCATAGATCCATTGTCGATCAGCTATTTTTGGATTTCATTGACATTCAATTTTCCTAATACATATAGTGGTCATATGTTCACCTAAATCATGGTACCCCCATCCTCTTTGGAGAAGGAGATGATGGCTTGGCACTCATCCTTCTTATCTTCATTTACGTGGTATTATTAATTAGAAATGACCTAAATTTAAATTTGGAGTGAGCTCTTAAGGGGCATAAAGAGAGCCTCATTTAACTCCCTTAACATGCGAAGGAATAAAGTATTGAGATTCATACTGATATGATAGTAATGTGTTTCATCACATCGTACTTCCATGAATGGGGAATATTTCTTCCCCATATGGGTTTCTCTTTATCAAGAAGCATAGTGGGATAAATTGGAAGACATTTTGTATCTTGATTAGTTTTTAATCACTATTTCAAGTTATATGACTCGGGTTGAACACTATTCTGTTGCAATCAAACCTTGTTTCGCCATGGATGAGTGTTGGGATGTTATGGTTGAGTCCCATATTCAACCAACCTGGTATATAGAGGAGGTGTACCCAAGGATGCATTCTATGAGTACCTGGCTTTCCATGAGTTGATAAAATCATAATACCTAGTTTCAGAAATAGGAATCATCCCTTGTAAAGTACCAACGTGAGAATTTCACTTGGAATATGAACACCTTCCATTCCCTCAATGATGTCATATGGAAGTGATTAAAGGTTTTGGGTGACATTATTCACCAATGGGTTCTTTATATTGTTCCAAAATCCAGATGGAGTTAAAATAATAATAAATTTTATCTAATTCTGTGTAATAATCAAGAAAAAAAAGATTATTCGGATTTCTACAAATTTTGGAGCTATAAAATGACTTAGAGTGAAAACTAGTTTCAGCACTGCGGGTAGGTCTTGATTGCCTTAGTGTTGTCTTCTAATGTTCTTTTATGACTTTGAAGTGTGTGATGTCGATGGGTAACTTAAGGAGGAATATAAACCATTATAGTATCTAATTTTTTCAACCAAATATGAATAATTTCATTGGAGTGAAAAACTTACTTACAAACCATCATTCATTGAACTTCTGTGTATCTTCACCAGTAACCTTTAGCCACTCACCCAACTCCTCATCATTCCAATCGAAGGTGAAAAAATAAAATGTTTCCTGCATCATGACATCACCCAACATGATCAAAACATGACCTAACTAGTCCTAAATATAACTTTTGAATATGTAATACACTTTTATATTGTGCCCAAGGACCCTGTGATAGGGTTATTAGTCAGAGTGTTTGGTTAACCCATCATCTTATGGTCTCTTGAATTCTAGAAAATTCATGAGGTTCGTTTCCATGGAATAGAAAAAGTGACCAAGGACCTTCTCATACTTTAAGGTTTGGATCTTTATATTTCACTCTACAGAGGTAAATCTAGGCCCCAAACCCTAGTGTGGGGGTAAATAGAAATTCTCAGGGTGAGGTTTCACCAGATGTGACCCATCATGTGGGGGTCAAAAAGGATGACCTAATAAGGGGCCTGAGTTTTCATCAAGTAAGTCATCTCTAATCGTGTAGGATTCCTCAATATACTTTGAGGATGTAATGGGAATGAATACATCTTATTCCACTATAAGGCTTCTTCCAAATGCTAATCCCTCAAGGAAAATTCCAAAAATCCAACTATATACTTCAGCGAGATGAAGGTAGAAACCATCTCATCTCAGACATTCTCCACAAATATCCCAAAATTATGTTCTAAAGAGAGTGTCAAGTTGAGGGAATATGTTAGTCCCTTCTATTTTCCAATGAATTTAACAGCACATTCATCATCCCTCTACTTGTAATTTGAGAGGTCGATGAAACTGGTATTGTATGATGTGTAGCTAAATTGGTGGAGGAATTGGATAATAAGTTTTTCCCAAACAATAATGGGTCCAAGGGACAACAAACTATAATAGAAAAAGGATAGTCACACCATGTTCTATATGAAACACCTAAGGTTTGTGGTTTCCTATTTCTCTTGAGTTTCCAGCACCAATCCACACAGAGAGGTGAAGTGGGATAGATGTTACAAAGGGTCACCTATACCACTGAATAGACTGATGCTTGGATTTCCAAAATTAGGGGTTGGTGGAATATAATCCACTCTTACCAAATAGGGCATCATTTCTTATGAAGTTAATATATTTTCATCTCTAAGTCCAGAATACTTGTGGTGAGTGAAAAAACACAACATCTAGGTGAGGATTGGTATTCATTTGTCTTTGATTGGCCTGTTAGCTTAGGAAGCATAGTTTTCATAGCCCATTAGTGGGATGTTGTGATGGTCGGGTGATGTAGGAGCTTCAAGATACACTAGGTCATGTCTCTATAAATCAAACCCACCTACCTCTATCTTTATTGGATGTGTAAGACCACTTCCCTCTATGTTGTATTGTTGACTACGGAGGAATGGTTTCTAAGTTGGGGAAAAGGTAGTGTCACCTCGAACATCTTTCTTTAGTGCCCACTCTTCACTGAGTATATCTGTGGTGAACCATTTTAACCCTTGGGATCCTAGAGAAAAGTGGTCATTATAGCATCTATTTTGTTTTACAAATCATCCTCATATGGTTAAACAAAATTATTTATTCCCATTTCCCTTATTTAAATATCAATTTGAATGTTGTAACATCTCTATGGGACTCCTGAGAGAAAAAATCTTGTTGATCAAATGTAGGTTTCCGCAAAACTCTATTTTATAAAGGGGAGATCGTTGATAACAATACTCTATCTCTTTGGGATGATTTTGATATTCACAAATACCCTTATTTATTATTCTAATGATTTTACTTTGAGAATATTTCAGGAAATTAATATTATTTATTTCTCTATTTCAGAATAATATTGATGTGTTTAATCCACATAGAATATTTGATAAAGTATTCCGAAATTTTTTTAGTACATTAGTGTGTTCTAGAAACACTATTCATGCTCTACGTGTTCGGAAATCACTTTAGCAAGTTCTAGTAACACTATTAATACCCTACGTTGAGGAGCATAACATAAGGATGGAATCTGTTGCTTATGGGTTATCAGAAAATTATGGTTAAGGAACCTTACGTTTAGAAAGGTTGGGAATGAACCTTACATTTGGAAAATTTTGGAAGGCATCTAACATTTGGAAAAGTTTGTAAGGAACCATAAATTTGGAAAATTATTGAAAACCCCCTATGTCAGTATGGAAAGTCATGTTTGTTTCTCAAAAGTATGGTTCACCAACCTTACTTTTGTAAACAACCATACGTTGGATCATGTACCGTACCTTTTCAAAGTTGAAAATAAAAGTATGGATGATCAACCTTACATTTCAGATCAACCTTACATTTGAAGAATTGATAATCAAATCTTACTTTCCTGATCAAATATACATTGTGAACCAACCATTCAAAGATTTTATGCTATGTAGTTCAACCCTACATTTGGCATCACAGATTTCAAATATGACTTTGTTAAGCAACAATATTTATGCATACTATTAGGATAATTTTAAGACCGATTAAAATCCTGATTTTAAAATGTGTCTTTTACTGATTCTAGGCCGTTTATTTGTGATTCAAAGGATCGATTTAAGATGATCTTTTTATGCTGAATATTAAGGGGAGTTATGACTGCTCTGTTATTCAATATTTTGAATATTGTGATTCTAAAGGTGACTTTTGTGGATCTAAATTTGATAGGAAAATTATTGCCTTTATTTTATATATCTTTGTTATTTTTGAACTACAGTGTGCATGATGGATCATTGTGAAAAGATTATAAGAAAAATTCCTTGAGTTTTTCACTATAGTTTTATAGTGATATACGAGTCTCATAGATCTACAGCTACCATGATCTATCGAACTCTGTTTTCTAAATAAGAAGAAACACATTGAGGATTCATCATTTCTATATCGAAGATCTATTGTGAATCCATTGTTGTTAGAGTTTCTGAATTTATTTCTATATCTATTGAAACCAAATCGAATCAGAAGTACTTCTACCTGAAGATCGTTCTTTCTAAAGACAACGATCTATTCACTATCAAATGCACATTGTTGCATCTCTGAAGACCAATTAGAAAGTATTTTTAGACAAATACTCTTTTTATTTTGAGTAATCGGCTTCTCATACTATGTTGTATATTCTATTTTGTGTATAAATCAGAAGGCTCTGTTTTTAGCCTTAACATGTAATGGTGTTAACTACCTGAACTCATTTGTGGACGGTTTGTTGATAAGAGGACTAGATAGTGAAAATAACCAAGATCGTGGAGTAGAGTGTCAGTGGAGTGGACTAGGGTCTTTCTGTTCCCCGAACCACTATACATCCTTGAGTTCATTAACAGTTTATTTTTTGCTGCATAAATAATATGTTAAATATAAAAGGATAGATTTGGTCATCATCTTGATTCATTAAGAATTTGTAAAAGACACAATTCTCCCCCCCCCCTCTTGGGCTTATTTGGTATAACCCAATCCAAAGGTGTTTATTTTGGTAAATCTAAAACAAGCTGAATGTTTTCAGATTATACAGAGTACAATGGCTGATAAATGAGAGGGTATGTCAATGGTTCGATCTCCCTACTTTAATGGTCAAAATTATAGATTTTGTAAATCAAGGATGATCATATATTTAAAGAACCTTGGATACAGAGTCTACTAAAAAATTCTAACTCCATATGTGATTCCAGATAAACCTAAAACATGGAGTGCTGATACAGAAGTAGAGTAAGATATAAACTCGAAAGCTATGAATTCTATCATCTATGATCTTCGACCATATGAATTCAACAGAGTATCTCAGTTTCTGACAGCTTATGAAATGTGGCAGATGATTACAATTTCTTATGAAGGGGCGGACAATGTTAGATAGATGAGGTATGCCACATAGAAATTGAAATTTGAGACATTTAGAATGTTTGAAGGAGAAAGCATCACCTAGACGAATTCAAGGCCGATATAAATTTTTAACAACATCACTACCTCGGGAGATCCTATCAAACAAGCAGATCAGGCCATGGAAGTTCTATGAGTACTACCACCTAAGTGGAATGGAATTTCGATTTCTATTAGGCAATCCTCAACAGTAAATGATCATACAATGAGAGAGTTCATTGGAACTCTTATGATGTATGAAGATGATATGGAAGATGAATCAAGTGATCATAAATTTTTAATAAAAATGAAATATACTCCTTTGAAGGTAACATCCCAAAAGAAAATCATAAAAATGAAGAATTAAATAAAAGTGAAATCAGAGATATCTAATTCATCCGATTGAGATGTGGAACTGGCTCAGCTGGCCAAAAAGTTCAATAAATTCTACAAAAAGAAGAAAGGATTCAGAAAATCCTTTAAAAAGGATGAAAATGAACCAAGGGAAGTCAGATGCTATGAATTCAAAAAGATAAGTCACATTAGACCCAACTGACCTCAATTAAAAGGAGAAAAGAAGAAGAAGTTTTTCAAAAACAATGATTATGAGGAAAAAAAAGACAAAAGAGCAATTAAATCCACTTGGAGTGTTTCTGAAGACTCCAATAGCTCATCAAATTCTGAATCATAAATGTAATAATCAAATCTGTGTGAAAATATGCGCTTTATGGCAGAAGTAGATGACGTACAAACCTATTACTCATCTGATTCAGATTCTAGTTATAGCTGTTCAAATGATAAAATTGCTGCATACTACAATATTCTGGAAGATAAATATGATTACTTATTTAATAAATATAAATCAATGAAAAATATTCACACTACTATTTTAGGATAAAGAGACACTTTTCAAAAATAACATCAAGAGTTAATTGAAAAATATAACTCATAAAACACAAACTGTATGTAACATCCCAGGTAAATGAAGAATAATAAATATTTTATATTTATTAATATTTGTGAAATAATATTAATTTTACTTTAAAAGGGGTTGCTAGGTTTGATAGCGTACCCGATACGCAACAATGAGTTTCTTTGTAATCTTATGTTGCACACTAATAATATAATATTATTATTTTAAATGGTAGTTAACTCCTAGCCATTGTATTGGAGGTAATGAACAAAACTAACTACAATATGATTATACATGTTTGTTAAATATATTTACATTTATCAAATAAAAGTTAGAGGCTTAAAAAGTGAATAAATCTAATTTTAAGCATAATTTTCATTAAAAGGCCAATTTATCGCCTTTTAATGGAGAACCCTTTTTAAATATAGTTTTGGTCACTTTAATACATTCTATATGACCAAATAAAATCCTTCATTATACTGAGGACATCAAAATTTACTTAGTGCAATTTTTTGGAATTTTTCCGATAAAGTTCATTTTTTAATGAATAGTGAAAATACTGTATGTTAATTCAAAAGTGCATTTTAATCGAATTTATTTATATGGTTATACTATATTTTTAATTGGTTTTAAAGTGAAATTAAAATATATTTTTACAATTTAATCAAATGTTGGCCATTGTAATTAATTTCACTTCGAAATTGGACATAAACAAGTATCAATGTTTTGATAGTTATTGTTTCTTAAAAACACGCTATTTGTTTTAATAGTGGGAAATAATTTTTAAATTTTTTAATGTCACTTCTATGTTTTGAATTTGGAAAAATAGACATCAATTTTGAATTCGGAAT
The DNA here is from genome assembly GCA_963277665.1 of Viscum album. Classification (NCBI taxonomy): domain Eukaryota; kingdom Viridiplantae; phylum Streptophyta; class Magnoliopsida; order Santalales; family Viscaceae; genus Viscum; species Viscum album. Next base: position 1,016,368,441 of record OY728150.1, read on the forward strand.
ATCAAATAATACTTAGGCTGAATTTTTGATATTTTTCTGAAAAACTTCAATTTTTGATGAATAGTGAAACCACTTAGTGGTAGTTAAAAAATGACTTTTTCATTTAAATGAAAACTTACCACTCCTGTGAATTGAATTTAGAAAATCTGACATACATGGTTGTTATCAAGAAGTAAAATGTGGTTCAATGAGATGAAAATAATTTTTGGTGAATAGTGACTTTTGACTTTTATTTACCGTGGTTAAAGGTAAATAGGGTAATTCAAGGTTAAAAGAATATTATAATAATTCAAAATTACCTTAACACTTGTCCAAACCTTATTGGTTGAGTCATTAATGACCATGGTCATAATTGTGTCGATTTTGGGACACCTTTGAGCCACTTGGGAGTGATAATGACAATTTAGACTAATTAATTTAATGTAAAGGAAAAATAGACATAAACAAAAATCTTTTAGTAATTAATTTTTATATGGTGTTACATAAGAAATATTTTTGACTATAAATATTAATTGTAAAACTAAAAAGGTTTCCTACATCATGATATATTTTCTTATTATTTTTAGACAATAGAAAAAATAAATTATTTATGACACAATAATGATGAAATATTTACCTCAATAATAAATGATTAAAATAAATAAGATTATAATGATTAAAATATTATAAAAAACATGTCCAATTATAATTTGATGATTTTATTTCGACCATTAATCATCTTATCTTTGACTATAATGATTTTTGGACCATTAGAAACCGAATATCATTATATAATAAAATAATAGTTTCACACTTTCCTAAAGACCCCTCCTCTCCCTTATAAAAGGAGACCACTTATATGCAATTAAAAACATCTCTCAAGCCATTTGGTTCATCCAAACTCTGCCCAATTAAGCTCCCTACATCCCTTTCCTCCTCCTAGAAGCCTTAACTTAGGCAGAAGTCATTTCAAGAAGTCCTTTGGTTCAATCCAAAGAGAGTTACCCAAATTAAAGGTAACGGTTTCTCTTAAATTGTTTTCTTTTATTTTACTTCTCCAACCACTAAAATATTTTTATTTCCTTTATTTTTTAACAACACCAGTATCCTCAATATACTAGGATGTTGTTATGAAAAGGATTCGAACTACACTTACACACATCTCCATCTAATGGATGAATAACATAATGTTTCTGTGGATGGAAAACTAACACCTCACGAAATGATGATTGTTCAATTACATCTTACCGCCTGTCATGGTGTACATTATGATAGATCTATATTTATATATGATATATATTATGTTTATTATTTCCTTAGGCTTCTTCATCTCCCAATTATATCAAACCTTTATGGTTTCCACAGTGGGTAAATATGATAATATCATTTAAGGAACTGCGGACTACCGCCCCCTTAAAGTTATGTGACTCGTTAATGCCTTATGTGGGATGTATAAAGGATGAAGTTAACAATATGATATATGATATTATTCTGGAATTATAATATAAATATGTGTCATTATGTTTTATTTTCATTAAAATAAGAAATCGAAATGAAAATAGCATTCATGTGTACGTATGACTTACCATCTCCATGAACGGTGCATTTCATTTCTTACCTCTAAATGTTATGTACTATTATAAAAACATGTATATACTAGATATTTATGATATATTTGATATCCAAATCATTAATATCATTCTAGATATAATGAACTATTGACCACATGTACAACTTGTAAATATAACGTGTCCATTTTGACTCAAGTACCAAATATCGATAAAATGAACATTATTAACTTAAATGATTACATAATGTTTATAACATGGAAATAAGTGATATAAAAGAAATAATAAACTTGAAAAAGGTTCTTAAGCAAGTAGAAATTAACTTTAGTTTATTATTAAGGATATTAAAGAATGATCGAGTCAAGTCGGACACAAGGTAAGGGACTTCATCTCAATCTCCTTTCATTGATGCATTTTTAGTTTTATACACAACTTTATTTTATATGGTGTATAAACCCCTTTGAATTTATATTTTATTCAAAAGGAATATTTTTATATGAAGCGTTTTACTAAATGACAAAAAAATAATGTTTTTTTAACGAAAGCGGTGACAACGACCTTTCCGCCGTCGTGAGTATTATTTGATCTTTGACTTCCTTAACAAGCTGGAATGTTCTTTAAAGGGAAAAATAAATACCATATACTCAATTTATGTATTTTGATATTGAAAATGATTTTGAGAATGGATTTATTATTTCAATGTCTTGAAATGATATTTTTTTATTGCAATGTGGAAATGTTATCTTTTATTTATGCTTATGTTATGTGTTATAATCATGTTATGGTTCTTGGGAATTATTTACGAATATAGGTGGTTCTGTGATACACCTAGGGCGGGTGAGCCCGAGATAGCTCTCCAATGCATTGGGTAACATGACGGACGTAAACGTGAATGTTTCTCCTAAGAGATTTAGAGAATATACTATGATGAGTATTCCAAAGTAACTCCCTATGTAGTTGTGATAGCTACAATGTAAGTATGGTATAGATGCCACATGTTAACTTTAAGATTTATGATTTCTATGTGTCTTTCATAAATCTTTTGATTTCATTAGGTAAGTAAAAGAGTTCATGTTTTGTATGTATTTATGAAAAAATGTTTTCATTCACTATATTATAACCCTAACTGAGCCTTTTACGCTCATCCCAAGATTTGAAATGTTTTTCACAGGACAGAAAGATGAATAGGGTCAAGGATGGGATCAAGGAAAAGCCATGCTCTCTTTAACATGGAATTAGACATGACTTTTTTTCAAGAGTTTTTATTTCATGAAAAAAAAAATGGATTCTAGGTAGAAGTTCCTACTTTGTAATATTTTGAGATGTAATAGTTATGTCCTAATTCCCTAGAACACTAAACCTGAAAAGATCCTCAATGTGAATTATTAATTTAATTCAATATTATGTAATGTTTAAGGCCGAGTCCTTGTAGTTGGTATCAGAGGGAGTTTTAGATAACTTTAGGTGTTAGGGTGTTGTTAAATAAATTTCCATAAAGTAATTTATGTTAATATTAAAATCATATATAATTTACAGATTACCATGTTGCTTCGCCTAAGATATTTCTATGTTCAGAATGGTTTTCCATAGAAGAAATGGGGCAGCTATGTTGGGACGACATCTAGAGGAAGACAACCTTCCAAATCAGCAACCTGAGATGGTCAGAATCAGAACTGAATAGCTTGTTGCAGTGATGGTATAGTTGACTCATGTGATAAACGGTGGTGGTATCCATGTAAGAGATCAGCCAGATCAATCACGTAGGAACAAGTCAGTAGTGGAGCATTTCATGAGGCAACATCCCCCATCATTCAGAGAATCATCTGACCCTGTGCTAGCTGAAGGGTGTATTAAAGCACTGGAGAAGATTTTTGATATCATGGGTTGTTCAGAACATCCAAAGGTTAGTCTTGAAGTTTACCGTATTAAAGGTGAAGCAGATCAGTGTTGGTCGATGGTGAAAAATGTTAGGGATAGTGAGGAGATTGATGCTCTCGATTGGGATGAATTCAAAGGTATGTGTCTTGAGAAATATTTCACTATGGTGGTTCATCTTAGGATGGAAAAACAATTCATGGAATTGAGGAAGGAGGATGACTCAGTGGAGGCTTAAAAGAAAACTTCACTCGACTGGCACGGTATGCTCCAAATTTCATACGAGATCTTGATAGTAAAATCAACCATTTTTACTTAGGATTAAAGCCAAAGTATCGAAGAGATTTATCTTCTCATGAGTTCAAAAGTTATGAAAAACTTGTTCGTTGTGCGGAGAAGGTGGAAATGGAGTTTGTCGATGATCATGTGTTCTTTAAGAAATAACAGAATAAGAGGTCAAGGTGGCAGGCGAAAGGGAAGAACTCTTCAAAAAGTCTGATGGTAAGAAACTTAAGTTTACAGTTTGTGAAAATTGTAGTAAAAAACATGCTGGGGAATATCTTTTGAATTTTGGTAAGTTCTACCAATGTGGTAAAATGGGACATAAGGCTCGTAATTGCACTGAAAAAGATCAGGGTAATAGTAAGAAAAAATCTGATTTATAGTCAGTAAAATGTTTTAAGTGTAATGAAATGGGTCATTATTCAAATGAGTGTCCGGCAAAGAACTCAGCCGAAGGAAAGAAGCCAGACTACAAGTAGAAAGGGGTGGCGAAATCCTTTACAACTACTTCAGTGGAATTTGGTCCATCAAATGAAGTAGTATCAGGTACATTGTTTGTTTGTTCAGATTATGCCAATGTGTTGTTTGATTCAGGTTCTACACACTCATTAATTTCTGAGAATTTTCCTAGTAAATTGGGAATTCCATCTCATGATATGAATACTGAACTTATGGTAAAAACTCCTGGAAGAAATGTTGAGACCAAAATAAAACATAATAACATTCTTTTCCTTGTGTGCGGAAAGAATCTACCTGCAAACCTTATTGTTTTGCCTCTAGTAGAGTTTGATGTTATATTGTAAATGGATTGGATTTTTTTTATCATGCTAAGATTGATTGTAGAGCTAAAGACGTTTCATTTCAGAATGATTTTCAGTTTGTGTACAAAAATGAACCCGTGCTTTTGATAACATATCAGGAAGTCAAAAACTGAAAAAAGATGGAAATTAATATTACCTTGCACATATTATTAAAAACAAAGGGACTGTTGAGATTAATGATGTGCCAAGGGTAAATGAGTACCTTGATGTTTTTTCTTGATGAGTTTCCTGGTATTATACCTGATCGGAAAGTTGAATTTACTATTGACATAGTTCCTGATGCAAAGACAATTTCAAAACCCCCTTATCGAATGGCACAAATTGAACATTTAGTTTTAAAGAATCAATTGCAGGAGTTATTATATAAAGGTTTCATTCGACCTAGCACATCACCATGGGGTGATCCTTTCTTGTTTGTTAAAAAGAATGATAGTTCAATGAGACTTTGCATTGATTATAGAGCATTGAATAACATCACTGTTAAGAATAAGTATCATTTACCTCATATCGATGATTTTTTTGATCAACTCTAGGGAGCTTAGTAATTTTCGAAGATTGACTTGAGGTCAGGGTACCATCAGTTGAAAGTAAAGGAGGAAGACCTTCCAAAGACCGTGTTTCATACTAGATATGGCCATTATGAATTTGCATTTATGCCTTTTGGGTTAACCAATGCACCTACTGTATTCATAGATCTTATGAATAGAATTTTCCTTGAGTTCTTGGATAAGTTTGTGGTTGTGTTCATTGATGATATTTTGGTTTATTCGAAAAGTAAAGAGGAACATGAATGTAATTTAAGGGTTGTATTGCAAACCTTAAAAGAAAAGAAACTATTTGGTAAATTCAGCAAGTGTGAGTTTGGTTACAACAAATTTCTTTCCTTGGTGAAATTGTTTCAAAAAATGGCATAACTGTTGATCCTGCAAAAACAAAAGTTGTTGAAGAATGTCCAAGACCCACAAATATAACTGAGATCTGTAGTTTTCTTGGTTTGGCAGGTTATTACTGGAGTTTTGTTGAAAAATTTTCACGATTATCTATTCCAATGACTAAGTTAACATGAAAAGGTGTTAAGTTCATCTGGAAAAGAGAATGTGATGATTGTTTTCAGGAATTGAAAATAGGATTGGTGAATGCTCCAGTTTTCAAACTACCTTCGAGAAATGGTGAGTTTGTTATCTATAGTGATGCTTCGTTGAAGGGACGGGGTTGTGTCCTAATGCATAATGATCAGGTAATTGCTTATGCTTCACGTCAGTTGAAACCACATGAGTTAAATTACCCTACACATTATTTGGAATTAGCTACTGTTGTTTTTGCTTTAAAAATTTGGAGACATCATTTGAATGGAGTGAAGTGTGAAATATATACCAATCACAAAAGTTTGAAGTATATATTCACTCAGAAATAATTGAATATGAGATAGAGGAGATGGTTGGAATTAATCAAGGATTATGATTGCACGCTCCTTTACCATCCAGGAAAAAGAAAATAAAGTGGTTGATGCTTTGAGTTGAAAAGGTAACGCTTCTTTAACCATGCTATGTTTGGAACAAGATCCTTTGGTTTTTGATTTGATGAATTATGGCATAGAAGTTGTTGGTGCAAGAAATTATTATGTTTTGTTTTAGGTGTCAGTGAGATCATCTCTATCAGACAGAATAAAGTAAGCGCATAAGGAAGACAGTGAGTTTCAGAAAAAGGTAGAGTTGGTTCAGAAGGGTAAGTTGACTGATTTTAACATTGATAATGATTGTTTTTTGAGACTTGGAATGAGATTATGTGTGCCTTTTGATTAATCATTGAAGAATGAGTTGTTATGCGAAGCTCATAGTTCTCCGTTTTTAGTTCATCCTGGCAGTACTAAGATGTACAGAGATCTTCGGGAGTATAACTGGTGGGATGGAATGAAAAGAGATATTGCTGATTTTACTGTAATGTTTTTGACTTGTCAGCAAGTTAAAGCAGAGCGACAATTACCGAAAGGAATTCTTCAGCCTCTACCAGTGCCAGAGTGGAAATGGGAAAATATATCCATGGACTTTCTTTTGGGATTACCAAAGACATCTTGAGGTAATAATGCAATCTGGGTTATAGTTGACCGATTGACTAAATCTGCTCATTTCCTTTCTATTAAAGATAATTTGTCTCTAGATTCACTTGCTCTATTGTATGTTAAATATATAGTCAGGTTGCATGGATTTCCCCTCTCTATTGTATCTGATCGTGATCCCAGGTTTACTTCTAACTTTTGGAAAGGCCTTCAGAAGTCATTGGGTACTGAATTAAACCTTAGTACAGCTTTTCATCCTTAATCAGATGGGCAGTCAGAATGAAAAATTCAGACCATGGAGGATATGCTACGTGATTGCTAGATGGATTATTAGGGACGTTGGGACCATCACCTTTCTTTGATTGAATATTCATATAATAACAGTTTTCATTCTAGTATACAGATGGCTCCATTTGGAGCATTATATAGAAAGCGTTGTCGGACTCCAGATTTTTGGGATGAAGTAGTTGAAAGGAAGCCAATGGGAACAGAATTGGTAGAAGAGATGGCGGAGAAAGGTTAGTTGATTCAAAAGCACATGATAATAGCTCAGAGCATACATAAAAGTTATGAAGATAACCTGAGGAAGGATCTTTCTTTTGAGGTAGGTGATCTTGTCTTTCGCAAAGTTTCTCCATGGAAAGGTGTGATGCGTTTTGGTAAGAAGTGAAAGTTGAGTCTGAGGTTCATTGGACCTTATGAAATTCTGGAGAAAGTTGGCTCAGTTGCGTATAGAGTAGATTTACCTCCAAGTTTATCCGAGGTACACAATGTTTTTCATGTTTCGATGTTGAGAAAGTATATGCCAGATCCATCTCATGTTCTGAGCCCAGAGGTAGTTCAGTTGGAAGAGAATCTCTCTTATGAAGAACAACCAGTCCAGATTCTTGACCGTAGAGAGCAAGTGTTACGGAATAAATTAATTCACCAGGTATAGGTTTTGTGGAAAAACCATATGGTTGAAGAGGCAATGTGGGAATCTGAAAATGTAATTAGGGATAAATACCCCCACTTATTTTGATAAGTGAATAGAAATTGTGAGGACGCAATTCCCAAAAGGGGGGAAGGATGTAACATCCCAGGTAAATGAAGAATAAGACATATTTCATATTTATTAATATTTGTGAATTAAATATTAATTTTATTTTAAAAGGGGTTGCTATGTTTGATAGCGTACCCGATACGCAACAACGGGTTTCTTTGGAATCTTACGTTGCACACTAATAATATAATATTATTATTATAAATGGTAGTTAACTCCTAGCCCTTGTATTGGTGGGAATGAGAAAAACTAACTAAAATATGATTATACATGTTTGTTAAATATATTTACATTTATCAAAGAAAATTTAGAGGCTTAAAAATTGAATAAATCTAATTTTAAGCATAATTTTCATTAAAAGGCCGATTTATCGCCTTTTAATGGAGAACCCTTTTTAAATCTAGTTTTGGTCAATTTAATACATTATATATGACCAAATAAAATCCTTTATTAGAATGGGGACATCAAAATTTACTTAGTACAATTTTTTGTCATTTTTCCAATAAAGTTCATTTTTTAATGAATAGTGAAAAATATTATATTTTAATTCAAAAGTGCCTTTTAATCTATTTTATTTATATTGTTAGATTATATTTTTAATTGGTTTTAAAGTGAAATTAAAATACATCTTTACCATTTAATCCAATGTTGGTCATTGGAATTAATTTCACTTTGAAATTGGATATAAACAATATCAATCTTTTGATAGTTATTGTTTCTTAAAAACACGCTATTTGTTTTAACAACGGGAATTAATTTTTAAGTTATTTAATTCCACTTCTATGTTTTGAATTTGGAAAAATAGATATCAATTTTGAATTCAGAATATCAAATAATTCTTACCCTGAATTTTTGATGTTTTCCTGAAAAACTTCAATTTTTGATGAATAGTGAAACCACTTAGTGGTAGTTAAAAAAACTTACTTTTTCATTTAAATGAAATTTTACCACTACTGTGAATTGAATTTAGAAAATCCGACATACAGGGTTGTTATCAAGAAGTAAAATTTGGTTCAATAAGAATAAAATAATTTTTGTTGAATAGTAACTTTTGACTTTTATTTACCATAGTTAAAGGTAAATAGGGTAATTCAATGTTAAAAGAATATTATAATAATTCAAAATTACCTTAACACTTGTCCAAACCTTATTGGTTGAGTCATTAACGACCATGGACACCTTTTGGTCGATTTTGGGACCCCTTTGAGCCACTTGGGAGTGATAGTGACAATTTAGACTAATTAATTTAATGTAAAGGCAAAATAGACATAAACAAAAATCTTTTAGTAATTAATTTTTATATGGTGTTATATAAGGAATACTTTTGACTACAAATATTCATTTTAAAGATAAAAATATTTCCTAAATCATCGTATTTTTTATAATTTTTAAACAACAAATAAATTAAAGTATTTATGACAAAATAATGATACAGTATTTACCTCAATAATAAATGATTAAAATAAATAAGATTATAATGATTAAAATATTATAAAAACATGTCCAATTCTTATTGGATGATTTTATTTCTACCATGAATCATATTATCTTCTACTATAAGGATTTTTGGACCATTAAAAACCGAATATCATTATATAATAAAATAATAGTTTCACACTTTCCTAAAGAGCCTCTCCTCTCCCTTAAAAAAGGAGACCACTTATATGCAATTCCTAACACCTCTCAAGCCATTTAGATCATCCAAAATCTGCCCAATTAATCTCCCTACATCCCTCTCCTTGTCCTAGAATACTTAACTTAGGCAGAAGGCATTTCAAGAAGTCCTTTGGTTCAAACCAAAGAGAGTTACCCAAATTAAAGCTAACAGTTTCTCTTAAATTGTTTTCTTTTATTTTACTTCTCCAACTGCTAAAAACTTTTTATTTACTTTATTTTGTAACAACAACAATATAATAAATATACTAGGATGTTTTTGTGAAAAGTATTCGAACTAAACATACACACACCTCCATCTAATAGATGAAGAACATAATGTTTCTATGGATGGAAAACTAACGCCTCAGAAAACGATGATTGTTCAATTACATCTTACCGCCTATCATGGTGGCCATTATGATGGAAATATATTTATATATGATATATATTATGTTTATGATTTCCTTATGCTTCTGTACCTCCCAATTATATCAAACCTTTATGGTTTCTACAGTGGGTAAATACGATAATCTCATTTGAGGAAGTGCGGATTACTGCCCCTTTAAAGTGATGTGACTCGTTAATGACTTATGTGGGATGTATAAAGGATGAAGTTAAAGATATGATATATGATATTATACTGTAATTATAATATACCTATTTTTCATTTTGTTTTATTTTCATTAAAATATGAAATATAAATGAAAGTAGCGTTCATGCGTACGTACGGCTTACCATCTCCATGAACGGTGCATTTCATTTCTTACCTCTAAATGTTATGTACTATTATAAAAACATGTATATACTGTATATATATGATATATATGATATCCAAATCTTGAATATCATTCTGGATATAATGAACTATTGACCACATAGACAACTTGTAAATATATTGTGTCTATTTTGACTCAAGTACCAAATATCGACAAAATGAACATTATTAACTTAAATGATTACATATTGTTTATAACATGGTAATAAGTGATATATAAGTAATAATAAACTTGAAAAATGTTCCTAAGCAAGTATAAATTAACTTTAGTTTATTATTCAGGATATTAAAGAACGATCGAGTCAAGTCGGACACGAGGTTAGGGACTTCATTTCAATCTTCTTTCATTGAGGCATTTTTAGTTTTATACATGACATTATTTTATACAGTGTATAAACACCTTTGAATTTCCATTTTATTCAAAGGGAATATTTTTATATGAAGTGTTTTACTAAATGACAAAAAGGAATGTTTTTTTAACATATGCGGTGACAACGACCTTTCTGCCGCTGTGAGTATTATTTTATCTTTGGCTTCCTTAACAAGCCGTAATGTTTTTTAAAGGGAAAAATAATTAAAATATTCTCAATTTATGTATTTTGGTATTGAAAATGATTTTGAGAATGGATTTATTATTTCAATGTCGTGGATTGATATTTTGTTATTACAGTGTGGAAATGTTATCTTTACTTTATTCTTATGTTATGTGTTATAATCATGTTATGGTTCTTGGGAATTATTTACGAATACAGTTGGTTCCATGATAAACCTAGGGTGGGTGAGCCCGAGATATCTCTCCAATGCATTGGGTAACATGACAGAGGTAAACGTGAATGTTTCTCCTAAGAGATTTAGGAAATATACTGTGATGAGTATTCCAAAGTAACTCCATGTGTAGTTGTGATAGCTACAATGTAAGTATGATATGGATGCCGCAAGTTACCTTTAAGATTTATTATTTCTATGTGTCTTTCATAAATCTTATGATTTCATGAGATAAGTAAAAGAGTTCATGTTGTGTATGTATTTTTGAACAAATGTTTTCATTCACAGTTTTATAACCCTTACTGAGCCTTTTATGCTCATCCCAAGTTTTGAAATGTTTTTCACAGGACTTAAAGATGAATAGGGTCAAGGATGGGATCAAGGAAAAGTCATGCTCTATTTAACATGGAATTAGACATGACTTTTTTTCAAGAGTTTTTATTTCATGAAAAAAATGGATTCTGGGTAGAAGTGTCAACTTTTTAATATTTTGAGATGTAATAGTTATGTCCTAATTCCTTAAAACTCTAAATCTGAAAAGATCCTCAATGTGAATTATTCATTTAATTCAATATTATGAAATTTTTAAGGTTGGGTCCTTATATTGTATAGATAATGAAACTAAAATAAAAACACTGCAAATAGAAGTAGAAACATGAAAAAGTGCAACTATTATTTTTTTAAAAGGATAAAATACACTAAATGAAATACATAGATAGAATGTTCTTAAAAAGAAAAGATATGGAGTAGGAAGTATACGTGAAAAAGATAAACTGTATAAGAACTATTTTTTGCCAAGTATAAAAGGTAAAATTTGCAACTATTATGGAACAAAAGGTCACATATCTAAAAACTGTTATTTAAGGCAACCTCGAATAATTGGTATTAATAAAGCCTTTTTTGGAAGTAGTTAATATTCTTCTATTGATTATATAAAAATAAAGAAAGTCTAGATTATCATTTCTTTGCTGGCTAACACTGCTAGACCCAACAAAATATGGGTACCAAAACAAGACCTTATTTAATTGCCTTTGTAGGAAGGGGGTCACAGAAGTCAAACTAAAATATAGTATATGGACAGTGGCTTCTCCAGGAATATGATTGGAAATTCATCAAACATTAAAACATTAAATCAAAAAAACAGTGGTCTAGTCACATTTGGTGACAATTTCAAAGATAAAATTAGTTATTGAAACTGTTAGAGATACAGAAGTTGTCTCAATCAATAAAGTACTCTATGTACAAGGATTGAAACACAACCTAATAAGTATCTATAAACTCTATGATGATGGTTATTTTTTGATTTTTCTAACAACTATTGTTCTATTTTTAAAGATAAATTGTTTAAATTTAGAGCACCCAGAACTGAAATTGTTTACACCCTGGACTTAAATTCCTTGTGTAAACAAAAAGTAAAATTCTTAACTGCTAAGATAAATGAATCATGGATCTGGAATAGAAGGCTTGGAAATTTCAATATATATTCTTTACAAAAATTATCAAAGAAACAATTAGTTTCTGATTTGGCTTTTCTTGAATTTGAAAGTGATAGATTCTATAATGCATGTAAAATTGTCCAGAATCACAAATCATCCATCAAATCTGTTAACAAAATTTGTACATCTAAACGTCTAGAACTTATCCATATGGATTTGTTTGGACCTTCAAGAATAGAAAGCATGGATGGTAAATATTATGTAAATGTTTTAGTTGATGATTATTCTAGATTTACTTAGATTTATTTTCTAAAATATAAAAAATAAAGCTTTTACTATATTTGAATGTTTTTGAAAAGTTGTTCAAAATGAAAAAGATTCTAAAATAATTTCATTAAAAAGTGATCAAGATGGAGAATTTGAGAATCTATAATTTAATTCATTTTGCTCAAATATGGGTATTAAACACACCTTCTTTGCACTAAGAACACCTCAACAAAATGGAATTGTTGAAAGAAGAAATAGGACTATTCAAGAAATTTATAGGACTATACTAAATGAATATAGTCTTCCAAGCTATTTCTTGGCAGAAGCTATAAGAACAGCCTTTTATATAATGAGTAGAGTTTTAATTAGACCAATTTTTAAAAAAGACACCCTATATACTCTAGAACAACAGAAAACCTAAAGTAAATTACTTTAAAGTTTTTAGATTTAAGGGTTACACCTTAAACACCATGGAAAATATTGGTAAGTTTGATCCCAAATCTAATGAAGGCATTTTAATAGGATATTGTACTACTTGAAAATCTTATAGGGTTTTTAATAAAAAGCCATGGATTGTTAAATAATCAGTTCATGTGAAATTTTATGAATCTGATCCCTTTGAGAAAAGGAAAGACCAAATTGATGAATCTGGATCTAATGATAAAATGAGACTTGAGAACTTAATAGATAACTTTGAAAAAGATATAAATGAAATTCAGTCTAGTTCAGAAGGACATGACATTGAAGAACCTAACAGTGTACTACCTAGACAGTCTAGAACCCTAAAGAATCACCCATTATAAACCATTTTAATAGACCTGGACACTATAATAAGAACTAAAAAATGTAGTAAATATGGTTGTATTCTCGACTTTTCAATCACAATAATAACCTATGACATTATAAGAAGCCTTAGATAATGAATGTTGGATGATATAAATGCAATAAGAACTAAACCAGTTCAAGATAAATGAAGTTTGGAATTTAGTTGAAATACCTCAAAACTATCCAGTTATAGGAACTAAATGGGTCTTTAGAAATAAACAAGAAGATCATTGAATAATAACAAGAAATAAAGAAATACTAGTAGCTAAAGGATATAATCAGCAATAAGGTATATATTATTATGAGAACTTTTCCCACATAGCTATATTAGAAGATATTTCAATCCTTTTAGCCTATTCATCTCATATGACCATTAAATTATTCCATATGGATGTTAAATCTTATTTTTTAAATAGTTACTTATTGGAGGAAGTTTATGTTGAGAAACCTCCGGGTTTTGAAAATTCAAAAAAACTAGATTTTGTTTCTAAACTCACTAAATATCTTTATGGCCATAAAGAAGCACCTAAAGCTTGGTATGCAATATTGAGTTCTTTTCTTTTAAAAATTAATTTTACTATTGGAATGGCATATCCAACGATGTTTATGAAAACTGTCTACTCTAATATTTTATTGGTTCAAATTTATGTTGATGATCTAATTTTTGGTTCAAAAAACAAAAATCTATGTCATGAGTTTTCATATTTAATAAAAAAATTAAAATGAGTATTATGGGAGAATTAAATTTTCTTTGGACTTCAAATTTATCGAAAATATTTAGAAAATATTTTAAATCAAAGAAAATACATTACTAATTTACTAAAAAAATTGGACTTGAAAACAACAAGACATATACAACTCCTATGTGTATTAATATAAAACATGATTTGGATTAAACTGGAAAATGATTTGACAACAAGTTATATAGAGGTATGATTGGAATTTTATTATATATTACTGCTAGAAAGCCAGATATAATGTATTCAATATTTCTTTGCGATATATTTCAATAAAATCAAAAATAATCTCACTTAAGTGTTGTTAAAAGGATTTTTAGATAATTAAAAGGAACTGTTTTTCAATCTCTTCTCTATCCAAAAACTTTTGATTTTAATTTATTTTCATTTTAAGATAATGACTTTGGAAGCTATAGATTATATAGAAAAAACACCTCAGGGACTTGTCACTTTTTAGGAAAATATTTAGTGTCATGGTCTAGTAAGAAACAACACTCAGTTTCCCTGTCAACAGCTGAAGCAAAATATGTATTTGAAGGCAGTTTCTATGCACAAATTTTTTCGGTTGAAAAACACTCTTATAGACTATGGACTAAATTTTAATAACACACCTATTTTATGTGATAATATTAGTGCAATAAATATTTCAAAAAAACCCTATTAATCATTCTAGGACTAAGAATATTGAAATCAAACATCATTTTATAAGAGATCATGTTTTTAAAAAGGTTGTATTCTTAGAATTTGTAAGTACTGAAATTCAATTAGTTGATATTTTTACTAAACAACTTTCCACTTCAAGTTTTGATTTTATTAAGGGGGGATTGGTTAATTTATTTTTAAATGAAATTTTAATTTTAAATTAATTATTTTATTTCTTATTTTATTTGTTTCTATTATTACTTGTTTTTAGAATAATTTAATAACTTTTTCAGTTCTTCTTTAAAAAATTTATACGTAAGTTTTTACTTTTAAATAATATAATAATTACTATGTAAATAATGAAATGGGAATCAAGAATGTCAGAAACGGTTTCCAATTCCAAACCCATTCATTTTCTCAAAACCTTTTGAATCCCCAAATAACCCTTACTACCTTTTTCTACCTTTGACTAATCATTCAAAACCCTAAACCTTCGAGGCTTCAGAACATTGAAACAGAAATATACAAGACCAAGAGAATCAGGGAAGGAGAAGCTAGTAAGGCCAAGAATTAGTGCAAGGTAGGAAGAAAGATTCTAACACAGAAAGTAATTGACCTGTAATAGTTATATCAAATGGATCGCAATCTATAGAAAGCCCTCACTTTTCAGAATCTTGAGGAAACTTTCAATGGAGAAAATACATATTTTCTATATGAGGTAGAGCTTTGTCAATTTTTCAAAACTGTACAGTTCAGTCCTGGAGATATAGAGGACACTATATTTGTGAAAATTGAATATTGTGATTTTTGTAATTTCATCTGTGGAAATAGCTATAATCCTAAACGGCACTCATGAGAGAGTTTATCATTTCAATTTAATGAATATTGGAGATAATGAACATAAGTCATAAGAAATTTTGTCATTTTTATTTAGTTCCAAAAGTATAAGAAATATATTAGTGAAGGATATAGAACCTGGTCCTAAGATTCTTGTTATGTTTGTGAAAACAAGGATTGAACCTAGGATGTCAAAGATGGAGAAGATTTTTTTTCCGACATGTATTTAAAGTTTTTTACTTATTAGTGAAATCTAGTTGAATTTTCCTAGATATATAGTCAGATATCTGAACTATTGCTGCCAGCCAGAGGCTAGAATGAACTTTTATCCCTCTAAAAAGTTCACTTCAAAAAGATTGTTTAAGTCTGATATGATGATATTAATAGATGCTAGAGTTAGATGCCATCACAACAATACTTTGAATGGTGGAACACTAAGGAATATTGGCTTCTTCTAGTGTACTGTGAAAGGCAAGCTTATGCCTATTGAAGCTAAGGAAGACCAGGAATTGGCTCAGGGGTAGAAACCTACTAAATCTAAGGAAGGTATTGAAGAATCTAGAGTATGTTGAACGTCAAGAAGACTGAAATTTGAGGTAGTTGATACACCTACTGATATGGAAATTCAATAAGGAATTTATAGGAGAATGTATATAGTGGATCAAGATTGTGAGGAACCTGTTCAAGAAAATGTTGGAGCAACTGAACCTCTTATATGCTAAAAATTTATTAGAGAATATTCAGAATTGAAAATTTCACAACCAGTAGTTTCTCAGATTGAGGTGAATCCTCAAGTTGAAAAAGAAACTATGCATCCAACTATTGAAAAGCCTGGACAAGTTGAAGTAGCTATATTGAAACTGTACAGCCTACTGAAATTATTCAAGAGAAATTAACACAAGAGGAATTTATATTAGAGGAACCTTTATTGGTGGAAATCAATGAAAAAGATGATAAGGAAGACCTAAAACTTGGGAATATGAATAAGGAAGATAACCCTTCAGAAATTAAAACTGAAATTATTTGTGAGTATTTTTCTGTGGATGAGTCAGGAAAGGACTCGAAGGAGAAATCTGTGGATAATCTAGTATAGAGGAACTATGGAGAGAAGTCATATGTTGGATCCCTACCTCTAGCTCTGATAAATCCAGTGGAATCTCAGAATGAGAATCAAGCACAAGGTGCCTCTGGTTCTGATAATCATCATGTGGAAGTGTTAATCCAAAAATTTAATAATGTTCAAGCTGAAAATGCATCTTTGAGAAGATCATTAAAAAAGGAGAGGGAAAAGTTTCAGAACTTGAAAGATAGTTCAGTTTCAAATATGGAAGTGGATGTTTTTAAGAAGAAAATGTAACCTGAAGTTGGAAAACTGAAATCTAAAATGCTGATGAAGTCAGATTTGGAATATTTTAATATTTTCATGGAACAATAATTTTCAACAGTTAGGGACTGTCAAGTAGGTACCTCGGGTACTACGCCTGATCTGATAAGAAGATTTCAGGTCATTACAGCATCAATGAGCAATATGAATGATAGATTATAGGACTTGCAGTCTAACAGTGCTCCATTGTCTATTCTCTTGGATAATCAAAACCATCTTTTTGACCAACTTACCTCAGATGAACATGGGATCAGAGTTTTGTTGAACAAATTCATAGATAAATTCAATCAGTTTATAGAGAAGGAAGAGAGGTTACATGAGTTTTTCAAAGTCAATTTGATTGAAGAAATCCATCTGACTCAGGAAGGAAGGGATCTCATAGTCCATTTAGGCAATGGACTGATGAAAACGTTGAGACTACAGATGTCAGAGCTCAAGGAAGTCTTTCAGAGGCACTGAAACCCATTTCTCAAACCTTTATAGCCTAACCATGATTCTCATTGTTCTTACTGAACATGTTATTATATTTTCTATAAAATATATTTGCATCCAATGTTTATGTTTTAATTATTTATGTTTTACTGAACTATTTATGTTAGAATGCCAGTAATCCATATTCATATATTGATAAATAGTTTATCATAGCATTTACTTAAGTTCAGTGCCACATAAAAATGTGTTTTATTCCTTATTCTATCATTCTTTTTTATATCACATAAAGGGGGAGAAATATGGATAAACACAACATTTTGTTTCTGGAGAAATATGGATAAATACAAAAATATTTTACTTACAATTTTCAAAATTAACCTTATTTTTTATTCTAATGATTTTACTTTGATTATATTTCAATAAATCAATATTATTTATTTCTCTATTTTAGAATAATAATTAAGCGTTTAATCCAAAAGGAATATTTGATAAATTATTAGGAAATAGTTTTAGCGCATTCTAGTTTTCTCGAAACACTATTCATGCTCTATGTGTTTGGAAATCACTTTAGCATGTTCTGGAAATAATTTTCATAGTGTAGCATAAGGATGGAATCTATCGCTTACATGTTATCAAAAAATTATTGTTAAGGAATCTTACATTCGGAAAATCTTGGAAGGAACCTTACATTTGGAAAAGTTTGGAAGGAATATTAGGTTTGAAAAAGTTTGGAAGGAACCTTACATTTGGAAAAGTATAGAAGAAGAACCCTACGTAAGTATGGAATGTCATGTTTTTCACTCAAAAGTATGGTTCTCCATCTTTAATTTCTTTAAAAACCTTACATTGGATCATGTACCGTACATTTGAAAGTTGAAGATAAAAGTATGGATGATCAACCTTACATTTGAGATCAACCTTACATTTGAAAAATGGATCATAAAATATTACATTCTTGATAAACCTTACATTGTGAACCTTACGTTCAGATATTTTATGTTATGCAGTTCAACCCTGCATTTGGTGTTGGAGATTTAAAGTACGACTTTTTTGAGCAACGGTCTTTATGTAGATTATTAGGCTGATTTCAAGCCAAATTAAAAGCCTGATTTTAAAATGTGTCTTTGTCTGATTCAAGGCCATTTATTTTTGATTCAAATGATCGATTTAAGAGGATATTTTTATGCCGAATATTATGGGGAGTTATGACTTCTCTGTTATTCCAACTATTGAATATCATGATTCTAAAGGCATGTTTTGTGGATCTAAATTTTAAAGGAAAAATATTTTATTTATTATATATATCTATGTAATTTTTGAATTATAGTGTGCATGATGGATCATTTTGAAAAGATTATAAGAACAATTCCTAGAGTTTTTCACTACAGTTTTATAGAGATATACGAGTCTCAAAGATCTTCTGCTACCATGATCAATCGAACTTTGTTTTCTAAAGAAGAAGAAACACATTGAAAATTCATCATTTATAAATATAAGGTAAATTGTGAATCCATTCTCGTCAGACTTGATGAATTTATTTCTATATCTATTTCAACCGGATCGCCTCAGAACTACTTCTACCTGAAGATAATTCTTTCTAAATAAGACAATCTATTGACAGTCAGTTGCGTGCTATTGTAACTGTGATGAACAATTGGAAAGTGTTTTCTCAAAAATAATCTTTTTATTTTAAGTAATAGGTTTCTTTTACTAAGAAGTATATTCAGTTCTATGTATGAAAAATAAGGCTCTGTTTTTAGCCTTAACTTGTACATGTGTCAACTGCCTGCACTCAGTTGTGGATGGTCTGTTGATAGGTGGACCAGATAGTGAAAATCACCAAGCTCGTGGAGTAAAGCATTGGAGGAGTAGACTAGGGGCCTTCTATTCCCTAAACCATTATTTATCATTGAGTTCTTTAACTATTTATTTTCCACTGAAAAAGTAATCTGATAAATATAAAACTACATATTTGGTCATCATCTCGATTCTTTAAGAATTTGTAAAAGACACAATTCACGCACCTCTTGTTTGTATTTGGTATAACCTGATCCAACACATCTATCTCTGCTAAAAAGTACAGCAACCTACTAGAAGGCCCACTTGATGTTACAAATCGTCATAGGTCTTATTTTCTTACTCATACTCCTCAACAATAGCATTATTATAAACCCCTAATATTTTATAAGAACACTATATTTGATTTCATGGACAAAATAGAAAACCGAGTTTAAGAAAACTCCAAAATATTATTATTTTAACATGACTGTTATAAACTGGACAATAAATTGGTGGGTGTGAATAACACTAACTATATTATGAAATAAATATTAATTTCATAATCAATATAAATTCAATTATGTTTTGTAAATTAAATCATAATTTTTAGTAAAGTCGTTTTATATATATAATATTTTTTTCTTCAAAAATAGATTTTTATTTCTCTCTATTATAAAATAAATATAATTCTTTTATAATAGTTTTAGAAAATTTATTTAAAAATTAAAATTAATTTTTGGACTTACCAACTCAAATATATCTTTAGGGATTTTTTTGGGAATTTTCTAAAAAAATTATTTTTGGTTAAAAAGTGAAAATATTGTTTTTATGAAATACCATAAATATTATGATATAATTATTATGTGATCATTATTAAACCATATTATTGATCAAAATTTATTTATACAATAAAATAATAAATAAGGTTTTTCATTTATAAAAACATATATAGCATATTTGAAAACCACGACTTTAACCTTCAAAGCTATTTTTATGAGTTATACGCGTAACATATTTTGAATTTATTTTCGTCACTTTTATAAATTTAATCGAGTAAAATGGATTCCGTATCTATAATAATTTTCTCCAAATTATTTTATAATGACATTTTAATTTTTAGGCATAAAAATATTATTGTGGTAAAAATATATTAACTGTAGTAAAGGTAAACTAATATAGCAGGTTAAAGTTAAAAGGTGAAAGCTTAAAATACCAAAGAATAAAAAAATTAAATTATTGGTTGATGTTTTTCACCACATTAATCATCATTTAAATCATTAATTATCACCCAAATTCATTGTAATTTATTCCATCCAAATGTGGTTGGCTGAAAATATTAAATAATCATTAATTAATCACTTAAAACAACCACTCCTCAAATATAGATACCACCCCTCATCAACGAAATTATCTTCAAAAGCCCTAAATATTTTAAAATATCTTCCAAAACCTCGCCTATTAACTCTCCAAATTCCCAAATTCTATTTTTTTAACACAAAAAACAATTCCAATTTCCTTAATGGGTCCTTCAATGTGGTGATATTCAAGAGGTAACTTTCTGAAACCACCTCTCTTAATTTTCTTTCTTCTTCTACCCTCTCTTAGCGTCATTAATGCATAAAAAATAATGAATGAAGTATAATTTATATACTATAATGTTACATTTATAATGAAATATCTTATATCCATCAATTTTCTCATATTATCTTATTTAATGAAATGAAACCATTATCCAAATTATAGTGATTAACCATCTCCGTGAATAATGATTTTATTCATTTTCCATTACTACCTTCAGGGATGGTTATAAAATTATTATTATTTTGGATAAATAAGATTTTAAAATTTTATTATAATGAATTTTATTTTATTTAACTAATATATATGTAATAAAACAAAACTAGTTTATGATGGCTGAAAATACTGCCAAAATAAACTAATTATTTATCACTGGATTTTTGTGAGATGAATCTTCCTCATGTATGGAAGAAAAATGATATATGGGACTATTTAAAATTTAGGATGTGAGTTAATATAATTTCTCTCTACTTATTTATTTTTATTTTCATTTGAAAAGAACATCCATAATTATACACAAGTTAACTGACAATGAAACCATGAAACAAATGCACCCAAAACAATACAAATAATGAAATATTATTAATGAATGGGTAGTAAGATGTTATAAAAATAATGTAAAAGGTATTATAAATATGAATATATTTTTTTAATAAATTAATAACATTATCCAAACCATAATATAGGATGTTGAAGTATTCAAAACTATAGGGAAGCATGAGGTAAGAGAATTCATAACTCAATTTTCTTTCATTGGTTTAAACTTCACCTTCGCTAATTTCATCATGCTAAAATATATGCGAAATGAATTTGGGTAACTTATTTTTCATTTAAATTTTTTTTGGATGTACAGTGGATACACATGATCAATTCATTTTATTAATGCTCGCTTCAATTAGATGATATTTTTAAGTGACTTTATTTAAAAAAAGTTTCTTTAAATGTTTCCTTAAAAACTCTTTTCCTTCCATGTACATGGTTTCTATAATTATTTAAAAACTTTTTTACTATAATCCTATGATTTTTTAAATTCATTTTGACTAATTTTTTAATTTCTAAAAAATTGTTTGAAAGTAGTATTTTATTGTTTTCTAAACAAGTTTCTTTGAGACTTTTCCTAAACAAATACGGAAGTAATGGTTTTTTAACTAATACAGAATAAAAGGATTTTCCATATTTAATGAAAAATTAATGATTTTAATAATAATTTAAAATTTTACATGATTATTTTCAATAAAAATGATAACTTTTATAATTTTTTATCATTTTAAAAATAACTGATTTTCAAATTGAAAAGGGTATTTTTCTCAAGAAATTTTCAATTATCTCATTTAAAGTATTTTAATCTATGAAATATCCTTTGTTTAATAAAATATTTCATTATGTTTGATATATTATGATAACATCTTGAATATTTTATTAAATTTTTAATGATCAGTTTGACTAGGGATATACTAATTTGAGACCATTCACTATATTACTCTAGATGGTTTTTGATTATGTTTACTAATTAGGTAAAGTTATTTAAATTTCATATTCTATTTTCAATAGAAATGTATATGTTAATTATGTTTCACCCATTTCATATGAAGAATGCACTAGAGTTAGTAAGTGATGGTGGGGCTATCTATAGCCTCTTGATGCATCGATAAGACTCATGAGACAAACTAGTTTGGGTATTGGCTTATGGTTTACCCATTTTTGTATGGTATATTGGATAAAGCCTTGAATGTATGTTTATGATGTCTATAATTATGGATTTCATAATTATGAGACTAGTTTTTTATTTATATGTGATTATTCGATTAATAAAATATTTATGGTTCAGTTTTCTTGCTCGTATGATTATATATATCGAATTATTTAATCATCATTTAGTCTGGTTATATTATGATCAAGTAATTGATTAAATGGAATCCATTTTAGTTATTCATCTTTACATAATTATTATTTTTTATTCATGATAGATTCCACTATATGCATACCTTTACAAATAATCTAATCTCACTCCTTTCTTTTGTTTTCTTTTTCCATAGGATGCTAAGAAGTTTATTATGATTGAGATACACAATTATGCTAAGAGAATAATGGTATTCTCAAAGGATTCACTATGTTGAATTTTATATTTTCAATTGTAATGTATGATTCAAATATATATATTGTTTTTCAAAACTACTAAATTGTTTGTTCATTCGAGATGAAATCCCTTTTATATTAGGCCAATGTAATAACGTAACCATCGACTCTGTGCTACTAGGGTCGAGGGCATTATAGTTGGTATCAACTGATGTTTAGTAGAAACCTTGGGAACTGTATTTAGGAAAACATATATTAGAGAACAAAACCCTATGAAAGAATTCTAAAATACTCCAAATGAAACAAAATTATGATTTATATATTAGGTATAACTAAATTTTCAATTTATATTAAGTAGTTTTGAGAATATATATCATGGTTCATAATTTTATGATCTAAACTAGTTTATGGAACTATTTAGAAATAGATCCTAGAAGAAGGAAAAAAGAACCATATAAATTCATGTATTCTATGTAGGTTTTTCTTTCCATGGAAAGATAATAATGTTAGATATGGAGTTACAATTAGAGATGAACAACATACAATTGTTCTAGGAGAGCGGACTCATGTTATGAGAAATAACCTTACCTGTATGGAGAAGCCTAATCCACAACATGATTTAACAATGTTAAAATGTTTTGTGTGACAACAACCACCATAATTTAATGTAACTAAAAATCCATTTGTATTTGAGAAATGGATTTGTTCCTTAAGAGAAGATATTTATCACTTTTCGAAGTAATGAAAGGGATAATGTTATCATGGAAGTGTATCATCTCTCAAGAAATATAGATAAATGGTGTTAATTTTTTCAAAACACTAATGAGGAGGAGGAAGTAGAAAATCTAGAATGGATGGATTTTAAGGAACTTTTATTGGAAAAATATTTTCCATGCAAAAAAAGAAAGAGGATATGCAGAGACAATTATTAAGTCTGAGAAAATTGGAAGATAAAAATATTTCTAAGTATGAATCAAAATTTAAAAGGTTATAAAGACATGAAAACAAATATATACATAATACAAAGAGGAATATTGTTCATTTATTTGATGGGATTAATCCAGTTTATCAAAGGGAACTAGTCTTCCAAAAATTCTCATCATATGAAGATATAGTCTCATGTGCCATCAAGATAGAGTAGAAATTTTTCAAGTCTTATGGACATGAATGAAAGTAATAAAATAAAAGGATATATAAGAAAAAGTTGGATAAAGGGAAGAAGATAAATAGGTATTTTCTGACATGTGATAAATTTGGAATTAAACATTGCGGTATTTTCTAACACTCTTTGATAGCTTACATTGCACAAAACACCGAGCTTAAACAAACTCCAAAATATTATTTTTTAACCGGGCCATTATAAAATATTTTTTAAATTCGAATGTGTGAATAATATTAACTAAATTATTATATAAATAATTAAGTTTTTATACAATATAAATTTTATTATACTAAGAAAAGTAACACATAATTTTTAAAAAAGTCATTTTCTTCTTCAAATATATGTTTTCTTCAAAATGTTATTTTTATTGTTTTCTATATAAATATAAATATTATTAATTTTTTAAACTTTTAGAAAATTTATTGAAAAAATAAAACATAATTTTTAGAATCATCATCTCAACATTATCTTAGTGTATGTTTTTGGTAATTTTCTAAAAAAATTATTCTTGCGTTAAAATGTGAAAATAGTTTTGTTACTAAATAACATAAATATTATTAAATTATTATTATATGATCATGATTAACCATTATTATTAAAAAAATTATTTATTGAATGGAATAACCAATAAAGTGCTATATTTATAAACACATGTCTATCAATTTTTAAAACCATGATTTTAACGTTGAAAAAACTGTTTTTATGGGTTATTAATGTAACATATTTAGAATTTATTTTTATCAATTTAATAAATTTATTAAAGTAAAATGGATTAAATTATTTTAATCAATACTTACAAATTATTTTATAACTCCATTTTAATTTTTAGGCATAAAAAACTTACCTAGGAAATTAAAGATTTACTTGAGTGTAGGTAAAATAATGTAGTGGGTTAAAGTTAAAAGGTAAAAGATTAAAATATCTAAAAACTAAAACATTAAATGAATGTTTGATTTGTTTTCTAACCTTAACCATACTTTAAAACATTAATTATCATTGAAATAATTTTTAATTAAGGACGCCCAAATGTGGTTGGCATTAAATATAAAATAATCATTATTTAATCACTTAAAACTACCCCTCCCCAAATATAAATACCCCCTAGACACCAAATTTCTCATAAAAATCCTTGAAGTTATTAAAATATATACAAAAAAATCTCCTCCCCACTCTCCCCACATCCTATCCTTTTTAGTCTCAACCAAATATTAATTCCAAATTTCTTAAAGGGTCCTTTAAAGAAGGGATATTCAAGAAGCAACTTTCTCAAAACGCCTCTCTTAATTTCCTTTCTTCTTCTACCATCTCCTCACCTAATTTTTCTATAAAATAATATTAAATGAAGTTTCATGTATATACATTATTTTATATTGATAATTTAATATCATATATCCATCCCTTTTCTCATCTCCCCTTATTCAAATAAAATAAAACTATTCTCCAAATTATCTCAATTAACCATATCCAAAAATAATGATTTTGTACGTTTTCCATCACCACCTTTAAGTATGGTCATAAATGTATTATTATGGTTAAATTATATTTTAAAAAGTATATTGTAACCTATTTCATGTTCATTAAAAATTATGTATTCAATAAAACAAAACACGTACATGATGGTTGAAAATCCTCCAAAATGAACCAATCATTTATCATTAACTTTTTATCAAATGAATCATACTCAAGTAAAAAAATAAAGACGAAATATGGAACCATTTAAAATTATGGATGTGAATTAATACCTTTTCATTTCACTTCTATGTTTCTATTTTTATTTTAGATGTACATTTAAAATTATACACAAGTTAACCGACCATGAAACCATGAAATGAACGCTCTTGAAACAATGAAAATAATGTAATATTATTATCAATGGGTGGTAAGAAGTTATAAAAGGGTAATGTAAGGTATTATATATATGAATATAGTTTTGGAAAAAATTAATAAAATAGGAGGTTTATGTATGAAAAACTAAAGGGAAGGAGATGGTAAGGGATTTCTTAACTCAATTTCTATTCATTGGGTTACACTTCAACTTCATTGATTTTTTAATTCTAAGATTATGAGTGTAATGAATTTTGATAACCATATTTTGTATATAGAATTTTCTTTGGATTTATAGTAGTTATACATATTGAATTCATTTTATTAATTATCACTTCAATGATATGATATTTTTAAGAGAGTTTCTTTAAAAAATATCTTTTTTTAAGTTTCCCTTAAAAATATCGTTTTCTTACATGTCCATGTTTTCAATAATTTTTTCCAAAAATGTTTTCAATAATATCCAATGATTTTATAAATTAATTTTTAATAATTTCTTAATTTCTAAAAAATTAGTTTGAAAGGTATATGTTTTCATTTTCTAAACAATTTTCCTTAATACTTTTCCAACAAAAATTTATAAGGATGGTTTTTTTAAACATAAATGACATGAATGTATTTTTATTCTATCATATAGCCTTAATGATTTGAACATTCCTTAAAAACATTATGTGGTTATTTTCAATGAAATTTTTTTATTTTGTAATTTAAAAATATATAAAAATTAAGTTATTTTCAAAGTTAAAAAGGGTTTTTTCTCAATAATTTTTCAATTATCTCATTTAAAGAATTTTCTTATATATAAGAATACTCTGTTGAATCATATGATTCGTTGATGTTAATCTCTTATGATAACATATTCCATACTTTATTAAATGGTTTATAAGGATTTTTATTGTGGATGAACTATTTTAACACCATTCCTTATATTACTCTGGATGGTATGTGATTATGTTTACAGATTGAGGAAAGTTATTTATATTTCCTATGCTAGTTTCAATGAAAATATATATATATATATTATGTTTCACACCATTCATATAAGGAATTCATTTGACTTACTATGTAAAATGTAGGGATTTTTATAGCCCCTCGATTCATCGGTAGGACTCATGAGACAAACTACTTTGGGTATTGGCTTATGTCTTACTTATTTATTTTTGATATCTTCGGAGAAGCCTTTTTGATATGTTTATGATGTAATGAATTATGCAATACATAATTATGATATTATTTATTAATTTTAAAGTGATTATTTTTTTAGTATAATATCCATGGTTAATTTTTCAAGCTATTATGATTATTTATATGGAATTATTTGATCATCTTTTATTCAAAACACATTTTTCGCAAGTAATTAAGTCAATGAAGTGCGTTTTAGTTATTTACCTTGCCATAATTTTTATTGATTATTTTTTATAGCTTCTTCTGTATTCATACCCTTATTTCCCATATTATCTCACCCCTTTCTTATTTTTTATTTTTCCATAGGATTACAAGAATTTTATTATGATTGAGAAGTAGGGTTTAGCTAGAAGAATAATGGTGTTCTCAAAGGATATGCTATGTTTTATTTTATATTTTCAACTATAATGTATGTTTTAAATTTAATAAAATTTCCAAAATTACTAAACTATTTTGTCCTTTATGATGTTTTCTCTTTTATAATATGGTGATATAATATATTAACCACTTAACTATATGATACTTGGGTAGGGGGAGTTACATTGATGCCTTGCATCATCCAGAGGATTGATTGTGGAAACATTCATGGGGGATGTGGTTGGAGAAGAACCTTCACCGTAGACTTGTGTATTAACCAAAATATCTTATTTTCTCCATCATAGGGGACTTATTTTGAGTGAATATACTTACCCAACCTCTTAGTTGTGCATGATTGGTTTCTTTCTATAGGATATAATAAAGTGCAATGAGGATCCTGATATAGGTCCACTTGAAGCTGCGGAGGTACACAAATGAGTCAAGGAAATGAGCCACATAGAGTTATATAGTATCAACATTATGGAAATACTTATTAAAGGCCTAAAGACATTCATGAAAACTTAAATAGGTCACTTGGTAGTCAGATAGGTGGTTCAATATTTCCCATAGGTTTTCTCTAGGAAATGTTGTGTGGTCCTCAACAAGAAAAACTATGTTGTCACGGCGTGGGGATGTGGGTTAACAAAACATGACTGGTAACAGGACAATATAAAAAATCTCCCACAAGTTTTCATCTCCCCTTTCATTATCCAAGGGCTAATACTCCTCTTGATCACCCCAAGCTCATATCAGAGAAGGTCTAGAAGTTAGGGGATCCAACAATGCAGACATTCTCTACTTCTAAATTTCTAATATAGGTAGCATTACATGAGTCAAACACCCCTTAAATGATGGAGATCCTTCTGGATATTGGCGTAACTTCTTGAACTTGCCCAAATAAGATGGGGTATACATGGAATCCTACAATTCGGGAATCTCATCATGGACATGTGGGCCGATAAGGTACTCTCTTACATTTGAGGGATCCAAATATGACCCTGACATCTCCCCCGCTTCTCTAGTGGTGGTGAAGAGGAGGGTAGTTGATGGAGGAAGGGTTGACTACACAAAGTGTCCCTGAAATGATGAAAAAAATTCCTCTCTACATTGGTCTTTTTTGAGTGATTTTAATACTTTATTGAACTCATCCATATGTGTTGACCTCACCTGTTTTGATAATCCAAATCATGTATTTATATGTTTTGATAATCTCAATTATGTGTTCATATTTTATGATATTCTCAATTACTGTTGATCTACACTTTAATTCTTTCAAATCAGTGATCCAGTTAATAATAATGTTTAAATAATCTGTGATTTATGTTAATCCTCATTCATCCATGTTCATACAAGTTATAAATTGATTCTAACACAATCGGATGTGTTCTGCATAAAACAGATAAGTAATCTGCCTATAGCTACTGATAAAGAGCTACTGGTACCTAGTCTACCGATAGAATTAGTCCACCGATAGCCAGAGCTACTGATAGCCAGAGCTACCGATAGCCAGAGCTACCGATAGACTTAGTCTACCGATAGACAGAGTCACGGATATACTTAACACAGAGCTACCGATGTGCTTATAAATATAAGCTACTGACTTACAGACAGCTACCGATACAAATATAGAGCTACCGGTGTAAGAATAAATAGCTACCGATGGAATAAGAGTCACCGATGGACGAAGCTACTGACAGACTCACAGCTACCGACGCATGGAGCTACCGACGCATGGAGCTACCGACGCATGGAGCCACCGACGCATGGAGCTACCGACGCATGGAGCTATCGACGCATGGAGCTACCGATAAACAAAGTCACCGATACAAGCATGTACCAACCGATGCATAGAGCCACCGATAGAGTCAAAGCAACTAATGACATTGAGCTACCAATGTCCAAGCTACCGATGCTGATTACCTACCGATCACTCGACTCACTGTTTTAATTTCTTTATTCCCTATCTTTATTTAATCTATCCAACGGTCATATCATGTACATTTTAATGACTTTTCAAATATCTGATAAAGGTTGTCGGATGTCAGGAATTTGTACCTCGTACCTGCAGAAAGGAAATCTTTTCTGTCCCCTGTTGCCCGTGAGATAAATATGAGAAGACTACGCTGCCCAGAGAAGTGTGTGTGGTGGATGGAATATATACCAGAAACACAAGAACGAGAAGAATTAAGAAAAGAAAAACCAGTTCCATCAAGAACACAGAGAAGCTCATAGACAATCAAGCATACTCGAGAAGATTTCTGTGCATATAAGAAGAACACTGAAGAACTTCAACCACGGCATTTTTACTGTCTATGAACCTGGAGCATACGACACTCTGTTTCTCAAATAGAAATGAGAAGAGGACTCAGACTCACTTCTGATCGAATCCAAAGGAGTCCAGAGCTGCACTGAAATCACCAGAACCATTTCTAAACTCTACATCTCTTGTTCTGTGATTTATTATTATACTTTTCGAGCAGTGTGTGTTATCTGTTGCATCTAACACACACACTGACTCCTGTACTTTCACTGGAGGATCTGTAAATCCTCAGCAAACTTTTTACACTTCATTTCCCACTGTGGAGAGTGGTAGAGGTCGTGTGTGACCTGGACAGCTGGTTGCTGTTGTACTGTTTCCCACGAATAACAGTGGTAGAGGTCTTGGACCTGGACAGTTGTGAACTGTTGAACCCCGATCCAGGGTGTGGATCATTTATATAAAAACTTTTGAGAGGACTAAGTCTCAGCTTGAGACTGAACCTCTTGGTTACATTTGTTGTGCCATCTCTTTCAAAGTTTTATTCCGCTGCTAATCACTTTAAAACTAATACTATTTTTAAAGTTACTTTGATAATTAAATTAGCAAGTGTTTATGTTAAGTGTAGATTAGTAAGTTAGTTTCAAAAGATAATCACACACTCCTGTGTTTATTAACTGGGAATTAATCAATCCCTTGAGAATCTAACAGAACCTCTACTTTAATATAAATTCACTATAGTTTAATTTATTATTTTATTTGGGGGTCTTTAAGACAGTGTTTTTAAATACAGAAATTTTAATTGGTACTCAATTCACCCCCCTCTTGAGTAAACCACTCCGACCAACACTTGGTATCAGAGGGTCAAAAATACTTTCTAAAAGTACTCTGCTTTTGAACTGTGATTTTAGTTGAATTTTAAAGTTCTTAAAATTTCTGTCATATCTAACTTTTTATCTCTTTAAAATTTTCTCATCATGGACAATAGACTTGAGGGTGCTGCTACTAACCAGCCACCTTTCTTAAATGGAACTAACTATGCTCAGTGGAAACTGAAAATGAAAATTCATCTAGAAAGCATAGGTTTTGATATCTGGACTGCTATTGAATAAGAATACAAAATTCCCACTACTGCTAGATCTACTTGGGATGAACCTACAAAGACTGCTTACAATAATAATTGTAAAGCTATGAATGCTCTGTACTGTGCTCTAGGAGATGAAGAGTTTAATAAAATTTCTGCATGTAAAACTGCTTTTGAAATTTGGGATACCTTAGCTGTTTCTCATGAAGGAACAACGAATGTTAAAGAAATGAGATTGAACACTTATACTATCAAGTATGATAATTTTAAAATGAAGCCTGATGAACCTATTTCTTACATGTATCTCAGGTTCAATGAAATTGTCAACACAATGACTTCTCTGGGAAAAGATGTTCCAGGAAAGGAGCAAATTATGAGAATTTTGAGATGTCTACCTGAAAGATGGAGAGGAACCTCTGTCTCCATTAGAGAATCCTGTGACATTGGAACACTACCTGTCAAGGAATTAATTGGTAAGCTGATGATGTATAAAGAAGAGCTTAAAGTGAATAAAGAAGAAGAAAATGAACCTCCAAGAAAGTATTTCGTTTTCAAATCTTCAACATCAAAGAATAAGGACAAAGAAAAGCTTCAAGCTGTAGTTGAAAGTTCAAGCTGTGAAGACAGTGAAAGTGATTCTGACAGTGATGCTGAGATGGCTCACATTGCTAGAAGATTTAAGAAATTTTATAGGAAAAAGAAGTTCTTCAGAAAAACAAATTATAAGGGTAAGTATGATCACCAAGGTAAATGGAAAAAGGATTGGAAGAAGAATGACAAATCAGATGATGTTGTCTGTTATGAGTGCAAGAGAAAAGGACACATTAAAGCCGACTGTCCAAAGCTGAAGTATAAAAAGAAATATGAATATAAGGACAATAAGTTTAAGAAAGCCATGAAGGCCACCTGGAGTGCTTCAGAAGACAGCACTAGTGAACCAGAATCTTCGGACTCTGAAAGGAATCGAGCCAACATGTGTTTCATGAAAAATACTTCTGAGGTAACATCTGACACTCCTGTTTTAAATTCATATTATTCTGGAGATGATTCTGATTCAGAAACCATGTCAAAATCTGAACTATTTGAGTACTGTGATATGCTGGAAGAAACCTGTAATGATCTTAAAGACAAATACAAAGGTTTAAAGAAACAAAATGCTCTCACCACTATAGTTAAAACCGAACTAACTATTGAAAAAGAGAAAAATGCTCAACTGTTAAAGGAAAATACAGAACTGAAACTGTCAAATGAGCAACTTAGAAAGGACTTAGAAAAATTCACAAATGGAAAGGATGCTTTAACACAGATGCTAGGAAAGCAAATAGCACCTAGATATACTACTGGTATAGGATACCAACCTGGACAAAGGAAAATTGCCAAAACTAGATTCATTCCTAAATCTGGACAGAAGATAGTTAATTCTGGAACTTCATATGCCTCAACCAGTTATATTCATAGTTATGGATCTAATAAAGTTTATCTTTCAAAGCATGTTAATTCTACAAATTATATGAGACCCATTAGACAGATATGGGTACCTAAATTGCTATAGGCTAACCTGTCTGGACCCAAGAAGATCTGGGTACCAAAATCATCTCCCATCTAAATCTGTTTTGTAGGGAACTTGCTTAAAGAGCTCCTATAAAGAGACCTGGTATTTGGACAGTGGATGTTCAAGACATATGTCAGGAGACTTTTCATGTTTCAAGAGCTTAGTAAAAGTTGATGGAGGCTTTGTCACTTTTGGTGATAATTCAAAAGGAAAAATCATCGGCCTAGGCCAGATTGGTAACACTGACTCAGTATTGATTTCTAAAGTTTTATTTGTTGATGGCCTTAAATACAATTTATTAAGTATTTCTCAATTATGTGATGATGGTTTTCATGTTAAATTTGAAAATGATTCCTGCAAAGTTTTTAATTCTAAGAATGTTTTGGTATTTTCTACCTTAAGAAATGAAAATGTTTATGCTGTTAATCTGAATTCTTTAGCCAAACAAAATATATCTTGTTTGAATGATTTTCATAAAGAATCTTGGCTATGGCACAGAAGATTAGGACATTGCAACATTCACTCACTTAGAAAACTGTCTCGAAAAAACCTAGTTAGAGACCTACCTAAATTAGAATTCCCAAATGATAGAGTGTGTAACCCCTATCAAAAGGGAAAACAACACAAAGTTTCTTTTAAATCAAAGAAAGAAGTTTCGACTTCTCAACCACTTGAATTGGTTCACATGGATTTGTTTGGACCATCAAGAGTTTCTAGTTTAAATGGGAAGCACTATGTTTATGTTCTTGTAGATGACTTTTCTAGATATACTTGGGTATATTTTCTAGCTCACAAAAGTGAAGCATGTTCTTCTTTTGTTAAATATTCTAAATCTGTAGAGAACCTTAGTGGACTTAAGATTAAAACTTTGAGAAGTGATCATGGTTGTGAGTTTGAAAATCAAGATTTTGAATCTTATTGCTCACGCAATGGTTATACTCATAACTTTTCTGCCCCTAGGACACCCCAACAGAATGGTGTAGTAGAAAGAAGAAACCGAACCCTGCAAGAAATTGCTAGAACCATGCTCAATGAATATGACCTGCCTATTTATTTTTGGGCTGAAGCTGTTAATACAGCTTGCTATGTCATCAATAGAGTCTTGATCAGACCTGTTCTTAAGAAAACCCCTTATGAGTTGTGGAACCATAGTAAACCCAAGGTTAATTACTTTAAAGTTTTTGGCTGCAAAGTCTTTATTCTGAATACTAAAGATAATCTGGATAAGTTTTCTCCCAAAAGTGATGAAGGAATTTTTCTGGGTTACTCTATTTCAAGTAAAGCTTATAGAGTTTTCAATAAGAGAACCAAATGTGTGGAAGAATATGTTCACATCAAATTCGATGAAACTGATCCACATGAGCCTAAAACTTCTCTTGAGAATCTTGAAGAAGATCTGTCTATTCTGGACATTAATGATAAATCTAAAGAACCTGTTATAAAAACATCCAGTTCTGGACTTTTTCCAGAATCTGCTTCTGTTGAACCCGAACCTATAGATGAACCTGAAATTTCTAGTCCAACCTTTACCAGATCAATGAGGATTCTAAAGAATCATCCTTTAGAAGCTGTTGTTGGTAATCTTGATAGAGGAACACAAACTAGAGCTTCTCTAAGAAACTAGGTTGAACATCAAGCCTTTCTTTCACAGCTAGAACCCAAAAATATCAATGATGCTATCAATGATGAATTCTGGGTAATAGCCATGCAAGAAGAATTAAATCAATTTGAAAGAAACAAAGTCTGGGAATTAGTTTACCGACCTAAGGACACTTTGACAATAGGCACAAAATGGGTTTTTAGAAATAAAGTAGATGAATCTGGAAATATAGTTAGAAACAAAGCTAGACTAGTTGCACAAGGATATAGTCAAGAAGAAGGTATAGACTATGAGGAGACTTTTTCACCTGTAGCTAGACTAGAAGCCATTAGGATCTTACTTGCATATGTTGCACATCTGGATTTCAAGTTATATCAAATGGATGTGAAAAGTGCATTTCTAAATGGTTTTATAATTGAAGATGTTTTTGTAGAACAACCACCTCGATTTACTAATCCCCATTTTCCAAATCAAGTTTTTAAACTTTCTAAAGCTTTGTATGGTTTGAAACAAGCTCCAAGAGCTTGGTATGATAGACTTAGAAATTTCCTTATTTCAAAAGGTTTTACTAAAGTGATTGCTGATCCAACTCTTTTCATTAAAAGAATTTCTAAAGATGTTTTAGTTGTACAAATATATGTTGATGATATTATTTTTGGATCTTCTAAACACTCTTTATGTACTGATTTTTCAAAAAGCATGCAAAATGAATTTGAAATGAGCTTAATGGGAGAACTTAAGTACTTTCTTGGATTTCAAGTATTTCAAAATGAAAATGGTATTATTTTGAATCAAAGTAAATATACAAAGGATATTTTAAAACGTTTTGGTCTGGATAGTATCAAGGAAAGTGAAACTCCTATGACAATCAAGCATACTCGAGAAGTGTTCTGTGCATATAAGAAGAACACTGAAGAACTTCAACCACGGCATTTTCACTGTCTATGAACCTGGAGCATACGACACTCTGTTTCTCAAGCAGAAACGAGAAGAGGTCTCAGACTCACTTCTGATCGAATCCAAAGGAGTCCAGAGTTGCACTGAAATCACCAGAACCATTTCTAAACTCTACATCTCTTGTTCTGTGATTTATTATTATACTTTTTGAGCAGTGTGTGTTATCTACTGAATCTAACACACACACTGACTCCTGTACTTTCACTGGAGGATCTGTAAATCCTTAGAAAAATTTTTACACTTCATTTCCCACTGTGGAGAGTGGTAGAGGTCGTGTGTGACCTGGATAGCTGGTTGCTGTTGTACTGTTTCCCACGAATAACAGTTGTAGAGGTCTTGGACCTGGACAGTTGTGAACTGTTGAACCCTGATCCAGGGTGTGGATCATTTATATAAAAACTTTTGAGAGGACTAAGTCTCGGCTTGAGACTGAACCTCTTGGTTACATTTGTTGTGCCATCTCTTTCAAAGTTTTATTCCGCTGCTAATCAATTTAAAACTAATACTGCTTTTAAAGTTACTTTGATAATTAAATTAGCAAGTGTTTATGTTAAGTGTAGATTAGTAAGTTAGTTTCAAAAGATAATCACACACTCCTGTGTTGATTAACTGGGAATTAATCAATCCCTTGAGAATCTAACAGAACCTCTACTTTAATATAAATTCACTACAGTTTAATTTATTATTTTATTTGGGGGTCTTTAAGACAGTGTTTTTAAATACAGAAATTTTAATTGGTACTCAATTCACCCCCCTCTTGAGTAAACCACTCCGACCAACAATATGGATAATAATTATTAACATATGGGATCCTTCCCCTAACATTCATGGTGAAGGAGGACGCATCACTCTTATTTCATCCCCTAACTCAGACTCCAAGAGGTTTATGGTGATGTGGGACTGAACCTAACCCTATCTATGATAGTACTGACGGAGCTCCCTTAGCACAATACTCTAGGGAACATATATATTTCTTCTATGCTTGTCTTGGATGATGCTGCGGGTGACGCCCCCATAGTGTCTATGTATTATTCTTCCCTTGGAAGGACCTTTAGAAAATTATAAGTATTCAATTTGGTATGGGACTCTATGTCAGATTAAAACTTTGTAGGTAGGACCTCCAAAGTTAAATCCACCATTTCTGGTTGGCACCCCCATGACGTTGTAGGAACCCGGAACACCCTAAGAGGGGAGGGGTGAATCGGGGTGCGAAATGTTTATTTTAAAGTGACAGATCTTGTTTCCGAATTTGTAGAATCTTTTTAAAACTATCTTTTGTAATCAATTAGTAATCTAACATTCACATTTAATGAGAAAACACAACAATTTTACTTGGTTAACCATTAAGGTCTAGTCCAAGGAGAATACACTAGAAGTGTTTATCTCCTAACTAAATCCACTAATATTCCCTAGTTATAGAATAAAAAATTTCATTCATAATCACTCTATGTCAGGCACACTATCTTTACAATATTTTATGGATAGTAAAATTCTTTCCTCAAAACACTTCTATTTAATCCCCCTATCTCACTACTTTGGGAGAAGTCTTACTCAGTTTAACAATGTGAAGGTATCTTCAATTGATTAGCATTTACGTATTTATCCCTAACTAGAATGAGACAAACATTGCATTGAAGTACTGATTTGGTGCACATGAACTCATTTTTCACTTAAATTTCATGTTCTATACTACCATTCATGAAGCCCTTTCATGAAGCTCACTACCTTCACAAATCAAACTACCTTCACGAAACAAAATTCATCCATGATTCTCACTCTATCATCTTAGAAAACCTCATCAATGCAAAACTCAATTTTCCCATATACCAAAGCATTGTGAATTTCAAGAGAATAATTTTTTCGATGCTCAAGTTCACTTATAATACTTGATTCATAAAGCTCTTGGCCTTCATGAATTCATAGTGATTCAATATTTTCTCAAAAAAAGTCATGTGTAAAGTAGTGGGGATAGCCTTATATTTATAAGAAAATCCCCTCATGATGATCCCATGCCTATATCGGATTTATCATGAAACTCAAAAATAATTTTCATGAAGCTCTTTCACACATGAATCTTTAGTGAAATTCAACCTACTGACAAAGCTTCTCGTAGTCACAGATATTATCATCAACTCATCTGCTGGTTCACTATGCTTGTTCACATTCCTCCACATCTTTGTGAATATCTGCCATTGTGAATTCTCTTCTTCCTGAAACCCATTACTTATCCATATTTATGAAGATTTAATCCTATAAAACCATCTTTCGTGATGATTTCCTCTTTATCCTTATTTTTAGCCAAAAAAATTAGCAAAAACTAGGACGTGATTCCACCTTCAATATTTTGGTCACTTTGTATCGTAAGATCACTTGCCTTGAAATTCCATGAACATCCTAGGGTAGATTGAAAAAAAACACAAACTAGACTCCATTTCTTATAATGAATATCCTTGATTCCAATAATCTCCCCTTTGGGATTTTTGGAAATCTAGAGAAAAATTCAATAAAGTGGAACACACTATCAAAACCTGATACACGAGAATCATGTCATCCAACACTCTAAGTCTATATGAGAAAATCTTAGGGTAGAACCCAGGAGGAGAAACATGAATTGGTTTATCATGTTTTGGAATGCATAAATATGTCTAAGCTAAGATCTGATAAATATGAACCATTTTCTTATAACACCTAATTCTTTGTTTCCACATGTTTTGGAATGCTTAGAGAAGTCCAAGCTAAAATCTGATAAATATGAATCATTTCCTCATAAAACCCAATTCTCTATTAACTCATAATAATTACATTGTTTTTTCAAAACTTGCAACTATAAAATATTTATCACATTGAATTTCTATAATATCTTCCATTGGAAATAAACATAAATATCCTATATTTGTACTTATAGAGATCAAAACATAATATCCATGGATCCTATCTTCCCCATAAAACAACATCACTTCCAAAAATATATTAAATTTTTTTACACAAATGGGGAGAGGGGGACAATTATAACCTCCTCGTGCTTTGGGAGGTGTCTGAACATATATATTCAACAGATTTTTCTTGAACACATGTGATGCCAATGGCTTAGTCAAATTTTCATCCACTTGGTCATCATTTCCAACATGATATATTTGAATCATGACTTGTTAAAAAATTTCTATTATGGTGTGATATATGGCCTCAATATGTTTTGTACGAGAGTGATGAACTGTATTATTCATAGGATTGATTGCGCTATTGTTATTATAGTGAACCATCATCAGTTGTTTCACATCATCACTAATATTGTTCCATTGTTTCTTCATCCACAATAGCTATCTGCAAGCCATTGTAGAATATATATAATCTACTTCATCGGTACTAAGATAAGTGATTTTATGTTTCTTTCTCAACCAGTCCACACATTTATTTCCAAAAACGAATTCCCCACCACTTGTGGATATTCTATAAAAAACATCTCTAGCCCAATCAACATAAAAAAAATGATGATAGTTCATTATCACTTCCAATAGAAAAGTATATATCTATAATTGTGGGTACCTTAAATGTACATCGTGATACTTTTAACTACAACCAAATGTTCTTACTTCATATTATATTGAAAGAGGCCCATTTGGCATGTTTAAAAGACAATATCTGGTCATGTTGAAGTTAACTATAATAAGTTTCTAATGATTGTATTGTACATGGTGGTATTCATAGAAGTACTATCCTTATTGTAACACCGCGAGATTTTATGAAAAATATTATTTTTAATTTCATTAATGTCTTGTGTTGTACGCTACACCAAAACTATCTTACACAACACGCATCCTTGACTTGCCTTTCACTACGCGCAATCGCGACCTTACTCGATAGCGTGTGTAGTGCACAATACCGAGTTTCACTAAACAACGATATGTTATTAAAATATTATTAAAACTAGCCGTTATGAATAGTAATAACCACTTTTTGAAATTTTGTAAATTTTATTTTTCAAAATGGACTTCATTTTTGGATGTGGAATATCGAAATTAGCTTAGGGTGAAATTTTGGTACTCTTCGGATTACTTTCATTTTCTGATGAATAGTGAAAATTACTAAATTTTAATTAAAAACAACCTTTTTAATCGAAATAATTAGTAGTGATAAATTATTAATTTGAGTGGTCTTAAAGTATATTTAGAATATATTTTTACAATTTAATACAATGTTGGTCATTGTATGTAATTTCACATTTAAACCAGACATAAACAAGTGTCAATCTTTTGATAGTTATTATCTTTTAAGAACACGCTATTTGTTTTCACGATGGGAATTAATTTTTAAATTAATTAATGAAACTGATATGTTTTGAATTTGTTAAATAGACATCATTTTTCAGTTCATAATATCAAATATATCTTAAGCCTGATTTTTGGTATTTTTCTGTAAACTTTCATTTTTTGATGAATAGTGAAACAACTAAGTGGTAGTTAAAAAATGAATTTTTCATAAAACATAATCTTACCGCTTCTGTGAGTGGAATTTTAAAAATCTGATACGCATGGTTTATGTCATTAATTAAAATGTGGTTCAATTAGATGAAAATAATTTTTGGTGAATAGTAACTTTTTACTTTTTTACCACCGTTAAAAGTAAATAGGGTAATTAAGGGTAAAAATAATATTATTATTACCCTAACACATGTCCTGATTCTATTGGATAAGTGTAATTCGACCAAAAACAACCTTAGGAATACAATATGACCATTTAGGCCCACTTTGATTAGATTAGGACATTTATTATTAATTTATTTAAAGAAGGGTTAAAATAGTTAAAATCAAAGTTTAATAAGTATATCATTTTTAATATAGGGTTATACATAAGATAAATTCGACTATAAATATTTATTAGAAATATAATAATATTTCCTACATAATGGAATTTTATTTTTAATTTTTAGACATTCAATAATTTAATTTATTTATGACACAAAGATGATGCAGTAATTATCTTATTAATGAAATATTTACATAATTGATGTTATAAATACCAAAATAAATGTAATTTGAGACATTTTATGAATTCCACTAATGTTATAGGTTAATATGACATGTTAGTATTGATTTAATTAATGTTTTTTGAACTAATAATTCTGTTATGATTTTCACAAAAATCAATTACTAAATAGTGTCAAAATTGACATAAAATAGTTTTTAAAACAAATATTATATTATTAATTGTTATTTTATTCCTAAAAATATAAGGTTTGGAAAAATGACTTAGATAAGGTTATATATATTAATAATAAACAAATTTGGGTTTTTTTGGATGTTTATAGTAAGTTTATTAACCTTATAGTGTAAGAACACAAGAAGACACGATAAAAGTAAAATTATTTAACTTAATGTTAAATCAAAATGATAAGGTTAAAATAGGAACCTAAACGTGTCAAAATTATATTGGATGAGAGTATTTCTACCCATACCCACCTTATCTTAGAAATAAATCAATTTTGAGCTATTTAAAACCGAATTTTTATTTATAATAAAATAATATTTTTATTTATTCCAAAGGTGCCCCTCTTCTCCCTTATAAAAGGGCACCTCCTCCCTCTCTTACTCACACCACTTTCAGCCTTCAAGCTCGGCCAAACCCTAAAAAATTATCTTCTCCACTTCCCTGGAAACATTCTAGAGGTCCTGGTATTCTTTAAAAACCAATTTTAGTGCCCTAAAAGGTGGTCTCAAAGAAGCACTTCAAAGAAGAGGTAATGTCTGTTACCGATTCTTTCAAATTTATTTCTTCTTCCACTTATTCTTCTTAGGTTGTTTAATTGTGAAGTAATAACATCAGTATCACTAATATACTGATATGTTATTATAAGTATTAAACAACCCTTTTTCACCATCTACCCATCCTACGGAAAACGAAATCACTGCGCGTGCGTACGTACGGAATACCGTCTCCATGCCGTGGTGTAATCTATTTTCCAACCCCAACTTACTTGGATGGGTATAATGGTGTAAATAATAACTATATATGATTATTGTAAAGTGATATTGATTCTTAAATATTATACATACACTCCAATACAATTCCACGATCATGAGAATGATATCATCACTCGTGCGCACTTACGGACTACCGTCTCCACGACGCGATGAGATTCATTCTCCACGTTAACCATTCATGAATGATTATAAAGTATATATAATAAGTAATCATGAAATATATGAAATAATAATGATACTGGATTTATGTGTATATATATGTATGTCATCTACTTAATTCCATTCAAACTCAATAAGGAAATGAAAATAGTGTTCATGCGTACGTACGCCCTACCGTCTCCATGAACGGTGTATTTCTTTCCATTTACTGATCTATTATATATATGTATATTCTGAATATATTTTATATATAAATCATGTTTTATATTCTGGAATTATTTAATCATGATCTAAGTAATCATATGAATAATTACAAGTCAAAACACGGACGACAAATGAAACGATTTTACCCAAAACGCTCTTTAACATGGAATTTACAAAAGAACAGGTAGAATAAAGTCATAAGTGAACCATATATGATATCATAAAAATAAGTATGATTCTGGAATAAGTCAATGACATTATTTAAGTCATTATACAGGATTTTTGGATACGTACAAATCATATCGGACCTAAGGTAAGAGATAATTTTGCAAATCTCAGTTTTTTTTATCCGAGACTGTTTATACGTAAGTATTTACTGGGGTTATTGTTATCATCCATGTACATGTTTTCTAAATGTGTTTCTATGTATTTTTAATGTCCTTCTTACCCATTTTTGACTTTTACTAAATGTTATTTATGGAATCTTTCTATTATGAGGTACTTTTTTTACTTTTCCAACAAAAGTATGAGGACAATGTTATTTTTAACTTATACTGCGTGAACAGATTTTTATGGTTTTATAAAGCCTTATTTTCATGAAGAATCCTCCAAAATATTTCATGACTATATTCAACAAAAACCTTTTCTTCTAAAATTTCATGACATTTTGTGAAAAGAAAAATATTTTGATGAAAAAATGATATTTTCCTCAAGAATTCATTTCAAGTGTATTATCAAAACTATTTTTATCTAAGATGACATTACTATACATGTGTATGTTTCAAGTATCATGTCTCTATGATTTACATGGTTTCACTTTTCTTATGTTGATATATCCATTTGTTTTATATGGATTATGTGATGATGGGATGATGTTTATGAAACCCATTTTATTCTTTGGCTTATGATGAATGTTTCAAGTTTATTTTGTGGCACAAGTAAGAATGATTTCCTTATGAGATGGGTGGGACCTATATCTCCCTCCAATGCATTGGGTAAAGATTTATATCTAATGAGATAGACATTGATGGAACAGTAAGTTAATCAGGTTCAGTATTAAAGGATTGGAACGAGGAGTAAACTTGATTCAGAAAGGGACTTTGTCCACTAAGATGGTCTTGGCAGCAATGCCTTGGCTACTATGGAAATCATTACATGTGCTTAATGGTTGCCACAATTACATGTTTTATTCCCATGCTATTTTATCATTTTTAATGTTTCATTATGATCTATTCCATGTGTACTTCCATGTTTTATGTCACTTCTCAAGCTTTTGATGTTTAAACCTTATGTTCATGTTTTTATGTTCAAATGTATATGGTATGTTTTATTTTATCTATTCTTACCCTTTCTGAGAATTTGAGCTCACCCTTTTTATGTTTTCTTTTCCCTAGGATATAAAGAAAGGTTTTATGTAAGAAAAAAATGGGGAAGATCTTTATGGGAGATCTTGAAGATCTTTCACCACGATTAGAAGATTACGTTCTAAGATTCCAAAGACACTAAACTATTATGGTCCTTGTGTGTCTATTTTTGTTATGTATTAAGTATTCTGCAAAAGTAATGTAATGTTCATGTACGTTAAGCTTCAGGTATCTACAGTTGGTATCAGAGAAAAGGTTTAGTCAACCTTTGGAAACTAGGATGTGAAAATTTTAGTGAGATCCCTAGAGATATTTCTAAGGTATGTCTAGGGATGTCCCTAAGGAAAAGTATACGTATAGGATATAGTCCTAGAACTACGGTAATGATAT
Organism: Viscum album; assembly: GCA_963277665.1. Taxonomy (NCBI): domain Eukaryota; kingdom Viridiplantae; phylum Streptophyta; class Magnoliopsida; order Santalales; family Viscaceae; genus Viscum; species Viscum album. The sequence continues at coordinate 1,016,411,326 of OY728150.1, forward strand.
TATAATTTAACCTATGATGTTAGATATTGAGGGTGATCCTCCTTTACTATGTTGTTTTCCCTAGCATGATTTTTTCCTCTCACACTATTTTTTTGGGTTTTAGAAAATGGCTGGAAACAGGAAGATTCATGATAATGGAGGATATGATGGACAATGGAATGATATTATTCATGAGAAACCAAATGAAACGGGATTTGGAAGTCCAAACATCGTTATTATTCCTAATCAAAAATCTCATAATATTATCAATAATCTCAACTTTGGTAAGTTTCCCGACTCAGGTAATAAGAGAATGATGGAGTTTCATGATGATCATAGGGGAAAGAAAGTTCAATTTCCATCAGGTAAATCATGTGGGAAGAGGCATCGAGGAGATTGTTTCAAGGGAACTGGAAGATGCTTTCGGTGTGGAAAAGAAGGACACAAATCCAGTAAGTGCAAAGGAAAAGGTTCAGTTAACACCATGGATGAGGATAATGGTATTGCTACGACATCAAAAATGGTTAAATGTTTTAAATGTAGAATGTACGGGCATTATGCAAACCAATTCCCTAAGGGAAAGTCTCATGAAGAGAATCAGTACGGCCGTATGGGTAGTATTTATGTTGATGATGATGAAGAGACTACAAATGATATGTGAGATGAAAGAATTATTGAAGCTCGGTCAATGGTTTAAGAAGGTAGTGGAACGATTACATGTTTATCAAGTGTAATGTTGTATAAGTAATCTCATGGTACTATGGAATAAAGAGACATCTAAGGATTGTTACACTGTTGTCTTTCCTTGATTTATGAAAGTGTATGATTAATGGTACCAGTATCCATTAAAGGTTATTCAGATATTTTTGGAATATAGATGATAGTGCATAATGAAGGGATAAGGATAAAATTAAATGTTTGATAGTATTCATGAGCTCATGACTGATATAAGGAGAAGGTTATATCATGTTTTGAGTATATAGAATTTTTGGATTTTGGTATGTGGAAAGAGTTAACTTTTGACAGCATTCATGTTTTCACTAAGGTTTATTGGGTATTCATTTTTCAAGAGAATACATGATTAAGGTATTCACATGACTGGAATGTGACCAACAAGATATATGGGGGATAAATGATGGTATTCACATGCTTGGTTGATGACATTTCAAGTAATCATTTTCTTTATACTATGAGTGTGGACCGAAGTATTTTAGATAAGCCTAAAGATTGGAATGGATTATGTTGGACATAAGTTAGTATTGTTTAAGGATAGAAATTTTTTTTGATATTATTTATGTGATGTTATAGTATTGTAGTTTTAGAAAAAGGACAACCTGCAGGACGGGCGATAGCCCATCGCGTCGGACAAGGCTGTGGGAATCGAACCCACAACCGAAGTGCGACTGGCCTTTATCACCTACCACTGGCCAACAGGAAGTCCTTGTTTTGTAGAAACTAGTTTTATTATATTAAGCAGTATGATATATGAAGTATAATTCCATTTTAGGAACCATATATGATTAATCTCACTATAGATGGACTTATGTAAGTTTTGATAACTTTTCTAACCTTTTGTTTGAGACAGAGGGATTGACCCATCATTCTATCACATGATCTGCTAACACATCACGAATGAAAAATTCAACTTCATTTCATTAAGAGATGAAGTGGAAATTTTCCAAAGAATGACCAACGGTGAGACTATACCAAAATCACGAAAGTATTTCTTCTAATTCCAATTTCATCAACTTTAGGGAAATGATCTTGAAAACCAAAAAATTTGTCCTAGTGATCTTATATCTGATGAATCATATGGTACCTTAGATCATCCCGAATTTATGTCTTTGTGATTGATGGATTTTCCATAGCCATGTTCTCTACCACTCTCCATCAGAACATGATGGTTAGATTTCTCTTCCATATCCATATTTTCACCTATGTGGAAACCCAGTGATTAGTTTATTTGGGTAACCGTTACGTTTCATACTTTTGTTTTTAAAGATATGTTTTGGTATTTCTTTTTACTATGTGGGTTTATATTAAAGAAACTTTCGAGTAGTAAACCATTTATAACCCCAACGAATTTCGAGGGCAAAATTCATTTTAAGGGGGGTAGAATGTAACACCCCGAGATTTTATGAAAAATATTCTTTTTAATTTCATTAATGTCTTGTGTTGTATGCTACACCAAAAGGAACTTTCACAACATTCATCCTGGACTTTCCTTTCATTACACGCAATCGCGACCTTCCTCGATAGCGTGTGTAGTACGCAATACCGAGTTTCACTAAACAACGATATGCTATTAAAATATTATTAAAACTAGCCGTTATGAATAGTAATAACCACTTTTTGAAATTTTTTAAATTTTATATTTCAAAATGGACTTCATTTTTGGATTCGGAATATCGAAATTAGCTTAGGGTGAAATTTTGGTACTTTTCGGATTACTTTCATTTTCTGATGAATAGTGAAAATTACTAAATTTTAATTAAAAACAACCTTTTTAATCAAAATAATTAATAGTGATAAATTATTAATTTGAGTAGTTTTAAAGTATATTTAGAATATATTTTTACAATTTAATACAATGTTGGTCATTGGATGTAATTTCACATTTAAACCAGACATAAAAAAGTGTCAATCTTTTAATAGTTATTATCTCTTAAGAAGACACTATTTGTTTTGACGACGGTAATTAATTTTTAAATTAAGTAATGCAACTAATATGTTTTGAATTTGGTAAAATATACATCATTTTTCAGTTCATAATATCAAATATAGCTTAGGCCTAATTTTTGGTATTTTGCTGGAAACTTTCATTTTTTGATGAATAGTGAAACCACTAAGTGGTAGTTAAAAACAAATGAATTTTTCATAAAACATAATTTTACCACTTCTGTGAGTGGAATTACAAAAATCTGAGAGACATATTTGAAGTCAGTAATTAAAATGTGGTTCAATTAGATGAAAATAATTTTTGGTGAATAGTAACTTTTTACTTTTTTTTACCATGGTTAAAAGTAAATAGGGTAATTGAGGGTAAAAATGATATAATTATTACCCTAACACATGTCCTAATTCTATTGGATACGTGTAATTCGACCAAAAAAACCTTAGGAATAAAATATGACCATTTAGGCCCACTTGGATTAGATTAGGACATTTATTATTAATTTATTTAAAGAAGGGTTAAAATAGTTAAAATCAATGTTTAATAAGTATATCATTTTTAATATATGGTTATACATAAGATAAATTCTACTATAAATATTCATTAGAAAGATAAAAATACTTCCTACATAATGGTATTTTATTTGTAATTTTTAGACATTAAATAATTTAATTTATTTATGACACAAAGATGATGCAGTAATTATCTTATTAATGAAATATTGACATAATTGATGTTATAAATACCAAAATAAATGTAATTTGAGACTTTATATGAATTCCAATAATTTTATATGTTAATATTACATGTTATTATTGATTTAATTAACTTTTTTTGAACTAATAATTCTGTTATGATTTTCACAAAAATCAATTACTAAATAGTGTCAAAATTGACATAAAATAGTTTTTAAACCAAATATTATATTATTAATTGATATTTTATTCCTAAAAAACTAAGGCTCGGCCAAATGACTAATATAAGGTTATATATATTAATAATAAACAACTTGGGGTTCTTTTGGTTGCTTATAGTATGTTTATTAATCTTATAGTAAAAGAACACAAGAAGACACGGTAAAAGTAAAATTATTTAACTTATTGTTAAATATAAATGATAAGGTTACAATAGGAACCTAAACTTGTCTAAAATCTATTGGATTAGATTATTTCGACCCATCCCCACCTTAGATTCGAAATAAATCAATTTGGAGCTATTTAAAACCGAATTTGGCTTTATAATAAAATAATATTTTTTGTTATTCCAAAGGTACCCCTCTCCTCCCTTATAAAAGGGCACCTCCTCCCTCTCTTCCTCACACCACTTTGAGGCTTCAAGCTCGGCCAACCCCTGCCAAATTCTCTTATCCACTTCCCTAGATTCATCCTAGAGGTCCTGGTCTTCTTCAAAGACCAATTTTATTGCCCTAAAAGGAGGTCTCAAAGAAGCACTTCAAAGAATAGGTAATGTCTGTTACTGATTCTTTCAACTTTATTTCTTATTCCACTTCTTCTTATTAGGTTGTTTCATTATGAAGTAATAAGATTAGTATCATCCATATACTGATATGTAATTATAAGTATGAAACAACCCTATTTCACCATCTATCCATCCTACGGAAAACGAAATCACCGCGCGTGCGTACGTACGGAATACCGTCTCCACACCTTGGTGTAATCTATTTTCCACAACCACCTTACTTGGATGGGTATAATGGTGTAAATAATAACTATATATGATTATTGTAAAGTTATATTGATTCTGAAATAGTATATATACACTCCAATACAATTACATGATCATGAGAACGATATCATCGCTCGTCCGTACGTACGGACTACCGTCTCCACGACGCGATGAGATTCATTCTCCACGTTAACCATTCATGAATGATTATAAAGTATATATAATCAGTAATAATGAAATATATGACATAATAATGATACTGGATTTATGTGTATATATATTTATGTTATCTACTTAATTCCATTCAACTCAATAAGGAAACGAAAACAGCGCTCATGCGTACGTACGGCCTACCGTCTCTATGAACGATGTATTTCTTTCCATCTAATGATCTATTATATATATGTATATTCTGAATATATGTTATATATAAATCATGTTTTATATTCTAGAATTAAGTAATCATGATCTAATTAATCATATGAATAATTACAAGTCAAAACACAGACGACAAATGAAACGATTTTACCCAAAACGCTCTTTAACATGGAATTTACAAAAGAACGGGTAAAATAAAGTCATAAGTGAACCATATATGATATCATAAAAATAAGTATGATTCTGGAATAAGTCAATGACATTATTTAAATCATTATACAGGATTTTTGGATACGTACGAAGCATATCTGACCTAAGGTAAGGGATAATTTTGCAAATCTCATTTTTTTATCCGAGATTGCTTAAACGTAAGTATTTACTGGGGTTATTGTTATCATCCATGTACATGTTTTATAAAAGTGTTTTTATGTATTTTTAATGTCCTTTTTACCCATTTTTGACTTTTACTAAATGATATGTTTGGAATCTTTCTATTATGAGGTACTTTTTTTACTTTTCCGACAAAAGTACGCGGAGAATGTTATTTTTAACTTATACGGCGTGAACAGATGTTTATGGTTTTATAAAGCCTTATTTTCATGAAGCCTCCTCCAAAATATTTCATGATTATATTCAACAAAAACCTTTTCTTCTAAAATTTCATGACATTTTGTTAAAAGAAAATGATTTTGACGAAAAAAGGATATTTTCCTCCAGAATTTATTTCAAGTGTATTATCAAAACCATTTTCATCTAAGATGACATTATTATACATGTGTATGTTTCAAGTATCATGTCTCTATGATTTTCACGGTTTCACTTTTCTTATGTTGATATATCAATTTTTTTTATATGGATTATGTGATGATGGGATGATGTTTATGAAACCCATTTTATTCTTTGGGTTATGATGAATGTTTCAAGTTTATTTTGTTGCACAAGTAAGAATGATTTCATTATGAGATGGGTGGGACCTATATATCCCTCCAATGCATTGGGTAAAGATTTATATCTCGTGAGATATACATGGCTAGAACGGTATGTTAATCCGGTTCAGTATTACAGGATTGGAACGAGGGGTGAACTCGATTCAGAAAGGGACTTTGTCCACTAAGATGGTCTTGGCAGCAATGCCATGGCTACTATGGAAATCATTATATGTGCTTAATGGTAGACACAATTACATGTTTTATTCCCATGCTATTTTATCATTATTAATGTTTCATTATGATCTATGCCATGTGTACTTCCATGTTTTATGTCATTGCTCAAGCTTTTGATGTTTAAACATTATGTTCATGTTTTTAAGTTCAAATGTATATGGTATGTTTTATTTTATCCATGCTTACCCTTACTGAGCATTTGAGCTCACCCTTTTTATGTTTTATTTTCCCCAGGATATAAAGAAAGATTTCAGGTAAGAAAAAAAGGGGAAGATCTTTATGGGAGATGTTGAAGATCTTTCACCACGATTAGAAGATTACGTTCCAAGTTTCCAAAGACACTAAACTATTACGGTCGTTGTGTGTCTGTTTTTGTTATGTATTAAGTATTCCGCAAAACTAATGTAATGTTCATATACTTCAAGCTTCGGGTCTCTACAGTTATACTTTCCATGTTTTTTCCTAACCGCAATTAGAGTCAACATTGGTTTAGAATCATGTATATTGAATTTCTTCAGCAGCTCTCTTGCATAATTTTCTTAAGAGATGAAAGTGTAATCCCTCTTCTGAATCACAAGGAGACCTAAGAATTATGTGGGTTCACCAATCATAGACATTTTTTATTTTTATTTCCTATGATTTTCAAATTCATTTATTGATCCAGGTCTAATTCCCCTAAATATGATATAATATGCAAACACATGAACAATAAATTGATTATCCATTGAATTATTCACATAGAGATTATGATCAAAAGAACCTATTTTTAATTGAATCTTCTTTAAATATGCGTCCAGTAAAGAATAAAAATCATGTGGCGCCTATTTTAGACTATAAATATCCTTCTTTAATCTATAAACCTTTTCTTAATCATTTCTAATAATAAATCCCACTAGTTATTCAATGTATAATTCTTCATCAGAAACTCTATTTAAGAAAGATGTTTTGAAATCCATCTGATGAAACTTTTATCCTCTTTGGATTTCCATAGAATGGAAAAGTTTGATCGACTCCAATATCACTACTAGAGCAAATTATTCTTCAACATCAATTCCTTCAATCTATGTATAGCCTTTACACACTAAGCATACCTTGTTTCTGATCACATTTCAATGCTCTTCAAAAATATTTAAAGATCTAGTTGGTACCGATAACATTGGAATTTTTAGTTCTCATAACTATACCATGTGTCTAGTTCTTATAAATTTGTTCAAGTTCATTATTCATGGTTTTAACCCAATATTCACCCTTTAATGCTTATTCAAATGAGGTTGGTTCCAATATTGAAAGTAAGGCATAATTTTATTCACACGTCATTCTCTTTGTATGTATGGGTGTTTTCAAATACCTAATGATGTTGTATTGATCAATTTATGCTATTCTATTTCTCCTATGAGGTTCAGAGGAAGTTTTTTGATCCATGGTTTATTCTTATGATTTTTTTTCTGAATCGACATCATTTTGTGAACCCTGAATTTTTTTCACACCTTCCACTACTTCTTCGTTTGAATCTTTTTCATGTACACTTTCTTTTTCATCTTCCATCTTGTCATCATATGATATCCTATAATTATTTGTGGTTTTTTCTTCAATGATATCAACATCATTACTTTCCACAAGTCCTAAAAGTTGATTATTGAAACATTTCTTAGATTTTATCTTCAATGAAAATACAAGGAATGTTCCCTTATATGTAGTATGAACACACTTTTCTTAATTTTATTCTATATTTTAGATTAAACATTTGCTTCCAAAAAATACTATATAGAGGGATTAATTTCATAACGTAACTCTTATGGTGTCTTGGTTTCTCCAATATAAAATCCCAGTTCAATTTTGAGTGTACATTACTGCTTGAACAACCTCTTTCCAGTAATGATGAGAGATACAACTCTCAATCCTCATAGTTCTAGACATATTGTTCATTTATCAATTTATGCATTCAACAACTCCTTTTTTATCTAGTGTTATCACTACATCCACCTAATTATTTATTCCATGACTTTTAATTAATTTTCAAATTCAATGGATGTGTATTCCCCTATGTTTTCAGATCGTAGAACTTTCATTGTTTGGATAGTATCATTCTCATCTATTCTATGGTAACATTTCATGCAATCAAACACTTGTTGTCTCCTATGTATAATCATTACACAAGCCATTATACTATAATAATAAATAAATAGAACGATGTTTCTCTCTCCATGTGTTCTATCCACATTTATTGGACTCCATACATCTGTGTGGACGAGATCAAGAAGATTTGATTCCCTTTTCTTCTTTGGACAATACAAACTACAGACTAACTATCCTTGCATGCAAGCATCGCATGTCTTTTCCCATTCAAACTTAATATTGGGGATATCCTCGATTATCTTCATCTTCTATATCTTTTCCATGATTTTTTTTAATGTGACCCAACCTCTAGTTCCACATGTTTTTTTCTTCTAAAATTATTCAGTAATAAATGTTCTATTTACTATCAACCTGGTATAAATTGTCATCTATTTTGTATCCTTTCATAAGAGAATTCCATATCTTTCCTTTTACAGTGAGCCCCTTTTGATTAAATGTTATTAAAACTTTAGAGTCACAATGTTGACTCACAATTAGAATATTATGATGTAAATCGTGGACATAAAGGAATTCAATTTTCATAGCTCATCATTTTCCAATTCGGTACTTCCACTATCTTTGATCTTCAAAGCACGATCATTTCCAAGCCTCACTATTAAATTAACCATTTTCTTATCATTATTAAATAAATCTGTATTTCCCATCATATGGGATCAGAATCTACTGTTAAGAATCTAATTTCTATTATTATTTGTATCTTTGAGATCTGTTTCTATAAGGTTGGATTTGTCAATTTTCTTCTTTTACTTTCATGAGATACTTGATTGAGTAGAAGATAATTATGGCCTTTATAATAGCTATTTAATATGTATTGGGTCATCATACTCATCATGTTCTTTTAGAGTAGAATACCTATTCGCAAGAGTAGCTCTGCCTAGTTGGTGGGTATTGACTTTTCTATAAGTTTTGTAGGTAATTTTCTTCCCATTCCTCTGCCTGTAACAAATAGACTTTGCCCCCCATTATAATAATGAAATTAGTATCCCTAAAAACGATTTATTCTATAATATGAAGTATATGGGTTCATTCTTTTCGATTGACTTCCATGCTCTCCCACATCTAGATAGCTTATTTCCACTTCACAATATGAGATGGTATGTACTAAATAAAAAAAATCAAAATTTCATAAGAGGAAATGTATTCTCACTTCCATTCCTCCACATGTCCCTTTCTTTTGAAAAATAATTTTACTAGAGATCATATATGGATACTTGATGATAATTTTTAAATCCCTTTTTGGTTTAATTTAAAGCTTTATTTAATATGACATCAGGTGCCTTTGTGAAATGTCCAACTTTCAGTTTCCCATTATTTTGACTCATTTTCTTTCTAGTCATTATTGATTCAACATCACAACCAATTCCAATTTTTCCCATACATGTGGATATTTGATTATTAAAATTCTTCTTTACTCCTTCAGAACCATGATTAACTCTCTCTAATATATCTGCCTCTTAGAATCATCAAAATGGTATTTTCTTCTTAGTTTCCATGAATATGATTCATTTTCTCATTTACTCCTTAGAGTAAAAACTTCTTCATTAAGCCCAATGATTGTCTTATCTTTATCCTCTAGTCAAAATATATGCCCATTGATGAAATTTTTAAGGCTTCTTCATCTTTTCAGCTTTACTTTATTTATTATATAACTTCATTGGGCACCAAGAGGCAATATGACCAACTCTACTACATCAAATGTACGCCATAGGATGATTTACTTTAAATATCCCATATCCTCACTTGAATATAATGGAAAAAGGAGAAATAAGTTTGTATTGCACATTATCTTCATCAGTTCAATCTCTAGAAACCTTAAGTTTTTCCATGGCTTTGAATGTCATTTCCTGCTTACTCAAGTCGTTGCATCTTCTGGTTTGACTCTCATTTCATAAGCCACTAGATTTTTGGAAAATCATCAGATTAAAGTTTATACATATCCCTTTCTTCAAACACTACAAGAATTTTAATTATTGCTGATGGACAAATTCCCCATCACAAATAGTCGATTTGTGTGGGCTATTTTCGATGGATGTAGGGTTCCATTTAAAACGTCATTATTTGTGATGGAATCCTACATCCGTCGCAAATAGTTTTGGTGGGGTTTCCCGCTGCCTAGCGCAAAAAATATTAATAACAGGCATTTGTGACAAACTAAGCATTCCATCGCAAATTTCCTCCGAGTCAAGATTATTTTTGACGTAATTCAATACTCATAAAAAATAATATTTACCGATAAAAATTGGCGTGATGGAGTTTATTACATTGTAATTAATCCATCACAAAACGTATCATGATATAACAGTGTGAAACCCTCCTTTATTATTCCTCTCTTCTCTTATCCACTCTCTCAAACTGCTATGCAACGAAACCCCACTAGCCGCCCCACTCCATACATCCCCAAAACTGTCTCTTTATTTCCAGTTTTTGTTGATTTCAAGTTAGATCTGCAAGGTATGGACTCGGCTTCTGTCCTCCTTCATTTTTTTCATATTTGAGTTAGATGTTATAAATACTAGTTTGACTATACCTAGGTTAAGAAATTTAACATATTTTGATAATTTATTTTACATGTAGGGTTAATCTAAATTTATTACTCTTGATTTGAGTGTCTTAGTTCTGCACTAGTTGTTTTAATTTGATTTACAGTATTTTTCACATTATTTGATCATTAAATTTAATAGATTTTTTGGTGTTTAGTGTTGCTCAAACATTATTATTTTATTTTATTATTTAAAGTATGATGATTATTGAAATATGCTGGAAGTTTTTATTTGTTTGGAAATATACAGGTTTCGTCAACACTTAGGTTTATTTTAATTTTATAATTATTTAAGGTTGTGGGAAGTTTATTATAATTTTACTCATTCTTTGTTTATTATTGTTTTTTGGGTTTTGTTTTTTGTTTTATTTGTGTCTGGGTTCTTTTTTTTAGCACACAAATGTATGGATAAACATTTGTTATGTTAATTTGTTTAAAAAGGTGTAATAATAAATTTAATGTTAATATATTTGATTGAGAAATTGTGTAATATATATATATATATAACATATGAAATAAATAGAAATTATTAGTTTTTAATAATGATCAGAAAATTAATTTAAAGAAAACCTTTTAATAAAACATTATTTTTTAGAATTTATTTTATTAAAAACAATCAAAATTGGTTTAATGAAAACCAATGACAATTTAAAATATGTAATGTCTATTAAAAACATAGTTAACAATAATTACGATATATTTTTGTATTAGTTTTAAAAAAATATAATAAATACAAAGAATTATTAAAAATTCATAAAAAATATTAATTATAAAAAATGAAGTTTTAATTCAAATAATTAGTAAAAATCACTAAATAATTTACAATATTTAATAATTAATGAGACTTTATTATAATTAAATTTTAAATATTAATGGTCATTATAAAATAATAATAATAATTTTTAAAATAATTATAATAAAATATAACTATTAGAGATTCACAATAATTCATATAAATGATGTGTTAATTAAAATAATTAGTATTAATATTTCGTACAAATGTTGTAAAAACACCCAATACTCACAAATGTTATGTCACATCTAGGGTAAACTTTACATCATGTATGCAACAATGGTCTCCAATTTTCCATATGATATAATGTTTGAAAGATACTTTAAATTTTAATTTGAAATTATAATAAGAAAATTAAATGAATTACCCTCGCATGCAATGTAACTAAACACTCGATGCTCACAAATTTTATGTCACACCTATGGTAAACCAACATCCTAGACCTAACATTGGTATCTAACTTTTCATGTGATAAAAATTTGGGAGATATATCAAATTTTAATAAGAAATTATAATAAAAATATTATATGAATTTCCCACATGTGTGATGTTTACAAACATATGACACACCCAAATGCAATGTCGCACCTAGGGTAAACCCCACATCTCAGACCCAATGGAGGTGTCTAATTTTTCATACAATAAACAGATTGGGAGATACTTAAAATTTTAATAAGAAATTATAATAAAATTATTAAATGAATTACGCACACATGCGAAGTCACCAAACAAATGTTATGTCACACCTAAGGTAAACCCCACATCCCCAACCCAATGGTGGTCTATGATTTTTCATATTATAAATAGTTTGAAAGAAACTTTAAATTTTAATATAAAATTATAATAAAAATACTTAATTAATTACTCTCTCATACAATTCGCTACGCTCACAAATGTTATGTCTTGTCTAAGGTAAACCCCAAATCTCATAACCAATATTGATATATAATTTCAAATATGATACATCGTCAAGAGATATTCTATTATTTCCAAAAATATAGTGTGCCTTATATAATATATATAATATTTTTATTATATATTCACTGAGACTCTACGGACCCTATAATCTATTATTAACCCATCACCTCACTCTAATTATACTTCATAAAATATTTCAAGGTTTTAAAATATAATAATATTTTGAAACTAGTAAAATTTATTGGTAATAATTTTTCTTACATTTGTTATTTTATTAGATAACTATGAACTGGGGAAGTATACACCAGTTTCTATTACATAATCATGATTGGGTAAATCATCACAAAAATCCAAACAGATTTCATATAAATCATGTATACATTAAAGGTGTTGAAACCTTTATATCATTTTCATCATTAAATTCCAATTTTTTTCTGAAGGAATAGTCAAATTTTCATGTCATAAATGTGATCATAGGATATTCAAAAAAAATAACAATGTGGGAATTTATCATTTAAATTTTAGTTTTTGAAAAGTTTATATTTTTTGGTATCAATATAGTGAATATAATTCAGCATAAATAAAAAAAATTTGGTTCCAGATCCATAATTTTATTATTTTTAACTTGTGGTCAATGTTTTGTATATTCCTAAAATAAAAACATAGAATGATATTCCAATTCCTAAATCAGAAACTTCTCAGTTTTATAATTTTTTAACATCTCCTGAGGATGCCTTATATTCGTGATTCCAGATAAGAAAACTTGAAGATGTTACATAATTTATGGATATTAAATCAAATTTTATAATGTAAAATAGTTGTTTTGATTATTTATTTTCATTGGTTAAATAATTTTTGCCTAGTGGAAATACATTACTTGCAATTTTCTATGAAATTAAGAGGTTGGTTCATAATTTGAGCCTTACTTATCATAAAATTCATACATGATCAAATGATTTCATATTATGTTATATTGATTATGAATCCCTGTATAATTTTCAAACATGTGGAGAACCGATGTATAAAGAGGCCCAATAGGGAAATTCTACAGTTCTGATAAAATAGTTGAGGTATTTTCTAATTACACCTTGCTTATAGTGTTTATTTATGTATCACAACATAGCTGGATTGATAAAAAAGCATAAATCAAATAAATCTATCAATAAAAGATTAAATCATTCATGTGATGATGATTCATGGAAAAACATTGATCAGACACAACCTTCTTTTACTTAAGAACCTCGTAACATATATTTGTGCCTTTCCACATATGGTTTTTTTATTTAGTGCTTACGACAGTCAATATTACTATTAGAATGTTTTAATTACTTATTACAATTTACATTCTTGGATATTGATAAAAGAACCATATATATATTTGGCGCTATTAATTCTATGAAATCCAATGAATAATATAGATTTTTATATGAGGCCACTATTGATGAGTTATTTCATTAAATAACAACGGTGTGACTACATTTTATATAGCTTCATATCAGAATTTTATAGTGAAGCTCTCATTATTTTGGAAGATTAGTGAATTTCCAGCGTATGGTATGTTATCTGGATGGAGAATACAATCACTAAAGTCATATCCATACTCTATGTTTGGGAATAAAGAATTTACACTTAGTAATGATAGAAATGTTACTTATTTTGACTGTCATCAGAAATTTATTCATGTGAATAACCCTTTTCGAAGGAACAAAAATAATTTTATAAAATTTTGAATTGAAATAGATGAACCTCTAGTAGTGCTCTCAGGTAATTAGGTAAAATCTATTGTCTCTGTAGTACCTCCTGTTACTTTTGAACTAACCATAAATGAAAAAAAATAAATTTTTTGGGATAGATCAGAATTGGATAAAGTGGAGTATTTTTTGGGATCTTCCATATTGGTCGGATTTTTATGTTCGTCACATATTAGATGTAATAAATATTTAGAAGAATTTTTTTTATAACATATTTTATACCATGATGGACACACCTGGTAAGACCAAATATAATTTAAAGGCACAGTTATATCTTGTTAATATTTGCAGACATCCTGAACTTATATTATTTGAAGATGAAAGATCACACAAATTAATGAAACCAAATGAAGCTTACTCACTTACTAAATAAAACTGTTTATTAGTTTTTTCAATGGGTTAGATATTTGAGATTACTATTTGTTTATACTTTTAATTTGTCACATTGCATCAAAAATAGATATATTACTAGGTTAGAATCCATGACTGTCATGTCATAAATGAATTATTACTGTGTATTAGTTTTAGAGGGCCATTGAATTATTCAATCTCGGATGTGTTGATCGAAATATCATATTTTTTCCAAGATATTTGTGTAGCAACAATTAATTATGATGAATTAAGTTTACTAGAAAAAGTTTTTGTTTTAATTTTATGTAAATTGGAGAACATATTCCCACCATCCATCTTTGATTTCATGGAACTTTTAATATTTCATTTTTTATATCAAGCTAAATGTGGAGATCCAATAAAATTTCAGTGGATTTATCCAATTGACATATGTTTGAAAAATTAAAAAATAAATTATATTACAAATAATTAGTTGAAGGGTCGATCAGATAAGCATATTTTCAGGGAAAAAATTAAATTTATCCTCTTATTATTTTCTGTCATAATATACTTCAAAACATAATCACATGGTTCGCCATGAAGAAAATTTTGATTATGTTACAGAACATAAGTTGTCAATTTTTAATAAACCTGGGCTTAGTTTTTTTGGTTATCGTGAATGATGGAATATAGATAAAGAACTAAATCAATATCATACATATGTTCTACTGAGTTATGAATAAATGACATGATTTGTAAAGTAAGTGATGATTTTTTATTATTTTGTTATATATATATAAGATGATCTTATTTACATTAACTTTTTTATAGACTATATGATGACTATATTAGAAAACAATTTATTAAAATAGTATTTATTACTCTTGAAGAATTTCATCAACAAAATTTTGTATATTAGTTTCAAATATTGTTAAGTTATGTTGCTTTCTATAGAATAAGAAATAAATTTTTCAATGATATTTGTTATTCTTGATTTTTATTGTTTACAAGAAACAACACATGAAAATAAAATTGATAGTCAATTTTGTGTGCTAAAAACCCATCTATCGAAATTTTTAAAATTTTATAATGGGTATGTGGTTAATGTATTTTGATTTTATACATGCATATATGGTGACTCAAATCAATCAATGAATAATGGTGCTTATTTGAAAGGATACCATCATAAGAATAGTGAAGTTGACTTTTAATGTATGATGGAATAAATAGTATATTTATGTCATTTGTAAAAAAACTATGTAACAATTTTTAAATATAATTGGTTTGATACTGATTTAGTGTTGTGATTTCAACCACGACATGGAGTCTTTGGCATTAAATATAACGGTCTTCTTGCATCAAATAATCCATTCATGGTGGCACATCAAAAACATCAAGTTTATAATGAAAATTTTTATGTTTTCTTGATATATTTGAGTTACTAGTGGAGTGTGATAAAAATGAAATCACATGGAAATAAATTTAATGAAAAAAATGATTTCCAGAAGTGCATCATATTGAAATTTTTCAAGAAACATCCCAAAATATATCTATTACCTCACAAGATCTAAATATCGACGATGAAACTCCTCAGTTAAAGGATAATGATATATATAATTTTGATTATGTAATAAGTGATGATGAAATTGAAAGTAAAATGGCATTTGGTGATGCTGAAGATGAAGAAGAATACATTGATCATAATGAAAATGATGAAAGAGATAATAATTGATGTATTATATTCATATATTTAGTTATAGGTAATTATTATACTCTAATATTTATTAATTTGATATTTTCTATTTGTATTGAAAATTTTTGAAAGGTAATATTATTATATTCTAGTATTTATTAGTTTTTTATATTTGATATATGTACTAATAATTTCTTATATTTAAAAATATTTGTTTCAGATGGTTTCTGATGATCCTGATGATCTATTTCATTCTCTCACTGATGTAGGACTTCTTTTCAATGAGACTGATTCAGCTGAACCTCAGGCTGATTAACCTATTAAGAGGGGGAATGGTCTTTCTTGATTAATGATTTTGGATCCTCTTCCATAGTGATGAACTTCTATATATTTTTATTCTCTTTTATGGAGGTATATTTATTTATTTATGATATTTATTTTATATTTACTTAGTGCATTAATTTTGGTAAAAATGTTTTGATTATTTGTTTTCATTTTCAACATTTTTTAACATTTAAATATTGGGAAGGCTGTTGAAATTCAAAGAAATTATTTTTCTAATCCATGGGTATTATGGGACCTTGTTCACATCAATGTGTGTCACCATATTTTCAACTACTCGATTATACGTTATTAAATAATATATACTTTTTAAAATCTATTTAATTGAAAACATATTGTTTTAAATTATCTTGAGTAATTCATTTTCACCAATTCCTAATACCCAGATGGGTCCTATCTAAGGGGTGTGGGATATTTTTATATGTGACCACCTTCATCAATTTCTACACAACCTTATAAAGTGAGCTATGAATAAAACTTGTTCTCCTATTTTCGACCAGCCTCATATTTTCCATCAACAAGACTATATCTCAACTCATGTATAGGATGGATTGTGCTCCTACTAGATATGAGAGACTTTTTGGAGGAGGTCGTAATTTGAATTTCGGAGCTAGAGGAGGCAAGATTTCAAGCATATGGTTTAAAGTCATATATTTGTCATACATCAACAACATATGGTAAGTGATATTATTTATTAATTTGTATACTTTAACTACAACATGTTTTTTACATTATAAAGGTCGTTACTGTCCCATCTATATTGGATTTTAAATTGAACAAGAATATGTATACTGATCCCTCTACAGGAGAAGTTGTAAGCGACCGACAATGCCATATTGTGGTTAGTAATTTTCTTAAAAAAAATTTGGAAATTAATTTTATTATTATTTTAAATTTTTATTATATTTAAATGAAACAAATGAGATTATACCTTCTCAATCATGATAGAGTCATGGGGAGAGTGAACAAGATTTCACTAGTGATTCAAGTTTTGATGAGAGGGCCTAGATACAGGTAACATTGTAGGGTATTGAGAAAAGTCGGGTGATTGGTATTGGTTCTTGACTAACACAAATAGGTTGTCATGGTAGTTCTGTGATAGAATCAATGAGCACGAATGGAGCTCGTGGAGAGTCTTCATCCAATTCACAATATGAATAGAGCTCGAGAGCTCAGGATGAGATGATAAAGCAGATGAAGAAAGAGAGGGATTAGGATTATGAGTAGCTGTATCTGAGAGATGAAAAGATGTTTGAGTATACAAGGCGACTTGCACTTGGCGTCGACAAGGAGTTCCCCCTAGTTCTTTGAGTGATCCCCCCTGGTCCTTTGAGTGATCTTCCTCTACGTGATGAAAATTGACGGTTTTTGAAGTTTTATAACTATTTTATAATTTGGTATGACAAACATAACATTTTTGAAATAATGTATTACTTTTTTGTCTATTTTATTTTATTAATTTTTTTCAATTTTTTAATTTTATTTATGATTTTTAAATATTTAACAATTTAATAATTATTTTTAAAGATTTTAACATTTCTAATTAATTTTAATTTATTTAAATATTTTTTAAATAAATTTAATTTATTTATTAAATTAATTATTTTAAAAAATGTTTAATTTTTTAAAATTATTATTAAATTTTTTAATTAATTCTAATAGTTTATTTTTTTCTAATTTTTTAAGTATATTTAATTTTTAATTAATTTAATTATTTGAAAATATTTTAATTATTTCTAAAAATGTAATTTTTTATAAAATTTTTAAATTTATAATTAAATGTTCAAGTATTTAATTTAAATTTTTTATGAAAATTTTTTGATTTGCGATGGACTAATAGTTTGTTGCAAATAATTAATTGTGAAGGACCATTATAATTGTTTATTTATAAAAATTACAGCACTTATTTCTGATGGATGGACCATCTCTCACAAATAACTATAATTGTGATGTCATTTTTTTCGATGCACTATTGTTGACGGACTCCCGTCGCAAATGACTTTTTGTGACTGGATTCTATTGTGAATACTCTATCCCAAATAATACAAAATATTATAGTTAAGGGCTGACACTTTTGGATTATGGAGAGGTGGATGCCTTGTTAGGATTTTCTCTATAATGTCAATATCATTAATTTCTTCTCTAAGTCTTCTAATAGCTCCAACAAATTTAATGATTCGATTAAAAAAGGTAACTACATTTTCATCAGGATACATCTTCATATCATCAAACATATAAAAAAACTCATATTTTGGAATCCTTTACTTTCTTATACCCTTCGTATATATTTTCAATTTTCCCCATATACACTAGGATAAAATATAACTCGTCACCTTTTGATAAATTTGAATAGATTGAGCTGGAGTAAGGGCATTATGTGCTTTAGCATCAACATCAAGAATTTTCTTTCCTATTTCAGTCATAGATAGTCATGTTACATAAGTGGCATGAATCCCATATGCAGTGAAAAAAGAACTTATATTCCAATATATTTTAGATGTGAGCTTATCGTGTTCTTCCAAATATAGATGTTTATTCCATTAAATAGGGTGATTCCCCTGACATCTATTAAATTCTCCATGATAAGAAAAGAGGAAAAATTTAACTCTAGTAATCTGTAACCACTAAACCACTTGTAGGACCTCGGAACACCCTAGAGGGAATGGGTGAATCAAGGTGTAAAATTTTCTTTTAAAGTGATGTATCTTGTTCCCACTAGGAATTTATTAAACATTTCTTATGGAATCGTGAAACAATCAAACATTCACATGCTAAGAGTCAACACAAAAATTTTACTTGATTAACCACTAAGGGATTTTCAACGGAGCACACACCGAAAATGTGTCATTCATACCTAAATCCACTAATCATTACTAGTTTTGGAATATAAAATTTCATACATAGTCACTTTTTCCCCTACACATGGCCTTTACAAGATTTTTGGGAGAGCGCACTACCTACCCTGGAACACTTATGTTGATTTTCCCTAGCTCACTACTTTGGGGGAATTCTCACTCATTTCAATGGTATAATGGTCACTTCAATAGTTTGTAATTTGTGTCTTTTTCTCTAACTAGCAAGAGAATATACTTACATCGTAGTACGGAATAGATTCACTTGATAGAAAGATTCACTTAAATTAGTCATTCAATACTATCATTGGAGAAGATCCTTTAAAAATATCATAACCTTCACAAAGAAAACTGCCTTTATAGAACAAACTACCTTTGTGAACCTCATTGAGTCATCATGGAATACCCCATCATCATGAAACTCATTTTTCCAAGATACCTAAGTATTGTTCAAGACAATAGAAGTATTTTCATGATGCTAAATCTCACTTTTATTACTTGATTCAAAAATCCCTTTTCCTTTTAGAATTCATATGAATTCATCCTTTTCTATAATTATTTTTCATATATGAAGTAGTGGGGGTAGCCTCATATTTATAGGCACACCCCCTCCGGATGCTCTCATGCCTCCAGTGGAAACATGAAGTAGTGTGGGTACCCTCTTTTTCATGTATGATGCAGTGGGGGTAGCCTCATATTTAATTGTCTCCCTGGATGGCCGCAAATTTCTAATTGTCTGGTTATATAGATCATAATTTAAGAAACTATTCATTTCTAGGAAATAGATAGAGAATCTGAAATATATAAAGATGGATTCACAAACAAGATCACCCATTTCTTTTGAATAAAATAGACTTAACCTATATTTTTTTTGTTAGGTAAATTGGTCTCATGTCGGTATTAGGGAGAGATTCTTAAAAAAATATTAATTCTACATGTTAGCCCTAGAGGAGGAAAAAATTCCCCACAAAAATTGTGTGATGACCCCGTTATCCCATCCTCTCAAAAAATCCAAGTCTATAAGTTTCATTGGTTCTAAATCCCCAATTGACCACATGCCTTTTGAAAGAAGTTTTGTACCTAGTTATAGATGAGGGAAACATTGGGAGTTTTCATTAACAATGATAATGGGGACCCGATATTAATGATTGTGAAAGAAATAAACCCCTCACAATCAACAATCGGGCCACACCAAATCCATATCAATTTGGTTTCTTGGTCATATTTTCTTCATCGTAACAAAATTAGTGAACCCTATGTGAATATATCAAATAAAAAATGATTGGGTTATTATTTTTCAATCCATTTTATTTTCATACTATATACAAAAAAGGTGAACCTGTCATGAATCTATCAAAAAATTTATTAGGTTATTTTCCATCAGGCCTTTTTCAAATTATATACAAAAAAACGGATAAACCTGGCATAATTTTTACAGTTGATCCTCTATAATTGATGTCCCCCTGAAATAATATTATCCCCATATTGATAAGTCAGTGTGAGAAGAATTGTGGGATCAGAAATAAAAGGATAATTATGTTAACCATGTATATATGATTGAGTGCACATCATGCATATGATATTGCACTAATCAGTGACCTTATTCCATGTTGCTTTCATGACTATGGAAACTACTTTCATCAAAAGCATCCTGATCCAATATAATGTTTTCATATAGTGACCATTTTATAAAGTCAGTTGTGGTTGCAACCTCCAAGGGTCACAGAATGATCTCTCCTACCCGAAAGCTTTAACGTCAGATGGAGAACACAATGGTCCAAAAATACCATCAATGTGGTAAAATCCTGACCATTGAAGCTTCCCCCAAGGAACTTCAAGTACCAAATTCAATGATTCTACATCGCCCATGAAAAGATGAATCTAAGATAGTGGACCTCATCGCCACATCCAACCACTTTGGTAGATTATCCTCAGAGCCTAAAAATCAACACCTTCAATATCTAATGAATGTGGGTTAGGGAGTCGAATATAACTCTCATCTAGTTTAAGTTTCACCGATGAGGTCCCCTATCAACCATCGTCACCAGCTCCATCCAACCGATATCCACCAGTCTCCCCACTTCAATCGAATATATCTTCCAGTACATAGTGGATATGGAAAATGTATGGGCTTATATCCCTGTGTACACTTTTCTAAAATTAAAGTACATCTTAGCAACAATTTAAGAACTCTGTCGGCATATTCTGGCACTAATATAGCTATAGGGATATGAACATCTTCTTATACCTACAACCAAGGCAGCTCAACACTCTAATCCTTGGGAACAAGTTGTTGCTCTGGGGAAAGTTCACATTCTTTCTCCCATCTAGGATGATTATTGGTATATTATGGAAAAGTAAAAGGCATTAGACCAGGATTATATTCTCATTCCCACCAGGGATCTCAAGATAAGAGAAGCACATGCCTCAGAATATAATCACATGCTTGTCAAAAATATTCTTATGGAAAATTCCAAAGTCCAGGATCATGCTTATATCCCCATTCTGGTCATGGATTACCAAGTGAGACGGTAACATCCCTAAAAAAACTCATATTCATGTCAATGAAGACTAGTTTCATACTCCAATGGCTCATGATCGGGCTCATATCCCCATTTTTAATGGTACTAATCAACTGAAAATGGCACATGCCTTGGGATTGGCTCATATTACTATCAGTGAATCTTCATAGAATAATCCAACAAATCATGAAAAATGGGTTCATTTTCATACTTCTACTAACAAACAACTGCACCGGCATCATTATGAGGAAAAATAAGAGGAGTCTCATATCCCTTATCCCATTTTGGAAGTCTATTGGAATATTCCATTGGGGAATGCATATTCAGACCAGGCTTGTATTCCCATTCTAACTAGAGCTCACCAAGTGAGAGTGGTACATGCCTTAGGGTAGGCTCATAATCCTTCCATAAAAGACTAGAGGCATATTCCAAATGCTCATTATTGGGCTCATACTCTTCTTCTAACTAAGTCTCACCATGTGAGAATGCAACAATCATCAGGAAAGGTTCATATTCTTTTCAATGGGGAGGAAGCTCATTTTCAAATTAAAAAAGCTTCTCAGTAGTGGGATCATACTCTCGTAACACCAGAAGGTTATAAGAAAGTTCTAGAAACCATCATACAGTGGGCTCATATCCCTATATAATTCCGAAAGTAATGTCAGCATGTTCCAACCATGATATAGAATGAGACCAATATTCCTAATCTTCTCAATTCCAGTGTCCTTGGGCTCATTCGAGACACATTATTAACACCATGAGGGTCTATAAACTCTTTAACTGAATTAGAATATGATCATTGCCATGATATTCTTTCTTATGGTAGTGTGAAGATGGATCGAAAGTACTATACTTTACAAATCCACTATGGTCAACTTCCCCACAGAGATATCTCTCACATACAAGGAAATAATTCCCTTTCACAAACAACTCCACATATAGAGGTGTTCAAAAATTAGACATCTTAGTATAGATAAGTACTCTAAACATAAAGGTCAACTACATATAGTTCTCCATCAACTTCCAACAACATTCCACTCAGGTCAATAGGCACCCCCAAGAACCATCTTTTATGGTCTGATCAGAGGGAGGCATATACATCTGGTCAAGAGGGGGTTGACATTGACATGTGGAGATAGTTAGCCAGAAAAAACCTCCCCATCATGTTGTATCCCCTCACCACTTATGGATATGGGGTCCCAAATGAGCTAAAAAAGGAGTGAACTCATTATCTATGCCAAAATATCTTGGATACACATTGTAAATTAATGGTTAGACATCTCCCCAATCCAGGATATGAGTATCACCTTCATCTCATCAATACACTATTTTTATCTGGATATGGAAAAAATTTATGTATCATGGAATCCAAGAATAGAGGATCTTGACAAAGGCCAACACCATGTTTTTTACCATGTCATTGGAAACCTCTGCAGAATAATTTCCAGAGCATCTCCAGGCATGAGTATCCATGGATGGGTGAAATATGGGGCATTACACTTCACTATGTCCCCAAAATAGAACAACCCTTCAGATACCGTGTTCTGTAATGCCATATCCTCCAGTGAAATCAGAGGACTAGGAAATGTGCATTCCAGTTGGTCACTAAAATAGAATTTCCCTACTTCAATGATGCCCATACATCATAAATGGAGGGAAAGAATTGTCATAATGCCATTGAAGTAGGTCCCTTAAAGCAATGGGAATACATTTCAGACATAGAAGTAAAAGTTGAGACCAACCCGACAACTTCCCTTGAAGAATGATTCCCCTCATGGGTTTCCATCTCACCCAGCTCCTACAAGAGAATAGACGCGCCACATTAAATAGACCATAGTAGTATCTATCATAACATACGTCCATGAGAAATCTAATCCCACCCAGTTGGAGGGATTTCTACCACAACCGCCACCTCTCAGATATTCAATTCATGATAGGATTTAGTATATATCTAAAGCATCTGCAAAAAAACCACATCACTCTGAGATGGAGGAATTTATATCTAAATCACCATCTCTAGCATCATCATCCCCTAAGAGGGCCCTAGGAAAATCAACAGTGATTCCATATCAACCCTACACAACTATTCTTGGGTATTTATATCACAATATTTGTCTTGAGAGTCATAAAATCATAGATTAGAATCATTTTATCTTCTACAATAGGATCAATCGATAAACATTGAGTCCAAAAATAACCCTTATACCATAGGTATGGGGGAATTTTCATCATTATCGCCAAAGAGAGAATCAGTCTTCTCCAGGTTGTGAGGAAAATATCAATGGTTGGTAAAACATATGTTCCTCCTAATGGAAGACAAACCTCCTCTATTTGGGACCCATTTAGAAATCCTGATTGGAAACTCCCTCAAAGTTACCATTCATAAACCAAGATAAGGGGAGCGTATGATGAAGGCGATCAAACCCCACCAAGGTGGCAATCCATAATTGAACAATATGGTTAGGGGTTTGAATGAAAACCCTAATGAGGGTAGTATAGAATCAACCAATTTTTATAAAAAGTAATGGGACAACCACCATTGACAGATATTCCTCAAAAAATGTCTTCATCATCATCACAATAGATATGGTGTATCAAGATGAAAATTCAGAGGATTGTAAGATTGAAAATATACCCTCAAAGGAGGCTGGTTTGGATGCACCAAATGAGGATGCATGCACCCAGAACCAAAGGAGGCTCCATAATATAGCACCTCCAAATATCCAGTTGGCCCTTCTTCAGTGGAACACTACAAAAAAGGGAATGGTGTGGCCATATCAAAATCACTACCCAGAAGATTTGAAGTTCCTTTCATATAGGAACAATTTTCACAAAATGAGAGTGTGATAAAAACTATCATACAAATCAATAGGAAACTACTATGGGAAAATATTCCTTCTTGGAATCCAATTTAGGATTAGGTGAATATTCCTCCACATTTAAAATCCAATCCATTAGAAAGAACGGTATCAGAGCATCAGACATGCTCCAGATCTTGGTAGTTGATCTACATAAATGAGGAAGGTGAAACTGATTGTGACTACCCTATGTTGTGGTGATAGCCTCTCCCTTCCCAGGGATATCAATTAGTCATAAAAATAATCAATAATCAATAGGAGACCAAGGGAGGTCCACCTCATCGACCCCCACCTACTCCATGTAGACGGTAGGTGGCTCAGATAGCAGAGCCCCTAGAGTTTCTAAACATCATTGATTCCTTTGTTACTAAAATGGAAGCCATGAAAGGGATATTCAAACCTATGTAGCCTAAGAGGAATCCATATCCCGAGTGGGTGGATGAAAATTTTCCCCCAACCAATTTCATTAATCCTACCTTCACCACCTTTGATGGTGGAGGTGAGTCCAAACAGAATCTCACACACTTTCTATCCTGATGTGGGTTGATGATGGGTCCTTGAGATCAATTAGAGGCAACCAAGAAGAAATGGTTTGTAAAAAATATAATAGTACCAGCCTTTTTTGGTACAATAGTCTTCCAGCATGATCCGTTATAGGATTGTCAGACCCTAATTATCAATTCCATTATTAGTTAAACTCTATGTCGAGGAAAACAACTATCATCAACCTAAAAAACTGCAAGAAATGTTAAAAAATTAGGGTGACTAAATTCATATCTAGATGTAAATTTTTAACCCATTGACTCAGAATCCCTCCCTAATAGGATAAACTAATGTAAATCTATTCTAAAAATCTCTAATATGATTTTAAGACACCTCTGATCCCAATAAAGTATCATTGTGGGTTCCACGAGTTCGCAAGAAATATCACAACATCTTGAGGATGCTATTTAGTGAACCTGATCTAAATTTCAAATTATGCCCTTAGAATAAGGGAAAATTATATGAAAATAAGAAGCTTCATATGTCTCTCTGAATTCAGTAGAATTACCCATCCAAGAACCTGTGCAGGTCCCGAACCTCCCACCACCTCCTATTGAGTGGCGAAATAAAGAGAATCACCCTCGGCCATAATCATAAAGAAATTTGGGTCACCCGAGATTTAAATAATATTTAAATAAAGAATACTCCTTCTGAAATTAAACAGTCCAAAATTATTTATTGGTATCTATGGACAATAACCTTCGAAATCTACCGTAGCCCAGAACCCTGATAAGGACAGCTTCACCAATCGTCCTAAATACTTCCATTTCCATGGAATGTTGGGTCATAGTATCTAGGACTGCTTCATCTTAAAATACATCCTTCAAGGCATGTACAATTATAGAAAGGTGGTGTCAGATAAACCTTGAGATAAGTTGTCTTTTAATAACCATTTCCTAGTCAGAAGAAGTAAGTACTTGGTAGAAAGTTTCATTCAAGTGTGAACAAAAATTCAATAACTGGATGCTCAAAAAATAGTTCACCAAGTTCATGACACCCTATGAGCATAGTTGTGAAAGTCCATAACAGATCCTCTTCCTAATAAAATGAAATTTGATATGTCTCCTAAAATTGGGTGAAACCAACAGAATAAGGAAGAAACAGAAGAGGAGGAGGAGTATTCTGCTCTAATGCAACCTCTGACTCTAGCATATTTCTTCCCTTTAAAAATTTAAGAATAGGAACCACCCCCACCAAATAGAACTCTCTTTAGATGAATATATCATATTTGGCACTTTAAACATGATACACTTGAAAAAACCCTTCACTGATGATAAATATACCTCAGAAAATGATTTTCCTTAACAAAACCAGGGAAGGGGAGGTTTCATGTGTTGGATCGGATTACACCAAATATACACAAGAGGGGGGTGAGTTGTGTCTTTTCAAAAATATTTTTGTGATTGTGTTCTGCCTTTTAACTTTAATCAGATAAAATGATGTAGCAGAAATTTAAATAGCAGAAACACAAGATGTATAGTGGTTCGGGGAACAGAAGGCCCCTGGTCCACTCCACCAATTCTCTACTCCACGAGCATGGTGATTTTCACTATCTGGTCCTAGTTTCAATAGATCGGTTCACAACTGAGTACAGGCAGTTGACACCTTTACATTCCAAGGCAAAACAAAGTCTTCTGGTTCAAACACAAACCTACTCATCTTAGTACGAGAAGATGGTTACTCAAGATAAAAAGAATTTTAGAAATAACTTTTCCATTTAATCTTCACAATTGCAACAGAATGCAATTGACAGCAGATGGATCGTCATCTCTATAAATATTGATTTTCAAGTCAAAGCAGTTCTGAGTCGATCTAGTTGCAGTAGATATAGAGATATTATTTACAACTTCAGTAGTAGTAGATCCACAGTTGATATTTGATGTAGAATAAGTGAATCTTCTATTGAGTTCCTTCTTCTTATATAAACAGAGCTTTGACGCTCCTTTTGAATCAGCAGATCAGTGTGTGTTTTGCAGTCTCTGTTTTCCATCTTTTTGAATAATAGATTTATCACCACACTCATGTGTTTGGTGTTTCAGAGAAAACATATATATTAAATCTGAACATATCTTTTTCACATTTAGATCCATAACAGTTTCATTTTTATCCGCGATATTAAAAAATTTGAATTTACAGACTAGTCATAACTTCCCTAAAGACTCGGTATAAAAAGCTCATTTTAATTAGATATTTAATCTATTGATAAAATGACGTCGAGTTAGTCAAAGTTGTATTTTAAAATCAACTTTAAATCTGGCTTAAAATCCGGCTAACAATCAGCTTGCTGACCGTTGCATAAAAATATCGTCTTTCAAACTTTCTGATGCCAAACGTAAGGTTGATGAAGTGGTCTCCAAACATAGGGTTGACAACGTATGTTTGAACATAAACGTAGGGTTCATGTTACTTTCTTCAAATGTAAGGTTGATCATCCATACTTTTTTCTTCAACTCTCAGACAAAAGATAAAAGATCCATTCAAAGAATATATGGTTGTTTAGAAAAGTAAGGTCTATAAACCATGCTTTTGAGAAACAAACGTAACGTTTAGTACTTACGTACAGTTCTCCTTCCATACTTTGTTGATAACCCAAATGTAAGGTTCCTTCTTAACGTATGGTTCTTCTTCCATAATTTGCTGATAATGTATGGTTGTTTAACCATACTTTTCTCTTATCTCAAAAAGTATACACACTTTTCATCCTTATGCTAAATTTATCCACGTAGGGTATGAACAGTGATTCCAGAACACGCTAAAGCAGATTCCGAATAAGTTGCACATTAACAGTGTTTCCCGAACACACTAAAACAGTTCTCGAATAAGTAAGGTATGAACAGTGTTTCCAAAACATGCTAAATATGAATACTTTAATGATAAATTCTCATAATTTCAAGAGTAAAATAAATTAATAAATTCCCGCAAAATACTAAATAAAATCATCAGAAAATAATTAAGGGTATTTGTGAGCATCAAAATTATCATAATGATATAGAGTATTATTTTCAATAATCTCCCCCTTTAAATAACATTATTATGTATTATTGAAAACAATAATTTTCTAAACAATCTCCCCATTTTTGATGATCACAAAACCCATAAAATAATAAGACTAATTAAATGAAATTAAATTTCAAAATTAGTTACATAATGCTTTAGAATTTTGGGAGGATAAAACAATATTTAATTTTAACAAAATCATTTCAATAAATAAAAATTTATCCCCCTTCATGAAAATAAAATAACTTTTCTTTAGAAATAAAATTTTCAAGTTGTATCCCAATTTCTTCCTCTGAATAAAAATAAAAAGAAAATTTCCCTTTATAATAAATAACATATAATAGTTTTATGTATAAGTATAAATCTGTATAAATTCAAAACATTAAATATACAGGAAATCATTTAAATAAGGTTTTTTAAATAAAATGTTGTGTTTATCCAAATTTATCCCCCTTTTTGTGATATAAAAAAGAATGATAAATCATGGATTTTAACACATTTAATGTTTCACTGAACTGTAGGTAAATGCTATTATTTACTGTTTATCAATAATTAAATCTAGAGTACTGGCACATCAAAATAAAGATAGTAAAACAAATAGAAAGAAAGAAACATATTTTCATTAAAAATCAAAGATAGAAACAAGTATGACAAACACACGAATCAAGGTTTGGGAAAGATAGTCAATAGGTTCTATCTTCTTTGAATTACAGAATTGATTTCTGTAAACTGTTCCCTAAGTCTATTCATCATTCCATCTCCAAGGTTGATAATGAGATCTCTATTCTCCTGAGTCATATGAATATCCTCAATTAAATTGACCCGGAAAAACTCATGCATCCTTTCCTCTTTTTCTATAAACACTGACAGCTTCTCTGACATCTGATTTTATAGTGTTCTGATTGGTGGCTCACTAGATGTCAGTTGATCCACTATAAATTTATGATTGTACATCATAACTGAAAATGGAGCACTGTTACATTGAAGATCTTTCAACCTGTCATTCATGTTGCTGATCACAGCTGTGATATCATGAAATCTTCTAATTAAATCAGGTGAAGTACCTGATCCACTAATAGCACTATTTTGAACTGATGCAAATTGGTTCATTATAAAAAAAAATTAGATATGATAAAACTGTCTTCATAGACATTTCATATTTCAATTTTGCAACAGCATTTAGCATATCCTCTTTGAACATTTCAACTTCTTTCCTTGAGACTGTACTCTCCTTTAGCTTTTGAAATCTCAATTGTTCTAAGTCTAAGGCATTTTTCAGAGTGATATTCTCAGATTCCAACTGAGACACCTTTTTGTACAGTTCTTTAACTTCTTTCTTTCTTGAATCAGAGTCACCCTGTTCTTGATTTGCATTCTCAGGCTCTGGATGATGCAGCATTACCAAAGGTAATGATTCAACATAAGATTTTTATTTCTCCTTGTCCTGAGTAGGTTGGTCCACAGATTTTTCCTCAGAGTCCTTTCCAGACTCTTCCATAGATAAATCCTATTGAAGTACCTCTATTGGAGCATCAGGGAGATGTTCATCACAAACATTAGCATCTTTGTCTTCCCCTGGAATTTCGAGAAAAATATTTTCAAGAGTTTCCTAAGGTTTGGCCACTTCTTCTCCAGGCTGGTCCTCCTTATCTTGTTCCTGTTGAAGTATAACTTCAACAACAGCTACAATCTGTTTCGGAGTCTCCCTTTGAGCTTCTTCTTGAACTCATGATCCCTCTAATGGTTTTGTCCCTTCACTAACATCTTCCATGGTCTTATCAATAGAATATTTTCTTAAAAAAGTATTCGAAAATAAAGCTTATGTTGTTTCCAATCCAGGGGAATTAATTTCCTCATTAACAGATCTAGTTCTTCAAGATTGAAGTCCCTCCTGACTTCTTTATTCCTCAGCATCTTCCACTTCAAATCGGATCCTTATTGCCACATTTCAGACTCTTGATTCAGCTTGTCCCTCCTTGGACTTAGTAGGTGGAGCCTGAGCACTCTCTGATTTATCCTCAGCTCTTACTGGCAAACTTTTTCCATTAATGGTGCTCCAGAAATGTCCAATCTTCCTTAAAGTTCTAGCATTAAACACATTACTGTGATGACAGTGTACGCGGGCATCCACTAATCTCACCAAGTCCTTCTTAAGCAACAACTTTGAAATGAATCGACCAAAAGGATAAAATTTCATCTGGGCATCACTCTGACAACAATAATTGAGGTACCTTACCATGTACCTTGGGAAGTTTAATTTAATATCACTTAACAGAAGATATATTATATATATATATATATCAGGATATAATATTTTCTTCATCTCAAACATCCTCGGTGCAATCCCTATTTACACAAATTTGACCAAAATTTTCTAATCAGGCTCCAAATCCTTGATAAACATTTTATTTATAGTCTTAGTACCAAAAAGAAACGACATTATGTCCTCGGATTTATGCACAGAATCTCCAATATTTTTCAAATCGAAATGAAAAACACCCTCATGAGGGCAGTTGAGAATCTGACCAATTTCTACTGACGAGATTGAGAAATCCCTATCCTCTCTCTTAGCCATCATACTGTCCTCAGTATCTCCCAGACTAAACTATACAGATTTGAAGAAGTATCTAAGTTCTACCTCATACAGAAATTCCATATTTTCACTGTTGAAAATCTATTCAAGGTTCTAAAATGGCAGTGCTTGTTTCAATAGTAGATTTGTCTAAAATAACCAGTCGAGATCAATTACCTTGCCCTGTAAGATTTTTCTCCCTTTGGAGCGTTGTCTCTTGGAAATGCTTGTCTCGGCTTCACTGGATTGTTTATTCCATATCATCTTTGTGAGAATCTATGAAGGTTTGAAGGTTAGGGTTTCAGAGGTTCGAAGATTAGGGTTCACGAGAAGAGGTGCGGTTTGTGGATTCAAAAAGGTTTTGATAGAAATGAAACGGTTTAGAAGTCGAAAGGGTTTATAACAACATTGATTACCGTGTTTTTAATAATCATTACATATATTTAAAAATAAATAAAATAGATTTTTCAGGAAAAGAAACTTATTTTGTTAAGGAAAGAAAAATTATTTTAAGCAGAATTAAAATAAAGAAATAGTATTGTAAAATAAAATTTTATTTAAAATCAAATAAACCTAGCTCCCCCTTAATAAATTCAAACCTTGTAGTGGGAAGTTGTTTAGTAAAAATATCAGCTAATTGAATTTCAGTATTTATAAATTCTAAAAATATATCCTTTTTAATAACATGATCTCTTAAAAAGTGATGCCTTATATCAATGTTCTTAGTTCTAGAATGACTAATAGGATTTTTTGAAATATTAATTGCACTTGTATTATCACATAAAATAGGTGTTGTTAAAATTCAATCCAAAGTCCATAAGAGTTTTTTCATCCACAACACTTGTGCACAGCAACTGCCAACAGAAACATAATCTGCCTCAGCTGTTGACAGGGCAACTAAATGTTGTTTCTTACAAGACCATGACACTAAAAACTTTCCTAAAAAGTGAAATGTTCCTGATGTGATTTTTCTATCTAATCTACAACTTCCAATGTTAGCATCTGAATATGAAATCAAATTGAAATCATAATTTTTAAGATAATGCAGATATTGAAAAACAGTTCCTTTTAAATATCTAAAAATTCTTTTAACAGCAGTTAGATGAGATTCTTTAGGATTTTATTGAAATCTTGCACAAAGACATACTGAATACATTATATCTGGCCTGATAGCAGTAATATATAATAAACTACCAATCATACCTCTATATAACTTTTTGTCAACTGATTTTCTAGTTTCATCCAAATCAAGTTTTATATTAGTACACATAGGAGTTGTATATGTCTTGCTGTTTTCAAGTCTAAATTTCGTCAAAAATCAGTAATGTATTTTCTTTGATTCAAAACATTTCCAAAATCATTTTGATAAATTTGAAGTCCTAAAAAAATTTATTTCTCCCATCATACTCATTTCAAATTATTTTTTCATTAACTTTGAAAACTCATGACAAAGGGTTTTATTAGTTGATCCAAAAATTACATCATCAACATAAATTTGAACCAATAAAAAATTATTTTTCACAGTTTACTTAAAGAGTGTTGGATCTGCCAATCCAATAGTAAAGTTATTTTTCAAAAGAAAATAACTTAATCTTTCATACCAATCTGTAGGTTCTTGTTTAAGGCCATAAAGAGCTTTAGTAAGTTAAAAAATAGAATCACGTTTTTGAGAGTTTTCAAAACTAGGAGGTTGCTCAACATAAACTTCCTGCATTAAATAACCATTTAAAAAGGTAGACTTAACATCCATCTGAAATAATTTAAAAATCATATAAGATGCACAGGCTAAGAGTATTCTAATGGCTTCTAGTCTAGCTACAGGTGCAAAGGCCTCATCATAATCTATACCTTCTTCCTGATTATATCCTTTAGCTACTAATCTTGCTTTATTTCAAGTTATTGTGCCTTGGTCATCCTATTTATTTCTAAAGACCCATTTGGTTCCTATTACTGGATAATTATTAGGTCTTTCTACTAATTCCCAAACTTCATTTCTTTTAAACCGGTTTAATTCAACTTGCATTGCTATTACCCTTCTTTCATCATCTGAAGCTTCTTCTATAGTCTTGGGTTCTTGTTGGGATAGGAAGGCAGATAATTCCACTAGGTTTCCTAATTTTCTTCTAGTTTGAATAATAGTTTCTAAGTCACATATCACAGTTTCTAATGGGTGATTCTTTATGGTTCTAGACTGTCTAGGTAAAACATTTAAAGGTACTTCAGTATAATGTTCCTCTCAACTGGACTGAATTTATTTTATATCATTTTCAAAATCATTCTTTAAGTTCACAAGTCTCATGTTATTATCAGAGTCAGGTTCATCCATTTAATCTGTCCTTTTCTCAAAGGGATCAGATTCATCGAATTTCACATGAACTGATTCTTCAACAATCCTTGACTTCTTATTATAGATTCTGTAAGCTTTGGAAGTAACTGAATATCCTTAGAAAATTCCTTCATCAGATTTTGGATTGAACTTACCAAGATTAACCTTGGTGTTTAGGATGTAAACCTTGCATCCAAAAACTTTAAAGTAGTTAACTTTAGGTTTTTTGTTATTCCAAATTTCATAGGGTGTCTTTTTCAAAAGATCTCTAATTAAAACTCTATTCATTATATAGCAGGTTGTGCTCGCATATTCTGCCCAAAAGTAGGTAGGAAGGTTGTATTCATTTAGCATAGTCCTAGCAATTTCCTGAATAGTCCTATTTCTTCTTTCAATAATTCCATTCTGTTGAGGTATTCTTGGTGCAGAGAAGGTATGTTTAATACCCATGTTTGAGAAAAAGGAATTAAATTCATGATTCTCAAATTCTCCACCATGATAACTTTTCAATTAGATTATATTAAAACCTTTTTGATTTTGAATAGTTTTGCAGAAACTTTCAAATAATGTAAAAGCTTCATTTTTAAATTTCAAAAAGAAAATCCAAGTAAATCTAGAATAATCATCAATTAATACATAAACATATAATTTACCAACTAATATTTCTACACTTGAGGGTCCAAACAAATACATATGGATAAGTTCTAGAGGTTTAGTTATAGAAACTTTATTAACAGATTTGAATGATGATTTGTGTTGCTTGCCAACTTGGCATGCAACACATAATGGGTCACTTTAAAATTTGAGACTAGGAAAATCAGAAACTATATGTTTCTTAGATAACTTATTTAAAATATATATATTACAATGTCCAAGTCTCCTATGCTAGATCCAAGATTCATTCATTTTAGCAGTTAAGCAATTTACTTGTTTACATAAGGAATTTAAATCCAGGGTATACACACTATCAGTCCTTGGTGCTCTGAATTTAAGCGATTTATTTTTTAAAACAAAACAGCAATTGTTAGAAAAATCAACAGTATATCCATCATTACAAAGTTGAGAGATACTTATCATGTTGTGTTTTAATCTTTGTACATAAATTACTTTGTTGATTGAGACTGTTTTTCAGATCTCCAACAGTTCCAATGCCAATGATTTTTCCTTTGGTATTGTCACCAAATGTGACAAGTCCTCCTTCCTTTTGAGTGAGTGAAGAAAAATTCAATGAGTTTCCACTCATATGTATTGAGCATCCACTGTCCATGTACCATATATCTTTTCTAATCTGGTGACCTGCTACCTGCAAAGACATTCAAAGAAATTGCTTTGGTACCCATATTCTGTTGGGTCCAGGGGTGTTAGCTAGCAATGATCTGGGTATCCATATTTGTATTGTTATTTTAAAATCAGATGAATCATATAAGTCTTTTGAAATATAGGCTTTCTTAATAACACAAATTAGAGGTTGTCTTAAGAAACAGTTTTTATCTATATTTCCCTTTGTCCCACAAAAGTTACAATTAACCCTTTTAGAGCTAGGAACAAAATAATTTTTATATAGCTTAGGTTTTTCACCTTACTGCCAATTCCAAATTTTTTCTTTTTTAATGACAGTTTTTTGAAGAATTTAATTTAATGAATTCTCTCGTTTTTTAAAAACCAATGCATCCTATTTGTAAGATTCTACTTCATCCTGCAGTGTTTTTATTCTTGATTCAAAATTAATATAGTTAGTGTTAATATAATTATATTTATCAGTTAATTCCTTATGTTGTTTTAGCATTATATCTCTTTCATCTGAAACAACTTTATGTATGTTCTTTAGTGACTTATGTTTCTTAAACAGTGATTCATATCTTTCCTCAAAAATATTGCAGTAGGCTGCAAGTTTTTCATTTGTGTATCTTGATTCATTATTTGATTCATTATTTTAGTCAAAGGAGTAATAT
Source organism: Viscum album (assembly GCA_963277665.1). Taxonomy (NCBI): domain Eukaryota; kingdom Viridiplantae; phylum Streptophyta; class Magnoliopsida; order Santalales; family Viscaceae; genus Viscum; species Viscum album. The sequence continues at coordinate 1,016,446,330 of OY728150.1, forward strand.
GAGTGTACCTCATCGGTTTCTGCAATGGAAAACATTTTTGCTTTTAGATTGACTTCTTCTTTCTCTGAACTTAATTCAGGAGAGCTATTGGAGTCTTCAGATACACTCCAAGTGACTTTTATAGCATTCTTATCTTTCTGCCCATAGTCATTTCTTTTGAAGAATTTCTTCTTCTTTGCATCTTTTAATTGTGGGAAATCTGGTCTGATATGCCCCATCTTCTTGCATTCATAGAATCTTACTTCTTTATCATATTTCTTAAAGGATTTTTTGAAGCCTCTTTTCTTGTTGTAGAATTTTCTAAATTTTCTGGCTAGCTGAGGCAGTTCTTCATCTGAGTTTGATGAGTCATATCTCTCTAATTTAGCTTTGACTTCTCTGTTCTTCATCTTTCTATTCTTTTTTTGTGAAGTTACCTCCAAGGCATTATCTTCTCTTTTGATAAGCACTTTATGTTCATTAGCTTCATCTTCCATCTCAACTTCATACATCATTAACGTTCCAATCAGTTCTCTCATGGTTAAATCTTTGACAGGTGTCGACTGTCTGATTGCTGTACAGATTCCATTCCATTTTTTAAGTAGTACTCTCAACACTTTTAAAGCTTGATCAGCTTGTTTAATGGGATCTCCCAAGGAAGTTATGTTGTTGAAAATCTTCCATTCATTTGATTAATACTCTCACCTTTAACCATTATGAATGTATCATATTTAAGATTAGCAGTTTCATATCTCATTTCCCTGATATTGTTAGTTCCTTCGTAAGAAACAACAATAGTTTGCCACATTTCATATGTTGTTGGGAATTGAGATACTCTATTAAACTCATCAATTCCTAGACCACATATAATTTCATTCATTGACTTCGAATTCATATCATATTCTATTTTTGTAGCTACACTCCTTGTTTTAGGTTTTTATGGTATTTTATATGGAGTTAGAATCTTAGAATAGACTATGTATCCAAGATTTTTTAGATAGATGGTCATACGAGACTTCCAGCATACATAGTTTTCTCCATTGAAGTATGTTGCTCTGACCACAGACATTCCCTCTCTTGTATCAGTCATCTTGCTCTGTGTATAATCACTTTCATCTTGTTAAATCTTTGTCAGAAAGCTCAACCTCTGATACCAATTGTTGGATCGGATTACACCAAATATACACAAGAGGGGGGTGAATTGTGTCTTTTCAAAAATATTTGCATGATTTTGTTCTGTCTTTTAACTTTAATCAGATAAAATGATGTAGAAGAAATTTAAATAGAAGAAACACAAGATGTATAGTGGTTTGGGTAAAATAAGGCCCATAGTCCACTCCACCAACGCTCTACTCCATGAGCTTGGTGATTTTCTCTATCTGGTCCCACTACTAGAAATTCAGGCTATAGCCACGGACCTATAGCCACGGTTTTGTAGGTCCGTGGCTATATCCATTATATTGCCACGCTTAAATTTTTCTTTCGTGGCTAAAGCTGTTTCATCGTTTTTTTCTCCTATCTTTTATCGGGCTCCTCCTCCGCAGCCCTCCTCCCCCGATTCGCACACAAGCCTCCTCCCGACCACGTCTCCTCCTCCGCCCTCGCAATTCCTCCTCGCCGCGCCCTCCTCCTCCCCGACGCCTCCTCCTCGCCGCGCCCTCCTCCTCGCCGCGCCCTCCTCCTCGCCGCGCCCTCCTCGCCGCGCCCTCCTCCTCGCCGCGCCCTCCTCCCCGACGCCTCCTCCTCGCCGCGCCCTCCTCGCCGCGTCCTCCTCCTCGACGGCTCCTCCCCGACGGCTCTCTTCCGACCGAGGTCGACACCCCCATCTCCCTCCCGACACATTTTCCTCATCTGCAGCTGTCTTCCTCGGTAATTTGTTTTTTTTCTTACAGTTCATCCACCTCTTCGAACCCCCTCCTCCTCCTCCTGTTTGTGATTTCCGTCAGGTGTTCTAGGGTTCTTATCATTCCAGGTGAGGGTATCACAATTATTTGATAAATGGTGTCATTATATCATGAATTAATGATGATTTTTTTTTTTTGTGATTAGTATGAACCATGATGATTTGCATATCAATTTTACAACATCTAGAGGAGTTGTTTTCCAAACAGCAACACTACACTTCATCAGAAAATAGAATGGTGGCTCAACATATCTGGCTATAGTTCACTCAATTTATATTAGAATTATGCAAACATTTGTTACTTGTATTTTCCACTATTTTGAGATTTTCTCACTGGTGTCATTGTAATTATTTGGAAATCCAAGAATTTAAGAATCTATTTTTGAATTATTTAACCTTTATTGGTTTATATTTTTTATGAACATGGTAAATTCCTATGTTTTGGAATTTCATTCTCATGTTTTTTACCCAGATTTTATGTGAATCTGTCTATGCAGATTCTTATTTTTTTTCTATGAGAACTATCCATGTATTCCATACATGAATTTTCCACTGGTTTGTACCATCATTTTGAATTCCTAGAATTTAGGAATCCATATTGGAATAAGTGTGGGAGGATATTTATATATATTTTATATCTAGTTTACCCCGATCTCAAGGATTTGATGTCATTATGGTGGTAGTGAACATACTTTCCAAGTGTAATAAAGAACCCAAATCCAAAACTAGTTCCTTGGATAGAAAAGTCACATGTTTTCACTATGTTAAACCCATGCACATTAATCCCAAGTGTAGGAAACTCATGTGAGAGTTAGAACACAAAAAACCAACTGACCAGCCTTTTATGGTTGACTCAAGATATTATGCTATTGAATTCCGGAATATATCCATCCATAAACTCAATCATGAGTGGGTCCTCAACTATGGATATTATTGTAACTTGTGTCTATATATAGAGTCTTTTTTGAATCTATTCAAGAAGTTGGAAGGGTATGCCCTTTTAGGAAATAATAATAGGTGTAGGGTTGAGGGTAGAGACTCTATTCTAATAGAGTAAGATGATCAATCCATCATCCACTTACTTGATGTAAGGTGGGTCCCCAACCTTCAAAAAAATAATATCCTTAGGAGACCTTGAGCAAAATGGATTTACCTCTAGTTCATATAATATAAATGGATATTGAACATAATTAAATATTGATATAATTAATTTATTATAGTAATATTTCCACCTTCAATTTCAACCAAGAAGAAAACTATTTTCTATGAAATGTCTCTCTCCTTCTCAAAGATAAATAATGATGATTTCTGTTATTAATTTCTTTATGATATGGTTTATATTTTTCGTCATCTACCACTACTCAATGGGGTGCGGGGTAAGGCATAAAAGAAAACTGAGAAAAATCACTAAACAACTCAACCACACTAGAAATTCTCAAGGATTTTAGTATAATGACAACATATCTTTGTAGATATGGTTTATATTTTCCGTCATCTACCACTACTCAATGGGGTGCGGGGTAAGGCATAAAAGAAAACTGAGAAAAATCACTAAACAACTCAACCACACCAGAAATTCCCAAGGATTTTAGTAGAATGACAACAAATCTTTGTAGATATGGGTTATATTTTCAAAATGTCTCTAAATTTCAATAAATCTTTGTAGATTTAATACAGAACATCAGAACTCGTTATGAATTAACCCAAACACTTTTGGGAATTGATTATTATTATCTCTTAGATTTCATATAAACTCTTTTTACTATAATCAGTCCTCATTATTGGAACTTATGTATGACTATTCGTGAATTTTTATAATTTAAAACATTTATGAATTCCCTAAACCATAATTTTAATATATTTGTTATAATTTTTTTATTAACTTGTTATTGATGATTACTTAATATCTTATGAAACGATACATACAATGTTAAGTCATTTTCTAGATTATTTATCTAATGTATGTTTATCTGCCTCAGAATGGATAGATACTGGATGTACAACATTGATCGGATCACTGATGAATTTCAGAAGGAGTTACAATATTTTTTGGACTTTGCATTCAATAATGATTCAGATGGCGGATTGATTCGATGCCCGTGTTTTGATTGTGTTGGAAGACCTTGGTTAACTCGTGAGGAAGTGAGTTACCATATCACTAAAAGTGGTTTCCAAAAAAATTATCATGTGTGGTATCACAATGGAGAAAAAGCTCAAGTGTTGAATGTCATCGATTCAGCAGAAAAGATTGGTATGAAAAATCTGATTTCTGATCGGTTTCCTTTTGTTTCTGAAGCTAGCTCCTCATGTAGACCAGTGCAAGAGGAAATGAATACTGGAACACAGTTCTCATCTATTAATCAGGATGATGACGTTGAGAGTGTTAGAAAGTTGATGGAAGATGCAAATACCCCAGTATATCAAGCATGTGGAAAAATGAGCAAACAAGAGTTTTTAATGCGATTATATCATGGGAAAACAATGTATGGATTTAGTAATACTGCAGTCGACTATCTCCTTAAATTTATTAAGGATTTACTGCCTGATGATGCATGTATTCCAGAAAATGATTACATGGCATCAAAGTTGGTTAACAAATTTGGATTTTCATCTAGTAAGATTCATTCTTGTCTCAAAGACTGTTGTTTGTTCTGGAAGGAGAATGCAAACTTGAGTCAGTGCAAACAGTGTGGCACATCAAGGTGGAAGACTAATAAAGATGGATCTCAATCATGCATACCACAGAAAGTGATGTGGCACTTCCCTTTAATTCCCAGGATTCAAAAATTTTTTATGTCAGAACAAATGGCAATGAATATGAGATGGCATGCAGATGAAAGAAATAAGGATAACGATGAAATAGTGCATCCGGCAGATGGGTTGGCTTGGAAGAAATTTGATAGGTTACATCCTGATTTTGCAGCCGACCCACGAAATGTTAGATTGGGATTATCCTGTGATGGTTTCAACCCATTTCGCCAAATGCATACTGCACACAGTACTTGGCCTGTTTTCATTCACATTTATAACTTTCCTTCATGGATGTGTATGAAGAAGTCGTGCACTATCCTGAGTATATTGATATCTGGACCCAGTGATCCTAGAAATGATATTGATATATACTTGCAGCCATTAATAGAGGAGTTAAATGAGCTTTGGATTGTTGGTGCACAAGCGTATGATGCATTCAGAAAGGAGTACTTTATGTTTCGTGCAGCTTTATTATGGACGATAAATGATTTCCCTGCCTACGGAATGATGTCTGGTTGGAGTACTAAAGGGAAATTATCCTGTCCTATTTGTATGAAAAATACACGTTTCCGAAGAATGAAGTTTCGACGAACTTTCAGCTTCATAGGGCATCGACGTTTTCTACCAATGGACCATCCATACAGGAATAATCGGAGACAGTTCGATAATGCCATCGAGACAGATGAGACACCTCAACGAATGTCAGGGACTGATATTGTTAAAGAACTTGATGATTTGAATTATGTTCTTGGCAAAAGTCAATCAAATATCAGAAAGCGAAAGCATGCTAATTCCAATTCCAACAGCAATTGGAGAAAGAAAAGCATATTCTTTGAGTTGTTGTATTGGTCATCGAATTTATTACGTCATTGTTTGGATGTAATGCATATCGAGAAAAACATTTGTGAGATGTTACTTTCTACTATTTTAAATGTCAAAGGCAAAACAAAAGACGATTTGCGGTGTCGTCGTGATTTGATGGATTGGGGTATAAGAGCAAGACTTCATCCTGAGTTAATTGGTCAAAATAAGTGGAAAGTCCCTGTTGCCTGTTATTCGATGACAAATGTGGAGAAAAAACAATTTCTTCAGGTCTTGGAAAGTTTGAAGGTTCCGGATGGTTATTCAAGTAATATTTCGAAAAGGGTGAATACGCAAGATGTGAAACTCAAATCTCTTAAAACCCATGATTACCATGTCTTGTTACATGAGTTGATTCCCATTGCCATTCGCCATTTACTTTCACATAATGTTAGAGTTGCGGTGATTAAGTTATGTCAATTTTATCGAGATCTTTGTGCCAAAAGATTGAGCAGAAGTGCTGTTCAGAAATTGCAGAGAGATGCACCGATTATTCTTTGCGACTTGGAGAAAATTTTCCCACCGTCTTTTTTCACAATTATGTTACATTTGACTGTGCATCTTCCCACGGAAGTTCTCTTTGGTGGTCCTGTTTCGAGTCGGTGGATGTATCCTACCGAAAGAATGATGTTTACATTGAAATCTTATGTGAGAAATAAATATCATCCTGAAGGCTGTATTGTGAAATGCTATTTAGCACAAGAATGCATGGATTTCTGTTCATCGTACTTGGCTAACGTCACTACGAGGTCTAATCGACTAATGAGAACTGAAGATGAGCAATATGATCCCATTGAGCCTGCATTTCCTTCAATGCCCCAAACAGGGGGGATATCTGGATCATACTCGTTGTGTACTTTAAGCAGGGAAGAGTGGGAAATGGCACATCGCACAGTATTATTCAACTGTAGTGTGCTTGATGATTATATCAAGTAAGTAAACTAATAAATATGTATTTTTTTCATTGTGTGATTTCTTTATATCTTCTGACATTTTAATGCTTGCATATCTGTAGAGAACATTTTGAAATTATAAAAAAGAGACATCGCTCTCTATCTATTAAGAGGAAGGAACTGTTGCACAGCAAAGAATTTGCTGCCTGGTTAAAGTCAAAGGTAATAGATTTCTTTTTCTTCTTCTCATAACATAATCACATGTCTCTGTTTAATATTCTATGTTGGTATCTTTTAGGTTTTAACTCTACCAATGATTGAAGTATCAGATGAAATAAAAGCATTGTCCTTTGGTCCAAACGATGTGGTGCGTGATTGTAAGTCAATGGTTGTCAATGGATATAAATTTGTTATAAATAGTTGTGCAAAAACAATGGCAACACAGCATGACGGTGTCACGATAAGCGCCACAACAGATTGTTATGCGAGTGCATCGGACAGGCAACCTTGATCAGAAAATATATCATATTACGGTGTTGTTGAAAGAATCATTATATTAGATTACTATGCACATGGTCGTGTCGCAATGATGAAATGCAAGTGGTTTGATTCAATGACACGACAAGGAATGCATATTGATAACTGTGGATTTAGAGTGATTGATATGAACCGCCAGCTTCGTACCGATGAACCTTATATTCTTGCGTCACAAGCTAAACAGGTGTTTTATGTAAGTGACCCGTTACAACCACAATTTGGTGTTATTGTTGATGTTATTCCTAGACATATTTTTGACGAAGGCATGGATAACAATGATGTTGTGGATGAACCTGTTGGTATTTATTCGAATGTTGCATTTGATGATACGGATGATGCAATTGTTAGAACAGATTGTGAACCAGAAATTGTCACAGACCCCACATAGCGTTGACACATTTGTAAGTATTTACCTTATATTATCGCAATATTGTATGTGTTTTTTTTAACTTTCATTCATGATATCAAAATAACTAGTATATTTTATACCATTATCGAATATAAAACTATTAATAGCCTCACCAATTTATGTTTAACCACTTCTCTAGTAAATCTTGAACATAGAAAAGTCTTGATATTTTATCAATATAAATATCACACATGAAAATGTATCTCATTGTTTTATGATACAATTGTATTATTTAACATTTTGCATTATTTCTATTTATTTGATAATATTATTTTAAATTTTCAGGTCAAAATGTCTGATTATGATGGTACTAGAAGGAGTAGAAGAATATTGAGAAACGAACAACGTAGGTCTCCTCCTGGAAACAATGTAAGTACAAATTATGTTTGAATATTATGGTCTTTCATATTATTTATCTTGTTATCGTTCGTTTTATTTTATCATCTATGTTATTTTAGACCGCATCGTCGAGGAGACGCTTGGATTATGCCACTGAGGATGATATTGTGGCGGGGGGCACTGATTCTACAGGTCAGCCTACTACTACGCCGCTTGAGACACCAGGAGGCCATCCTCCCATTATGCCACCTCCATATTATCCATACCCACCTTTTCCGTATCCCTTTTTTCCCACTCCCACATCGGATGGTAGTTCTCAGACTCCCATCCCTCAGTTTCCATTCCCACCATCCACTGTACAGGGTACTGTGCCCCCATATATCCCACCGCCATATCCATATCCATATCCACCCTCATCTGTACAGGGTTATCCATCGGGTTTTCTGCCTCCATCAGTACACTTTGCATCTACTATACATAGTACTCCTGTAGATATCTCACCTACCATGGAGGCTGCCCCCCCTCCAGACGCAACACTTCAGGGGTCAGCAGATCCCCCATCTACTGGTATTTGTTTAAGCATTACTGTTACTGATTAATGATAAATTCATATATATTATTCTCTTTTATTTTGGTTTCATGATTAGCTACAGCCTCTACCAGACGACGAGGCCGCACAAAAATGCGCGAGGTTTGGAATCGGAACACGCAAATCATAGTTGATTACAATGAGGACAATGCTATAATTAATAAAAATGGCACGGAATGTAAAAGTTTTATGGGAACACTTGCTAGACACAGCAATATCATTCCGGTTCAACCGATAAGTTGGAAGGCAGTTGGACAAGAAATAAAGGACAAAGCCTGGGCAGAGATTTGGGTAAGTAATGTTAATCACCTTTTTTATATATATAAATTTATAAAATTTTCTTAACATATATTATGTCCATTGCAGCTTCGATATAATTTTCCCGATGGACAAAATGCAAAGGCTGCAATGATAATGTATTTAGGTGAAATGTGGCGAGCCTACAAGTATGATTTATATCTTGGGTGGAAAAAGAGAGTTGGTACAGAGCTTGAAGAAGTACCGGTGATTCAAGATTGCCCAATATCACAATATAAAGAGATGATCAACTATTGGAAGAGTTCAGCGTTTAAGGTGTTTGTTAAATTTATATATATATTCATTTATTTATTTGAAAACGATTTTAAATTACTTGTTTTATTTATGTTAATGAGTTTATATAATTATTTGTTTATAGGAGAAATCAAATAGAAATAAAAAAAACAAGAGTGCAATGAAACACATTTATACTCGCGGACACACTTCATTACCAGATCATGAGCAGACGCAGGTAATTTAACATTTAAAATATTTAGCTTTGTTTTGTGTAATTTTTTTAACTTCCAATTTTGATTTATTTCTTTGTTTTTTTCCAGAAAAAGTCATTGAATATTGAGGGTCGCGTTCCTCGCTCAACTTTGTTTTGTACAAGCCGGAAAAAGAAAGATGGTACTGTGCCAAATCCCGACACCGAGAAGGCGATTGTAAGTATATTTCAATTTCTTTGATTTTTAATGAATTTAATTCCTTATATTATTTTATCATTTTAATTTATGTTATATATCAATCAATAGAATGCTTTAGAGGCGTTGGCAGAAAAAGAACCTGACAATTTGGGCCCAAACGATCATCTACATCAGGTATTAGGAGATGAGCATCAGGGTAGAGTGCGTTGTCGGCCTGGGAAGAAGATTGTACCATCTCGATACTGGTCTACTAACGTTTCTTCGAGTACCGGTTCTGGTTTTGTCACAGTGGAACAAATGAATGCCGCAATCAAAGAAGCAAGTCAAAAATCAGAACAGGCGATAACTGCAAATATGATTAAGTTTATGTCTGCCCTTTCTTCTACACTTCCACCAGAAGCAGCTGCAACGGTTGATGCCTTTTTGATGTCGATGCGTTCTGCTAATGTAGATTCTTCTGTTGGAGCCGGAGCCGGACCTAGTGCTGGACCCGGTGCTGGTGCCGGTTCGGATGCAGATGTCGATGCCGATGATGATATTGGTGGTGTGAGAGGTGGTGATGGTGTTTCTGTAGGAGGTGTGGATGAGGGTTATCATGATTTTGATGATACTGATATTGAGACTCACTTTTGATGTTAATTGTATGTTTGGATTGGTAATGTATGACGAGTTCTATGCATCCAATTACATTGTTTTTTTGATCAATATCATTAATATTTACCATATCTTATTGGGAATGAGAATGACTACTAAACTACGGTTCTCCACTACTACAAATGCCTTTTCTGATTGGTCTCAGCTTTCTTTTAGTAGTGATAATACTATTTCTAAGATGTTCCGTAATATGAAACCTACAATTTCTATCCTTAAGGATTCAATAATACAACCTGCTAACAGTGACACCTCTCTTGGACTAAAGAATGAAATCAAAATAAAAGATGATGAACCAGTTTCTGCTATCCCAACTCACACTAATACTATTAGCAATCCTGCCAATTATGGGTACGCCGAGACACTAAATAAGCCCTGTAATACTGCTTTTGTGGCACCCAAATCAGTTGAACATGGTACCACAATATCGATACAGGAAACTAAGCCCATGCAGGTTATGAATGTCTCTATAGAGAAAATGCACTGCTGTACAGATCTGGAAAATATCATAAAACATCCCACAGATACTTCACAGGCCAGGTATAACTATTTCACCACCTATAGATAGTGAGCACTGTGCTATAAAATTTGGTAAATATTTATAATCATAACTCTGTTTCTGATTGTTTTCTTGCAGAATATTGATTTTGATGACGATTAAGATGATTGATTATAATGTCGAAGAGAATGATGGTATGAAAATAATGTATACCATTACTGTTACAGTTTTTGTAAATGAATTCTAATAACAATTGTTCACTAGATGATGTTGATCTTTACTTATTGCAGATGAGACGTTCTATGATTGATCGTACCCACCAAAGTTCTGTACATTGGATGATGCTGATCATTTTTTTATTCTACCACAGCCACATTCTCCTCTCGGTATTTCTATTTCACGGGAGTTCTTGTTCTGTATATCTTTCTCAACTTCTGGATGGGTGCCCAAGTTGGCAAAGCTCGTAAAAGGTTCTATTCTTATTTGCTTCTTTCTTCACATTTGCTTAATGTTGCATTATGTGATGTTTTTTGTGCATTTTTCCTCTGTGACTTTCAGGTTCAATGTGCAGTATCCGGCACTCCCTGAGTAGATGCAGGGGACCGAACCCTGTGAATTCTGATCAGCAAGAGGACTTGCACTGTTGCCTGGAGCATGCACCAGCCATGGAAGACCAGACCTATCAAAGGTCTTAACACGTGCCTATCCCTTCATACATAAAGCATCTGAATGACCTTCAAATTTCACAGCCCACAATCTTTACTCCTCTTACAATCACCTTCCATGTGACCAAAGAAGTGGAAGATGAGGCAGAAAAGGTTCTATTCTTATTTGCTTCTTTCTTCACATTAGCTGCTTTATTGTATTTATTACTCTGCTCGATTGTATTATTATCACATGATCATCAGTAGTTGCATTTTTTTGGTGCTCCAACTCTTGTGTATGTAGATTCATATCATATTCTTTCAACTTTTCTACTACCGGGTATGTTATACCTGAATCGTCTGATCATAGGGTGTCTACTTAGCGTACAATTTTATTGGACCATCTGATGATCCTCCATTGCATATTGTATTCTCACAGCGCATATTCTTTCCTCTGATTACAGTGTACTCCATCCGATGATCAATCCGATATTCTCACTCTGCCCATTCGTGTCATTGCACGACCCCTTCCACCTTCATTTCAGCCCGCTGCCACCAGCATTCTAGCCCGCAACAGCCCCCCCCCCCCCCCACCTTCGAATCAGCCCGCACCATCCCCCCAACACCTGCAACCAGCCCCCTTTCACCCACATTCCAGTCTCCTCCCGCTCCCTTCGCTCCTGGTCGGAAGATGCTGCCCCGCGGATGTCGCTGGATCGGGCCAACACGCCGCGGTCACGCCGCGGTCACGCCGCGGTCACGCCGCGGTCACGCCGCGGTCACGCCGCGGTCACGCCGCGGTCACGCCGCGGTCACGCCGCGGTCACGCCGTGATGTGGCCCTGCTCCAGCCACATCCAGCAGGGGGGAGGTTCAGCCCCACTTGCTCACAGGCGTTTCAGACGACCCATTTTTCAGCAAAGTCATCAGCCCGCTGCCACCAGCATTCCAGCCCGCAACAGCCCCCCCACCTTCGAATCAGCCCGCACCATCCCCCCAACACCTGCAACCAGCCCCCCTTTCACCCACATTCCAGCCTCCTCCCGCTCCCTTCGCTCCTGGTCGGAAGATGCTGCCCCGCGGATGTCGCTGGATCGGGCCAACACGCTGCGGTCACGCCGCGGTCACGCCGCGGTCACGCCGCGGTCACGCCGCGGTCACGCCGTGATGTGGCCCTGCTCCAGCCACATCCAGCAGGGGGGAGGTTCAGCCCCACTTGCTCACAGGCGTTTCAGACGACCCATTTTTCAGCAAAGTCATCAGCCCGCTGCCACCAGCATTCCAGCCCGCAACAGCCCCCCCCACCTTCGAATCAGCCCGCACCATCCCCCCAACACGTGCAACCAGCCCCCTTTCACCCACATTCCAGCCTCCTCCCGCTCCCTTCGCTCCTGGTCGGAAGATGCTGCCCCGCGGATGTCGCTGGATCGGGCCAACACGCTGCGGTCACGCCGCGGTCACGCCGCGGTCACGCCACGGTCACGCCGCGGTCACGCCGTGATGTGGCCCTGCTCCAGCCACATCCAACAGGGGGGAGGTTCAGCCCCACTTGCTCACAGGCGTTTCAGACGACCCATTTTTCAGCTAAGTCATCATCACTCTGCAAGCAGATGCTCCTTCCTTTCCTACTTACTCTTTTCTGCAAGGTGTCCTCTGTTATAAGGGCCGGTTGGTGCTGTCTAGTTCGTCCCCATGGGTGCCCATATTGCTGGCTGAGTTCCATTTGTCTCCGTAGTGGGGTCATTCTGGTTTTTGCCGCACGTATAGAAAATTGCCTGCCAATTTATATTGGGTCGGGATGAAAATACAGGTTCAACAGTTTGCCAATGGGCCAAATGCCAACGAAATAAATATTCCACACTATATCCGGCTGGCCTGTTGCAGCCGTTGGAAATTCCCCAGCTGGTGTGGTCGGGTCTCTCTATGGATTTTATCACCGGACTACCCTAATCCCGTGGTTGCACTGTGATTCTGGTCATCATTGATCATCTCTCTAAATATGGCCATTTTTTACCCCTAAAACACCCTTACACAGCAAAGAGTGTGGGAGTGTGGGCGAGGTTTTCGTGTGGGAGATTGTCAGTTTGCATAGCATTCCAGCGACCGCAATCCCATTTTTGTAAGCCATTTTTGGATTGAACTGCTCAAACTCCAAGGCACTGACTTAAAACTCAGCTTGACCTACCACCCGCAAACGGATGACCAAACAGAGGTGGTAAATCGCTGCCACGAGACCTACGCTGTTCCATCAGAAATCTAGTTGCCCGCTGTTGCCCATGCACTGCTTGATCGTGGACTCAAATATTATTTGAGTCGGTCCCAAGACATCATGAAGCAGAAAACTAATACACTGCCGTCACCTTGCCCTCCATGTGGGAGATCCTGTTTCTGTACGCTTTCGGCCTCACAAACAACACTCTTTAACCTGCCAGATTTCTCAGAAACCTGCCCCTCGTTTCTATGGGCCATTTACAGTTCAGCGGAAGATCGGCCTGGTGGCTTGTTAGCTTGATCTTCCTCCCTCAGCCTGGGGGCCTCCTGAGGATTTCTTCTGTTGTTTTCCCTATTTCTTCTATTTTTCTGCTGTAATTTTCGTTCCCATCCTTTAATACAGAATTGCAGCCCTCATTGAGGGCTGGAAGTTTGAGAGGCTTAACAGAATTAGAGTATGACAGTGTGTCAAGTTTGAGAGGCTTAACAGAATTAGAGTATGACAGAAAGAAGCTTCGAGCCGAAAGGCTCTAAAGCCATTTTATTAAAAACAAAAGATGACATAAGAGAGGAGATGGGGCTAGACATTGATAAAACTGCCTTCATAATAAAGCATTTCGTTTTCATAACCCCCTCCCCGACGTCATCATCCCATTCCAAGTTGTAGGTAGATGAGCTATGAGACCTAGTCACCATCGGACGTGCGGTCTGCGCAGGAGGGCTCATTATGCGTTCTTTAAGCGTTGCGCGCGCTTGAGAAACGCGCGTGGGGGGTCCAAACGGGCCGAACGAATTGCGAATGGCCTGAAATCGGACGACATCAAAGGGTGAGTGAATTGTGATGTGGTCGAGCAGACGGCACGTCAATCGGACGTGCCGTGTGCCCGCGGTGACTGGGAACGCCGTTCTGGTGTCATAAACAGCCAAAACGGGCGTCTAACGGTCAAACTCATAGCGAACGACATCGGATTGACCTGAAATCACAGGACAACATTCAAATTATTATTCGCGACATGCACGCGCAGACGGCACATCAATCGGACGTGCGGTCTGCGCAGGAGGGCTCATTATGCGTTCTTTAAGCGTTGCGCGCGCTTGAGAAACGCGCGTGGGGGGTCCAAACGGGCCGAACGAATTGCGAATGGCCTGAAATCGGACGACATCAAAGGGTGAGTGAATTGTGATGTGGTCGAGCAGACGGCACGTCAATCGGACGTGCCGTGTGCCCGCGGTGACCGGGAACGCCGTTCTGGTGTCATAAACGGCCAAAACGGGCGTCTAACGGTCAAACTCATAGCGAACGACATCGGATTGACCTGAAATCACAGGACAACATTCAAATTATTATTCGCGACGTGCACGCACAGACGGCACGTCAATCGGACGTGCGGTCTGCGCAGGAGGGCTCATTATGCGTTCTTTAAGCGTTTGCGCGCGCTTGAGAAACGCGCGTGGGGGGGTCCAAACGGGCCGAACGAATTGCGAATGGCCTGAAATCGGACGACATCAAATGGTGAGTGAATTGTGATGTGGTCGAGCAGACGGCACGTCAATCGGACGTGCCGTGTGCCCGCGGTGACCGGGAACGCCGTTCTGGTGTCATAAACGGCCAAAACAGGCGTCTAACGGTCAAACTCATAGCGGACGACATCAGATTGACCTGAAATCACAGGACAACATTCAAATTATTATTCGCGACGTGCACGCGCAGACGGCACGTCAATCGGACGTGCGGTCTGCGCAGGAGGGCTCATTATGCGTTCTTTAAGCGTTGCGCGCGCTTGAGAAAAGCGCGTGGGGGGTCCAAACGGGCCGAACGAATTGAGAATGGCCTGAAATCGGACGACATCAAAGGGTGAGTGAATTGTGATGTGGTCGAGCAGACGGCACGTCAATCGGACGTGCCGTGTGCCCGTGGTGACCGGGAACGCCGTTCTGGTGTCATAAACGGCCCAAAACGGGCGTTCTAACGGTCAAACTCATAGCGAACGACATCGGATTGACCTGAAATCACAGGACAACATTCAAACTATTATTCGCGACGTGCACGCGCAGACGGCACGTCAATCGGACGTGCGGTCTGCGCAGGAGGGCTCATTATGTGTTCTTTAAGCGTTGCGCGCGCTTGATAAACGCGCGTGGGGGGGTCCAAACGGGCCGAACGAATTCCGAATGGCCTGAAATCGGACGACATCAAAGGGTGAGTGAATTGTGATGTGGTCGAGCAGACGGCACGTCAATCGGACGTGCCGTGTGCCCGCGGTGACCGGGAACGCCGTTCAGGTGTCATAAACGGCCAAAACAGGCGTCTAACGGTCAAACTCATAGCGGACGACATCAGATTGCCCTGAAATCACAGGACAACAATCCCATTATTATTCGCGACGTGCACGCGCAGACGGCGCGTCAATCGGACGTGCGGTCTGCGCGGTAGGGCTCATTATGCGTTCTTTAAGCGTTGCGCGCGCTTGATAAACGCGCGTGAGGGGGTCCAAACGGGGCCGAACGAAGTCCGAATGGCCTGAAATCGGACGAAATCAAAGGGTAAGTGAATTTTGATGTGGTCGAGCAGACGGCACGTCAATCGGACGTGCCGTGTGCCCGTGGTGACCGGGAACGCCGTTCCGGTGTCATAAACGGCCAAAACAGGCGTCTAACGGTCAAACTCATAGCGGACGACATCAGATTGCCCTGAAATCACAGGACAACAATCCCATTATTATTCGCGACGTGCACGCGCAGACGGCGCGTCAATCGGACGTGTGGTCTGCGCGGTAGGGCTCATTATGCGTTCTTTAAGCGTTGCGCGCGCTTGATAAACGCCCGGGGTTCTGTGCAGGGGGTAGGGGCTGTATGGGGTTTGTCCGGGGGTGCACATGGGGGCTGTCCGGGGTTGCACATGGGGGCTGTCCGGGGGTGCACGGGGGGCTGTCCGGGGGGAATGGGGCTGCATGGGGTCTGTCCGGGGGTGCACAATGGGGGCTGTCCGGGGGTGCACGGGGGGCTGTCCGGGGCTGGTCGGGGGGCTGTCCGGGGGTGCACAGGGGGTTGTCTGGGGCTGGCCGGGGGGCTGTCCAGGGGTGCACGGGGGGCTGTTTGGGGGTGCATATGGGGGGCTGTCCGGGGGTGCATATGGGGGCTGTCCGGGGGTGCACGGGGGGGCTGTCTGGGGGTGCACGGGGGGGCTGTCCGGGGGTGCACGGGGGGCTGTCCGGGGGTGCACATGGGGGCTGTCCGGGGGTGCA